>VZTE01002684.1:1235833-1321012 GCA_013397775.1 Eulacestoma nigropectus
CGGGGCCGGCTGCGGAGCGGGGCTTGCCCTTGGCGTGGGGACAGGGGCAGCCGCCGCGCGCCGCGTCCCTGGTGGCGCCCGGGGTGGCTTTAGCATCTTTTAAGTGTCATTAGCGGAAAAGTCATTCATTTGATCCCTGGTGAAAACGATCGCTAATCCCAGGGAACGGGAGCTCAGAGCAAGTGAGAGGACAGGCAGAAGGAAACTTTTGGGAGAGAACGGTATATAGTCTTGCCTCGCCTCTGTTTCTCGTATTTATTTTGAAGTACTATAATAGGTTAATGCGTTTCCAGGAAAGTCAACAGAGAAGAGACGCCACAGATGCTGTTTACATGTTTGTTTCTGTCCTCTTTAAACTATGCTGAGTTGAGCTCTCTGCAGCTGAGCGCTTGTGAGGAGGTTTCTGCTACTCCAGCAGCATTTCTGAAGCACAGGAGCTGCTCTGGGAACCGAGTCTGTAGGTGCTCCTTGGCTATGGGTGGTGCAGCGGCTGTAGGCGTATCGCTAAAGTACGCATTCCAGCCGGGCAGTGAGCCCAGCCATTGAAAACTTGGGAATTTCTGCGGTGGGAAGTTTTTAGATACCATGCATCAGAGGCGCTTGTGCTCTGCAACTATAGCCATCAGCCTGTGCTCAGAGGACACAGAGGAGAATCTCTCTGACATTGGGTATAATTTGGCAATTTTACTTCCTCTTTGTAATTGACGGTTTATTGTTTAAAATATATTTTGTGATACTTCTGAATGCTTGAAGAATATGCTAATTATTAGTTTATCCAAACATGACAAAAACAGTAGAAAGAATCTGATTTCCACTCAGGCCTTCAGAATGTACTTTATGGTATGTTCAGTTATCTCCATGAGGTCAAGCCTCTAAATACAGATACTATCTGGAATTTTTTTATTTGTCCTTGTGGGTAAGTTGTGCAATATGCTGTAGATCATATCTTGACAGTCAGGCTATGCAGGGAGACACAGTAGTTCATCTGATAAGTGAAGATTAAAAATGAGTATAATGGATTCTGTCTTAACAGTAAAGTGTTATCTCTGGTAACCTGAACTCTAGGAAACTTGCTCTGTACTTACCTCTTTTTATTAATAATTTTAGTGTGAGTGGTCTTACTGTGACAGGATTCAAAAAGAAGCAGCAATTGAAGTGTCAAGAAGATAAGGGTAGATTGCCTGTAATCCAATTTTAATTTTTTTTTTTTTTTCAGAAATCCTATGGAATCTTTACAATAGGGCAAATTTAAGGTTACTTTGAGTTTCTGTGTGAAACAGTTTCTGTCCTATCTCTTCACTGTTTTTCTAATATTTCTCTTTAAGTCAAAGCAACCACTAGTGATTCATTAATGTGTGCACCCTTAATAAATTACCTGTCATACCTGAATTAGGGACATTAGTCAGGCTTTTAGTCTGGGAATTACTGCAAGTTTCTGCATGAGATATATGGGATAAATTCTGAATTCTACCTAATTCTATGTATCTATACCTATATCTATACATATCTGAGGAGCTTCAGTTCCGTATGTTAACGCACTACAGTTTTGATGGAAGTTCTCAAAGCACTGGCCACATGACTGTGTGTTTGGAAATGATAGTTCAGCACAGATTCTTGGACTGAGAAAGACTTCCTGGCTGGGATGATCATTCATGTGCTCCAGCATCCTTTATGCCAAAGAGAAAGGCCTTCTGGATCCAACTTCCTATTAGAAAAAAAAAAAAAAGGTCAATGGTTTGTGCATTTTACTACCTGACTCCTCCTTCAAGTGTAAGCCAGTGTAGTCCCTGCACCTCTCAGTGACAAAGCACAGGCAGCCACGTTACAGCAATATTACTATTCCCTAACAGTGCTTTGCAGCAGTGTGTAGGAGAGAAAAGGCTGAGCAATAAAATCTTGATATGTTTTTATAACTTTTCTACTCCTTTTATTTATAAAGCACCTTTAGTGTGCTGGAACAAGGTTAATGACTCCATTATCATTGTTTCCGCATAATTTATCAATGATATCTCTGTCAATTAGAATAGCATGACCTTGAATGCACCATGTGACTGTAGCTGCTTCTTCAGTGCTGCCTAGGAATGAAGTCAGAGAGAGAAATGTGGAGGTAGGACACGACTATTTATAATGTGATCCCTAAGAGACTGTGAGTATTTCTCTTGTTTGAAAGTTTTGACAATTCAGCAGTGAAAATTCACTTGCAGATGAAATCAGGGAATGGCTAATTCAAGAATTAGCTGTTTTGAAGTACAGAAAATAAAGGTGCTTTCATGATTTTTCATTATGTTATGTTTGATTAAACACCCCTCTCTCCGAAATAATAAAATACTTCATCATTTATCACATTAGTAAGTGAAATACTTCTTTTGAAAAGTTAGATGGAATATTGCTGTTTTATGTTAGCTGAACATCTTGACTTACAGAAACCCCAAACATATAATGTAGGAGTGGCTGCATATCATGAGGAGGAGTAGACGTCATGAGAAGCTGATTTGCAGTTCCATGATATGATTCAACATGAATTCTTCTAGGTATGACACCTAATAAATAGGGTTTTAATGCAGGAAATTATGCTTGGGTTTACATGGGGAGAAAAGACTGTAAGAATCATTATTATTATTTGATCTTAATTGTAAGAATTCCCAAAGAAGTATTCCTTGGAGACTATTTCCTGTTTGGGTTTTTTTTGTTAGGTTTGTTTTTGTGAGCCACTTACTGTGCTACTGTTGGCAGAAATCACAGAGAATCTCTAGAAACACATGGGATGAAATCTTGGCCCAGATGAAGTGAAAGGCAAAGCTGTCCTTGACATCAGATAAAGAAGGCAGGGTTTCCTCTGCAAAGCCCCATGCTTTTTGGATATATACCCTTCCAGTGAGAGAATTGTATACAGCAGTTACATTAGTTGGGCGTATTGCAAGTGTACATTCTGACCTTCTGCTCTCTGGGGTGAGGAGAAGAGCCTTGTACTGTTTCTTAAAGAAATACTTCTGAATTTCAAATGTGTTTGTTTTTACATGTGGGACAGTTTGGATTAAGTGCTGTCTTCTTCCCACACACGTACAGATGCGTAGTTGTAAAAGTAGCAGTGTGTTAAGGAAAGGCATCTTAATTTGGATAAGTAATCACATGGGGAAGAGTCATATGGGGAGCAGTGTTGCCTCCAGTTCCATTCTCTGTTCATCCCTGCTGTCTCAGATCCACAGTAGTTGCCATCAGTGGGTGACACAGGTCTGTGCTGTGCACAGACTCACTCCTTGAAGGGTTGCAGGAACAGCCCCCTCGGTTGTACTGCACAAACCAGGATCTTTATTCTTTACATAAACTTCCACAGAACCCCTCAGCAGAATCCCAGTGAGCAGTCTGAAAACACGGATTTCAGAACTCAGAAGCATTGCAACAGATTTTGTCCTGGAGCTCCTGCCTGATGTGTCTCTTTCTCAAGGAAAATGGTTTGGATGTATTAAGTAACCAGGTGATCTGACCAACTGAGCATTTTAATTTATTTTTAGAAGTATTTGCTGGTATGACTATATGAAATCTGAATAACACAGACAGTTTATATGGACACTGTCTAATATCTCTTATCTGACTCTAAATACTCAAGATGTTAAGCGTCAACCCCTAATTCTTTGGCTCCTTATGCAAAAAAAGGCATTTAGTAATGTAAGGAGGAACTAAAAATCTGTTTAATTTTCTCAGTCCAATCATTTGCGTAATAGTAAGCACATGCTAGAATGTTTTGCTGACTGAAGATGGACTTGGGCATGTTTTCAAGTGCTTTCCCAGTCAGGAATGGGTCCTAATGGACCCTCATTACCTTGGATACAAGAGCAACCAAGTTTGGGCAGACTGCATCCTCCATATCCTATTCTTGGTAGCCATGACTGTGGTTTCCCAGTGAAGACTAAAAGGACAGGATGGTACTGTCCCAGCACCCACTGCTTTGTGGCTAAGGGGTTTAGTAGCCTTGTAGTGTTTTTTCTTAATGGGTTCATCCATAAGCTTTGCAATTAAAACCTGGCTGAACTTTTAAAATTTCTTTAAAAGTCTGTGACAAGCCTTTTGACAGAGAAATACAGGAATGTTGTGGTTTTCCAAAGTTTTGCCTGCACATGTAAATAATATGTTAGCTAGTAAAAACGTTAGTATTTTACTACAGACTTTTTCATACACATATTCCTATGTATAGTTATGTTTTTTAAAAATTTCTCTCATTATTTAAGGTCATAAATAATTCTCTTCTACATTCATTAAAACAGTCTGTGCATATAAATAGTCTTCAGGTGTTATTTTTATTCCTAGGTATCACTATATACTATATTCCAAGATGGGAATGTTGGATATAGTTATCCTCACAAGAAGAACAGTATTTTGCAACAGAAAGCTGTATGATTTTATAGAATAAAAAAAATCACAAGGAACTTGCAAAAACCAGAGTCAAAGAACCCTGAAAACCTGTGTGGTTGTACTTTTCTCTATGATTTTTGCATAGATAGTATTTGAAAATAAACTGTACTTCAGACCTACTCCTTTTTCCTATTTTGTGCTCCTTAGGATTTTACAAACTCCTGAAATTAAATTCATAGTTCTTTTTTTACCATTAGTTTATGTTATTCTTACGCTTGTCCATCTTAATTTAAAGACCATTGAAGCTGACTTCTGACTCATGTAGCTTGTGATTTATTCTTCAGCTCCTCCAGAGAGCTTGTGATGTTTCATGTCAGGGACTCTGTGTTCACTGGCAGCAGAATTATATTCATCAGTCTTTTTCCTTCCCTGAGAATTACAAATGTGCCATTAAAGGATGGGGCCATGACTTTGTTAGTGCATCATTTCCTTGAAGAAATTAAATAATTGAGAGTGCTCTGCTTAGTTCTGTTTAGTCACATAAGGTAAAGTTAATTTCACAGTAACACTTGTCCATCTGTTGATGCTGTTGGCATCAAAGGAAAGTACTAGTGTGAGGGGGTAGAATTGTGTCTGACTTTCTTTATGTATCCGATAACCTCACCTGCATTAATTCAGCATTTCATGAAAGATACAGATTCTGAGCTTTTGCTTTCAGTGTTCTTGATCTTCTCCTTGCTCGTTATAGATGAGGAGCTCCTTTCATGACATGAAAGATTCTGTAAATTATTCATCTACATCTTTTGTTTACAAGAAGTGGTGTATACATGGAAAAAGTACTCCTTCAGAAGGGATTTATGGGAGGAGGTGGTCACAACTGTGATTTAGAAAGGGTGATGAAGAGGAAAGTGTGGCAGTAGTTATAGAAGCAGATGTTTCTTATTCTTCTCTTCCTCATGGTGCTATACACAAATAAAAAAATAAAGGATTTTTTTTTTACTGGGGAACATCAAGGCAAAGTTCGAAGAACATAGTGATATTCCTTGACTGTGTTAACATTCTGGAAATCAATTTTTTTCTTACATACCTAGATGTTTATAAGTATAAGAATATACATATACCTTTGTATAATTTGGGGTTTTTTTGAGACTGGTAGGAGTTTTCATCTGTAGGTTGAGATTGTGTAAGAATTTGTATAGTACTGCTGTACAAGTATTGCTACAGTACTGCTCTAGAATATTTTTCATTTAAGTTTTGGTGCAAATATATATATGATAGTTACAATGAACCTGTTCACTCTGGTGGCCAAGCAATGTACTGAATGGCACAGGATTCTGCAGTAGGAAATCAAAGAATCATAAACTTTAGAATAACATTGACTAGATGCCTATCCAAGTAGGTGCAGCCTAGAGCACAGAGTTGCAAGGTATTGATTTCAGTAGCAAAGTGCCTGTCATTGGGTTTTGTTGCTGAATGCCATTGCAATTCTGGCTTTAACTGAATTTTCTAAAACCACAGAGGCTATGGTCACAACAGTATCTCTTCAGTACACCTAATTTGTTACAGATCAGCTTTTCTTCAACATGACAGAAATCTATCCAGTAAGAAGGTGTCATAGTTTTCTGTTTAGATTTCTAACTGGAGGCTGAAACTACCCAATGGAAAGTGAAATGGTGGGCAGAAGCAAGAAAAAAGAAAGATACTTAAAGGCTTTAACAAAAATTATTTAGCATTCCTAAACTGGACAAATATCCTCATTTGTAAATGATAATCTCAAAAACAGTACATGTGGTTTGAATGTTCTTTTAATGCTAACCTAAAATCTCTCATTTATTCAAACCTGCTATCCACAATTTGGAGTCTTCACTACAAGCTGAGCTGAAAGAAAGCTGTTGTTTGTGTGTATCTGCCATGTATTTATCCTTTTTACATTATTCTGGAACTCTTAGTCAGTACCTTCAGATTGCTAGAATCCAGAAAGCTTAATCAAAAGGTAGCTTGCTGTCAACACAGCACTACCAGGTGTCTTCTCATTCATACATACATTATGATTAGTAATATATGAATAATGCTGTTTCGCTCTGCTTATCAGCTTCAGATGTTTCTCCTGGATGTCTTTGATTATTTCCACAATGCATGAATTTGAGACAAAGGAAAGTAAGACAAGGAAAAAAGTGGAGAAAGTAAAATTGTGTGAAAGTCCCAGGAAAAAAATGTAGAGATTTTTAAATTACAACATTACTGGTTTTAGAATTTACATGTTCTGTCATATTCAAGAGAACAGCCCTGTGCCTCCAGCACAGGAAAAATCAGCACAGGGAATATGTGTTTCCTAGGTCTGTCTTAGTTTCTCAAAACATGTTGAAATCATAGAATCATTTAGTTTGGAAAAGATCTTTAAGATCATTGACTCCACCTGTTAACCCAGCGCTGCCAAGTCCACCATTAAACTGTAACCCTCAGTGCTACATCTCCAGGGTTGGGTGACTCAACCACTTCCCTGGGCAGCTTGTTCCAATGTTTGACCATGCTTTCAGAGAAGAAATTTTTCCTAATATCCAGTCTAAACCTCCCTGTGAAACGTGAGGCCATTTTTTCTTGTCTTGTTACTTGGGAGAAGACACTGACTCCCACCTGGCTACAATCTCTTCAGGCAGTTGTAGAGAGTGATAAAGGTCTCCCCTGAGCCTTCTTTTCTCCAGGCTAAACACCCTCATCTCCCTCAGCCACTCCTCATCAAACTTGTGCTCCAGACCCTTCCCTCCATTGCCCTTCTCTGGACAAGCTCCAGCACCTCAATTTCTGTCTTGTAGTGAGGGGCCCCGAACTGAAAACACAAGATCATTGATAAAGATATTAAGCAGTACTGACCCCTGAGGGACCCCACTGGTGACTGCCCACCAGTGGGATGTAGCTCCTTTCCCTCCACTCTCTAGGCCCAGCCATCCAGTCAGTTTTATATGCAGCAAACAGTGCACCAGTCCAAGCTATGACCAACTGGTTTCTCCAGAAGAATGCTGGTCTAAAGGTGTCCCTCTGAAATGTTGACAATTAACTCGTTCCAAAGGAAAAAAATAGCATTACTGCTTCTTCAGCGGAAAGCATGAGTTACTCTTAATGTGTCTGTGTTTCTGTCCCAAGTTCTCATGAAAGTAGGGTGAAACAATGGTGCTGCCTGAGAAGTGGGGGAGAAACACATATTTGTGTAGGAAGACTTTCACATGTGTATGTGACATTCCTACAAAAAAGAGATTTACTAGTTAGTGTTTAGTTATGGACAGGACTGCATGCTGGGCCCCTTGCTACTGAGGCAGCACCTTGGCCTCCCTGGCTCTATTTCTGCATCCTTCTCTGGTACCGAAACAGTTGTGGTGTCATGGACCTTCAGAGGTAGTGCAGGGCCATAAACACTAAGTCATTACTGCACCTTTCTTTTCAGACCTCCGACCTTGGGAAGCAAGGGCAACAGTTCAGGTATTCAACACCATGTGAAAATGGAATTAAAAAACCAAATGTGTTTTATGGTTTTCAGGCAAGACAAATTGGCTGTCTACTGCCACATCCATCGATGAAATAATGCCTTTCTATATACATTTCTATATAATATTTTTGTTATTTTCTTGAGCCATCCTTGGTTCAGATCAGTGTACTTTATGGAGGTCCCCATACATTTGCAAACCATGGAGCCCTATCGGCCACCAGTGTCCTTCCTTCTTGCCCGCTCCACACCTTTTGTGCTAGTGAAGCACCTTCCTGTGTCCCTGGAATTCATCGTGAACCTTTCAAGTAGTGCATCTTTCAGGTCTGGCCTTAGCACCAACTAGTTTATTCTGCCAGTAAGATATTTCTTCCCTCTGTCCTTGAGTTCACTTCAGAAAGCATGCCGAAACTTATTTTGACACAGAATTCTAGCGTTCCATGATTCCAGATCATGTCTGTTCTGATGGGAGAAAGCCTGGTATAACAATCTCCCATTGTCCCTGGTCTGGGAGATACGTGACACAGCCTTGACAACATATGGTAGTCTCTATAGCCAGTGATGGCAGTCATTTAATTGAATTATCCAGAATTATTAAATTGTTCACAGAGTTCCCAGATTACTACACTGGGGGCTGGGGTTTTTCTCTGACAGCCTGTTAGGTCAGACACTGAGGACAAAATTGAGATTGCCCATTCTCTGCAGAGTCATAGTGTTTGTTTTTAAAAACTCAGAAGAAATACTGCGTCCTCAGTATGCAGGAAAAAAAGGAAAAAAACCCTAGAAATAGACTTCATCATTACGAGTAGTGCTCATAGATTAAGTTTACATAGCAGAACAATGGAAACTAGTGGTAGAATACAATGAGCAAAATTTTCTACACTATATCAGCAAGTACATTGTGTAGCTGTGTTAATGTAACATTAGTATTCCAGAGTGGAAATCCTTCCTGCAAACAGGTACAAGTTGTCTTTTATTACTTATCTGTTTAATGGTATCTTTGTATCTCACATTGTCTTGCATTTGTCAAAATGAAATGTGCAATATGATTTTTTAAATTGCATATTTTAAGGTTCTTTTTGTAACACAAAATAAAAAAAATCCAGCTTTTTTCCCTTCATGGCAATCATTAATCAATCTGCATATTTTTGATAAAATATTGCCATTTCATAAAGCAAGACCTAACCTGTATTACAGAAGCTGAAAGGAAATAAGTTGAGGCATCTGTCTCACTCCAGGACATCCATTTCACATGGATGTTCTTATAACAAACACCTTTTTTTTCTACTTAGACTGAAAACTGATGAACAGTCCTATTTGTACCCAATATGAGTTATACTGAATAGCTTCTATCATGTTACACTCACACAGCTGATTCTTTAACTAGTTTGAAATGGAATGCCTGTGTTAATTTCTGTTATTCTCTTAATAAGTCCTCCTTTCTGCTAAATATGCATTAATAAGTGCCACATAAGCCACTCCCATGCTTCCAAAATGGTATGTTAGTATAAACAAGTATTAATTCCATTATATTTTAATTCTCTGTCCTTGGTTTTTTTTATAGGAACAGCATTTTATATTTGTATTTATGTTGCAGAGTCCTGTGACAAGCTTAAAAAGCTAAAAGATCACGTAGGTGCTCCTGTCATGGAAATGAGATCCTTGTGAAGTGGGAAAGGGAGCAGCTGCTGAACTCTTGTATCAGACTGATGGAGGAGCTGAACACTTCTTCAGATTAAACTCTTGAGTGCTTTGGTTAGGTAAAATGTAATTACCCCCCAAATTCCCTGTTCAGCCACTACACTACTCATTTGGAAAACTCCTTGAAGCTCAGGCCCCCTGGGATGCCTGTTCTGCACTTGATGATATTAGATGGTTTGTTCTGACCCCTCTTCATTTTATATATATATATAGTAATTGTATAGTCATTGTTTTTACTGGTATTTCTGATTTCCCTTTCCATGGGGGTTTGTTATATCTGCCTGTTGTCTCGTGCATGAAATCTGAAAACTCCTGGTGAGAGAAACTGCCTTTTTGTTGTAGCAACTAGCATGACAATTTCAAGTTGGGAGTCTCTTGTTTCTATGGCAGTGTAAGGAAGTATTCACATTAAATTCAGAGTGTAACATAATGAATTTCTTGGAATTAGTTGCTGGAAATATTCTGTATCATTTTAACATAGGATCTGCAACTCAAATTGATCATAATTCAGTCTTGGTGATAGAAGCTTTGAAGTAGATAAAAGTTGAGCAATATTTTTGGATTTAGGAGAGTATATTAGTTATTACTAATGTGAGGCATCTATTATTAGTAGTGCTGGTCTGTTGTCTCATGGTTTTTCTATTATAGCTACTGCTAGTGAAGCCTATTCAAAATATCTTTGTTTGACTGTGTACAGAGAATATGTTTCTTGAAGAATTTGGTTTTTCATTTTATCTGCTTGATTATATGTAGAAGAACATTTCTGCCCTGTAAACATCTAGAAGAATTACTGGAATTTCTGATAAGCCAGTAAAAAGAGCTTTTTCAACATTCTATTTGGTCATTTTCCAGTAAAAATAGCATAAAATATTTCAGGAAAAGAATCCATCACAGTACTGGAGGTTTTGCTAAGAAAATAAAGTAAAATCAAGATGTTGGGTTGGCTTAATTAAAACTAAAAGTCAGTAATTGAAATATCAATTAAAAAATCTTCTGGATTCATATTTATGTTGAGTTATTATTTTAAGCCTGTGATACTTATGTACTAAAATAGTCTTCAGAAGAGATGAACCCATAAAACTTAAAAATGCCACTTTTAAATATGTGAGAAATATTGTATGGGTTTGTGTACAGTTAATCTGACTTGCAGAAGTGTAACAGCTGCTTTGCCTTGATAGGGATTCATGTCTGTGCCTGTGCTTTAAGGGTAGTGAAATTAATGTTTCTGAGTGTAAAAGTCAGAGAAGCTGAAGATGTTTTTTGTATCTGAGAAAGCACCTCCTGCATGTGACTAGAGCAGTACCAGTTCTAGGAAAGTAGTAAATCCAATTGGGACTCAAAAGGTGTTCTTTTGGGTCAATATTAAGAAGATTTCTGGTAAGTAATAAGCAACTTTCTCACCAACTGCTGTAGGAGCAGGTTGCAAGAGCTGCAAAATTCCTCCCTCTGTATCTGTGCGTTGCTGGCCAGCTAGTGAGGAGGATGCTGCTGGGAAAGAGATCTGCAGCTGGGACAGTAAAACAGAAGTCTTCACTTGTATCCCTTTAGACACTAATATTGCCCTTGTTCCTAGATTATCTGAATAGCTTCCAGATAATCTAAAAATCACTTACAAAAAAAAAAAAATTAGTCAGAGTCCCCAGACAGGGAGTTATTCTTGATATCCTCAGCTACCTCTGTGAATTTCAGTGTGAGGAGGGAAGCTGGGACTGTGTAAAACTTCCTTCCCTCTTTGGTCTCCTGACCTAGGCTATGAGATAGAGTTCTTAAAAGCCCTTGGGAAATTGCTGAGTTTCACAGTCATAATGATTTTTGTCCTCTGTGCTGACTTTTTATGGTTTTGTTTGTTTTTCTTTTTTTTAATGTTATTTAAAGCCTGTCTAGCTTTTCAGGAAGAAAGGCTCTTTCTAAATATGTGTAGTTTACCCATAGAACTGGTACTGTATTTCTCCAGTGTAATTTCTTAGTTTTTTCCTTTTATTCTTTAAAAAATTAATCTCTTACAACATGAATGTTGTTATTAGCCTATCAAGCCAACTGAAATGAGATCCCATGGTGACAGGTACTACAAGCTGGCAGTGAAAAACAGTTGCTGCCTCAAAGGGTTTATAAAGGGTAATTAGACACAGAGGATAGGTAGGAAGAGACAGAACCGCACGGTGGTGAAATGACTTGCCAAAAATCTCAGATCAATCAATAACAGAGTGGAGAACACTGCAATGTAATTTAAAAGTCTATGCAAGCAGCACTACGTCCAAGTAAAGGCATACAAACCACAAAAAACCCCTCTCTTGTTCAATGAGGGTTTCTATTGATTGCTTGAGTAAAACATTTTTGTAGGTATTTATTTTATATTCCATGACAAATCCCACGTAAAGCAGAAGCTTTTTTAATAATAAAGAAGCACCACCATGCAAAAGTATCTGCAGATGAGAGAGTGTGATGGAGTGTTTTCTCCTAAAATGAAATGCATTTCAGAAATATATTGGAAGTGGTAAAGTGCAGGAAACCAAAGTAATATACATTTATGTATTTTAATGAGATATTTATGTTTGTTTGCAGTGCTAATTGGACAAGTAAGTACATCAGTCACACTGTATGAGACATCTATTAAAATTCTTTTGGCCTGTTAAAGCCACTGTTTGACAAGTAACAAATTATAAGTAATTTGTGTGGGGTTTCTTTTCGAGTGTTTATTCCTCCACCCACCCCCTTTGTCTTTTTGTTTTAAAACCTTTTGGAAATAGGAGAAATCCTAAGAAAAGGTTACCATAGATGAAGTTTGGTTGGCTGAGCAACACATACAAAATACTAAGAACCCAGTGTGAGCCTCTAACTTTTCACAGTGGTGGGGGAATTCAGATTGGCTTCCCTGGATGGTGGCTCCTTTCAGAGCCCTGGTGTTGCCACCTTTTGATCCAAACTGGATGGGGTTATTGGCAGAATCTTAGATTTAGTCCGACTTGCCATCCCACCAAATTAATAAGGAATTGTGGAGAAGTGAGCCTGTCCTGATGTTATGAGGACACCTGGTGATCCCAGGCAGGGCTCTGTTGTTCCTGTGTCAGTTGTGGTTACACCAAAGGTTTTCTCTGTGCTTCTGTCCCTCTGTGAAGAGCTGTTGGTGCCTCTTTGTGCTTTCACCTCCTCTTTGGCATCGATTTCTCTTTTCTTACTGGAAACTCTTTGCTCCCACTCCCCTTGGAGAGGCTGGTACAAAGGAATGTGTTGCCTGCTCTACCAGAGTAGGTTTCACTATCTAGAAGGTCTCTCTGTTCTCCTCTTTCAGTGCTTGGGGCTGGTGTGGAGTTAAAGCAGTGATCAGTGAGAGGTCAGGGTAGGATTTAGCCTTGCACAAGCAAGGCTGCTTAGTTCTTACTGAATCCACCCTTTGTTTTCAGGAGAAAGGAGTTGCATAACATTAAGATGACATCTAGCTGAGGTTCTGCAATCCTTCTTTTAATCCCCTTCTATGTACCACAGTACTTCTAGATCCTTTAAATAGAGCTGGCATGAGCCAATGCAGCACGTTCCTGTTTTTTTCTGTTGAAGCACTCGTGTCCTTTTGACAGCCATGCAGTCCTGTTCGCTGTGCAGCACCCATTATTATACAGTTAGTCTGATAGGACTTCGGTCCTGAAGTTAATCATGAGCACACTGTTGCCTTGTTTGCATTATTAATTCATCAGGCTTTTTACAGGTGCAGTCATTGGTAGGTCTGAGGACAAAGGAAACCTTGAAAAGCTGATGTCTCCAGCTAGTGAACGAGGGCAGCTGGTTCACAGTGCAGGATGAAACTGCTCATCAGTTTGGTGCAGAAAATGTGTAATGTTCTGTGTGGCCAATATCACCAGGGAATAGGGGAGATGAGCTAGACTTTGGCTCAGGCACCAGACTTACCAGTCCGTACTCATATGAAACAAAGGTCCAAGCAGTACTTGATGGAATAGCACTGGCATCAGTCCCCTCCCTGGACCAGGTGTCTTGAATTCAGCCAGTGATCAGGCTGTTCAGGCATGCCAGGTGTCCTCATAGTAGAAGGTAAAAATCACTTGTGTTTAAAGGGTGCTGGGTCATTCTGCACTGGTGAATACTCTTTTTTTTCTTATGTCTCTGTGTGTGTGTCCCACTGTCCTCAGAAGGATGGGATAGCTGAAGCTGCCTGGAGTACTGGGCCCAACTGCGTTCCAAAATAGATGATGGAGTAGTGCATAGCTACCTGGGTGAGAGGGAACCTGAGCTTGCTCTCTGGGAATGTTGTGAGGGGACCATAAAGCTGTCGCTGAAGACATGCTTGCAAGCAGGGGACCTGGATGGGCTCCAGTCTGACTCTCAGACTGTCCTGTGGAGCAGGTCTGTACAAAAGCGTTCTTGGTACGGAACTACACTTGGGTATAAATTCCTCAACTAATACTTGAAAGATTTCCTTCTTTCTCCTCCATTTTATTTTTTAAAAGCACAAAACAAACCCAAATGTCAATGCTTCAATTTTTTTTTTTAAGCTGAATCCTTGTTTTCTGACCAGTCTTTCTCAGCTTAGTTTTATCTGTTTTACTCAAGAGCAAGTGCTTCCTGCTGCTTTGCCTGGCCACACGTTACACACACTGGGAAGAGTCCTATCCACTCAATCACCAACTAGTTGCAGCTTTCCATTTGCTGTTTGGAAGCCTTTCTAGCAAGAAGTGACCCCATCACATCATGTGTATCTTCTAAGATCTGATGGATCACAGAATTAGTGTGGCATTGCTCTGAATCAAAAGTTTATGCACGTGTTTATTAATGTTTTTCCTGAAAACAGTATTATGTGTCGCTACTGAGAAGCAATTTGTGATCAAATCCAGGAGCAGCCAGGCCTCTGTGTCTATAGTCTTTTAATTTTTTTTCCCCCTCTGGCTGGTAGCTACAGATAACTGCTGTCTCTTGAAAACATCCTGCAGTTAAGGAGGGTGAACCTGCAGAGGGTGATTTACACAGGAGTTTTTCAGAAGGGCAGCAGAATAGAGAGGGGAAAAAGCCCAGAGCAAGATGTCTCACCCAGATTGGCAAGTCAAGGATCTCTCTTTATATTTTAGATTTTTTTTTACATCTATTTTTCCATTAGAAAGAGCCTATCCATTGAAGTAATTATTTTGCAAATCAAATGGTTAAATTTTATTATAATGTGTAAATGACTTTACAAAGATCAGATTTTTTTTTTTCTGATCCTTTTTTTCCCTTCATTACCCAACCAGCACTGCAAAGGCTGTGTGTTCAGCCTTTGAATTGTATGTAAAATATATCTTCAGCAGTAAATAGGACCTGTAGTAGAGAGGCTCCATCTTTAACACCTAAAAGTATTTTACACATATGGGGTTTTGTATAAAAAACAAAGAAATCCCTGGAGAGGAATTTTTTGCAAGAGCATGTAGTGATAGGACAAGGAGTAAAAACTTCAAACTGAAAGAAGGTACGTTTAGATTAGAAATTAGGAGGAAATCACTTACTGTGATGCTGGTGAGGTGCTGTAACAGGTTGTCCAGAGAAGCTGTAGGTGCTCCATTCCTGGAAGTGTTCAAGGCCGAATTGGGTGGGGCTCAGAGCAACCTGGTCTAGTGAAAAGTGTCCCTGCCCATGGCAGGGGATTGGAACAAGATGATCTTTGTTATGATTAGCAGTATTATAGGTTATAAAACTTTAAAATTTGGCTTTGAGGGGCTATAAACTGCAGATTTCTCAGAGAACATAAATTGCAGGTGTTCTGTAGCTTTCAGTGTGAGGTGCACATTTCTTGCAGTCTCTGTTGCCCATGCTGAGCAACCCAGCAACTGGCCCAGCTGGAAGTGGCTGTCATCCCCCAAAATGCTTCTCAAGACTGCTGGAGCCTGCTCCTCCTTCCCCCAGGAGCAGCTTGTTTCCAGTGCCATCCTGACACAAACAATAGCTTCTGACTGCTCCAGCCCAGGAATGGTCATAACTACTTCCACCTGGGTTTTTTCATTTGTCAGCTTTGAGATCTTCCTGCAGCTCATTTTCTTTTGAAAAAAGTTCATCTGTTAACAATCAGCTGGGCATCATGTTTGCTTGCAAAACACCTGCAACAACACATAATTTCTGCTTCACTTATGTCAAGCAAGAGAGCCAAAAATTACATGCTCGTGCTGATTTATACTATACTATTTGGAATTACATTAGTAATGCATGAATTTCATGTGTCCTGCTGAGCTTTGCTTTATTTTCACGTGCCAGTATCAACTACGCAGGGAAATTTCGTATCAGTTTTATCAAGTTCACAGTACAGCATGGCATATTTCATATTTCTCTTATAGGAGAATTGCCAATCAACTGTTAGGAGAGACTGCATTTCTATGTGCTGGAGCTATATTTTAAAGTCTTAATTAAGTTTTAATTTTAAAGTTTTAATTCAAGTTTTGATTACTAAAGCTGTCTGTAAGCAAAGCCTGTAATTTGTTTCTGTCTTAGAACTGTTTATGAAACCAGGAAATTTCCAATTGTCTTTGTTTTCCAGAGATGATTGCAAAATATTTCTGTAATTGTTTCCTATACATACAAAGAATAAGCTGGCCAGCAAAGAATCACACAGAATCACTAGGTTGGGAGAGACCTTCAAGATCACCGAGTCCAACCCATGCCCTAACACCACCTCAACTAAACCATGGCACTGAGTGCCTCATCCAATCTTTTTTTAAAAGTGAGGGAAGAGAGAAAAAAGGTAGGAGTGGAAGGCAGCTGGGTAATTCCATCCCATCCAGTTGCCTAAGAGGCTACAAAGATTTGTCAGTCTGTCATGCTGCTACTATTGCCTGAGAATTTCCATCTTTTCAGATGACATATCCTTGTATAGGACTCTTCAATTGTTTTTTTAAGGAAGATACCATCTAATTAAGAGCTGGAAAGTTTCACTGGGAACTGGAGCTGTCCTGCCTGTGGAGCCCTGGCTGTGATGTGCAGGAAGGACTGTCCTACAGCTCAGCCTGGAACGTGGAAGAGGCCTGGAGCTGGTGCCCTGTCTCTGACTACAAGAGTAGAGAAGGGAGAGAGGTTGTACTCTCCCATGAGGCTATTCCAGGCCCCTGGGCTTATTGGAAACGATGGGAGACAAAGGGAGTTGTGCTTTTAATTGGGCTTTGTGCATGGGGCAGAAGCCAGTGCCTGTGGCAGGCTCCTCCCCAGCACCTCGTGAGCCAGAATGCTCATGCAGTCATCAAGTGGAAAAGTCTAAATGTAACAGATCATTAAAGCTGTTTGTTGTCCTTCATTGTACAATTTAGATCAACAGAGGAAATGAATGTATTTGGTCTAAAAAAATTCTATGTATAAAAATTTTTATGTATGTGTATAACAAGAACCTTTGGAAAAGCTGCATGTTTATGCATAAGCGGTTAAGTTACAGTAGCATTAAGAACTTATTTAAACCAACAGAATCAAGGATTTCCAATAAAACCAAAAATCTGTCTTTTCATCCAAATTTTGTTAAGCACGTTGTGTATGTAAAATATCCTCTCTGTGTGACTGTTTTCATGGACATGCTTTTTTTCATTTTATTAGTGAAAGAGGTTCAGTTTTACTGTACTACATTAGAGCAGATCCAGAGCAACTAACTGATCCCGTCTGTTTGAGTCCTTACTGGTGTGTTAGTGCATGTTCAGCATCAATCAGATACACACTCCTCTATCACAGTTTTTGATACTGTGATTTGATAGGAGTTATGTGCATAATCTCCCTGTGTTTCAAACATCTTGGCTCTCTTGGCTCTTTTCACACTTCTACCCTGTGTTTTAAATGTGTGTTTTATTATGTAGCTCTAACACTAGAACACTTAATACATAGAATCATAGAAATAGTTTGGAAAAGACTGCCGAGATTATTGAGTCCAGCCTTTAACTGATCACCACCTTGTCAACCAGACCTCAGAACTAAGTGCTACAGCCAGTGGTTTCTTGAATACCTCCAAGGACGATGGCTGTGAAGTATTATGTTGTTGCTATCATAGAATCATAGAATGGTTTGAGTTGGAAGCAACCCAAGAAAGATCATTTTGTTCCAACCCCCCTGCCATGGGCAGGGATATCTTTCACCAGACCAGGTTGCTGAAATCCCTGTTCAACCTGGTTGTGAACATTTCCAGGGGTGGGGCATCCACAACTGTTTGGAGCACCCTGTTCAGTGTCTCCAGTCTCCCTTTACCCTCACTGTAAAGAATTTCTTCTTAATATCTAATCTAAACCTGCTCTCTTTTCTTTTGAAACCATTGCCCCTTTTCCTGTCACTACATGCTCTTGTAGTCCTTTTCCTGCTCTCTTGTAGCTGTTTAGCTAATGCAAGATGCTCCAAGGTCTTCCTGGAGCCTTCTCGTCTCCAGTCTGAACAATCCCAACTCTCTCAGCCTGTCTTCATAAGGAGAGGTGCTCCAGACCTCTCGTCATCTCTGTGGCCCTTCTCTGGACTCGCTCCAGCAGGTCCATGTCCTTCTTATATTGGGAGCCCCAGAGCTGGACACAGCACTGCAGGTGGGGTCTCACAAGAGTGGAGTAAAAGGGCAGAATTACCTCCCTTGGCCTGTTGGTTGTGCTCCTTCTGGTGTCACCCAGGATATGGTTGGCATGTTTAATGTCCCTTCAATGAGTGTGGCTCCTGAAGAACTCAGTATTGATAAAGATGCTGTCTCAAGGAGTAAACCAAGACTAACAGACCAAATGAACAAATAAACCCCCAAATTGTCAAAACAAACAAAACCCCCAAACCCTAAGAAAAAGAGAGCAAACAGAAGGGAAATTAAAGTAAAAAACCAGAGCATTCAGAAGATGGTTTGTAGACTCCATAATTTAAAACCAGTGTTGATTCATTTCAAGTGATGGGATGCTTCAAAAAAACAGCATACAGCTTGCAGCTGTTCTAGACTGGGGATATGTCTGCTGCAGTTCATCAGCCCCATGGCCAGGGAAGGGAACCAGGGTGCCACTGCTGGAGGTGTCAGAGGAGCTTGGCAGGGCCAGCAGCTGCTGGGAGGGGGAGAGCAGTGCCAGGGCCATCTGGGCCTTTGGTGGTGATGTCTGGGTGGATGGAGAAAGGATTGGAGGTAGCTACAACCATTTCTTGCAATGCCATGACAGGCCAGTGCATCACTTTTTGAGGGCTCTTGTAGTTCTTTTATGCAGCTCTGATTGTGAAGGGTCTGCATACTAAAGTCACTAGCAGAGAAGAGTAGGTTATAGAATCTGTGTCACTTGATACAGTGCTGAGATACCATAATGTCATTATGACTTTTACTACCGGTTTTAAAGTGGCAAATCTACCTGTAGTTTCAGTATTGTGAGGTGTTTGACATGTGCAATGGTGTAGATTTTAAGATGCTTGAGTGGATTAGGCAATGGACAAGCACTCAGAGACCTGGGCTCTGTCTGATTCTCTAGAAACCTGAGATAAATTTCTCAGTCTCTCTACCTTAGTTCCCCAATGATAATGAAATCACATAGATTATTAAACTAATAATAGGTCTGTTCCTCAGAAGGAGTTCTGAGGGAACTCAGTTAATGGTTGTGATGCATTTGTCTGCAATAGCAGTCGGGGTAGCATACTAATATGACTTACAGACATGTAATTGCTAATTATTCAATATTGACCTGATCCTTGAAAAGTAAACTTTGAAAGCTGAATCAGATCTTGTGTAAATAAGATACAAATTATAATTAATTTTTTTTAATTCAAGGGTGTGTTGTTCTTTGTTCATTTTCTCTGCATATAATGCAGTGGCTTATGATGCTTTCCATATCAGTTCTGAGACTATTCTCTGATCAAGTCAGTGATCTTTTTTATTATGTCTTTCTACTTTTTTTTTCTGCTATTATTATTTTTCCAGAGGGTTATTCTCTTTTTGCTAGCTGGCATAGGTAAGGAGGATGCTCACTGAGTGCATTATGCTTCTCATTTCACCATGGTAGCCTGTGTGCTAAAGGTTTTATTTAAGCATTTATGTAAAACTGACAGCTAGAAGTTTGGACTATGGAGCAGTTCCAGATGGTTTAATTCTTACTTTCCAATGGAACCGTAGTAGTAGAAATTTATGTTGTTTGTGACTCTTACCTTTGCACTAGATTTTTCTCCTGAGAGTATGTGAACATTTTGGAAGGTATATGGCCAAAAATATCTCTGTGTTGGCTTGTTATTCTTCTTCTGCATTATTATAATTTATGTGATTTGTCTATTTTATTTCTTCATATAAGGAATCTACATTCTGCATTGCATTTCTTTGCTTTTCTAATGTTTTGTGCTTCATTTTCATCCAAAATCATACTTGTGGGCATTCTAATGTTGGTTGTAGAGGCACCATTGAAAGTGAAGAGAGTTACAAAAGCCTCAGGCTCGGAGTCAGTACTAAAGGTAACTAGACTGAACTCTTGATCTGTATTTGCTGGATTATAATTTCCCAAATCCTACAGGCTGCTTGCAATATTTCAGTAAATTTTGGGAGCACTAGGTGCATGAAAAAATAAGTCAAGGAAAAGATAAGGCCACACTTGACAACCAAGTATTAAACTTGATTCCAAATGAAGGTGGTTTGGAAAAGAAAAAAAGTATTAGTTATTCCTTTGATCTCTGTTTGATATTAAAGAAATTGAAGTTCAGCTTTTTTTTTTTTTTCTGAACATACTGATTTTTATGCACTTCAGAACTGTTTGGGATTTTTTAGGGAACTTGTCAGGTGTCCTACATAACTATCCAACAGGCCTGGGGCTGTTTATTGTTCTCAGATGTCAGGTAAGAGAGGGTACAATCTTCTTTTCTTTTGCCTCAAAATGATTTTACAAAACTATGGTTAGTTCATTTGGATAGTCTTGAAAGACCAATTCTTTTAAAAGAAAACAATTCATCTGCATAAACAAACATAAGATGTAAACAGGCTGAATGAGTTTATTTCTATTTTAGATTTTTTGTAAAATTTGGGGACAAAATCTGCTGTCAGTTACGACTTCGTAGACCCTGATTATATCTGCTGTGGAACTGCCCTGTGTTCATGGAAGAAACGAAACACAATATGCTTCGTTTTGTTCCTTGTATTTTAAGGTACTGGAGGCTCTCGTTACTCCATATAGAGGGGCAATATCTGATGTCAATGAAGAGAGATATTTGTTAGATTTATTTTTAAAATTATTATTTATCTGCCATAAGTTAGTTTATATTCATATATTGAGTAAAAAGGACTAAAATGTCTGGCTTTGATGCACAGAAAACTGTTATCCCCCAGAATATTTACTTTCAGGCACTCCATATCTCTGCTTTATATTTCAGGTTTATTGTTTATCATAATGTCCAGCGTGAGAAGTTGTAGGGGAAGGATTTGTAGTTCATTTTTATGGAAAAGCTGAACTGTGGCTTGAAGTGATTTTTGATTCCATGTTTCTACACAACTGCAAATGTCGTAGCCTATCAAATATTCATGCCATTCCCGTGTAAAGCAAGAACCAATCTTGTAAGATTTCGTCATCTTTAGTTTTCTGTTATCTGCTGCCCACGAAGCAGTTGAGATGGATGGGATGAAATCCAATTGCTCTTCCTCAGCTGAAGCTCTTAGCCAATACATAAATTACAGATTTTTTTTTTTTTTAACTATATGGTAAATTAGTGTGGCAAACCTGTATTCTGAAGGGATCTGTACTGCACTCTTGCTGACTTAAGAACAAAAACTGCAAGTTAGGTGGCTGCATCACAGTGGCTGAAAAAGCAGTTCAATGTAGGTGAAAAATTTGCTTAAGATTGATGTCATGATCTAGGAACAAAGCAGTAATGTGCAAATATTTTTTTTGCATTCTGAGCAGAATTCAAACTCTTGTCAGATTTGAGTTTTAAAAATCCTTCGTCAGCTGTGATGCAGATAAATAGGAAGATTTTTCCAAACAGCCATATAAGCCTTGAGAGCAGTTTTGTAATTTAATAATAAATTTCTCATATGAGAGCTTTCTTACGTGTTTTAATATAAATGCTTAAGTTTAGCAAGAAGCTACTACAGGTCAATCCATAGGGTAGTTAAAATTAGTATCAGGTTTACCTTGTGTGAAAGAGAAGAAGTGTTATTAATAAATGAAAGAGTAAAGTATGTGATAATTAAGACTTTTACCTAATTAAATTTATCAAATACCACTGGAAACTGTTTGGGTTTTTTTTTTTTTTACAATCCTACATGAGATTCACCTAAAAATTGGAAATATTTTGGAAATATTTTTAAATTATTTTAATAATTTGTCTTTATTGAATGTTGAGCAGTTCTAGCTTTTATTGATCCTAGATTTATGGATGCTTGACTTTCTGGATAGTAAACTTTGGTATCAGTGATCTAAATGCATTTGTGCTGAAGCTGAGCTGGAATGGCTTTTCATAGCTTTTCTGATTCATCATTAATCTCACAAGGAAATATGGACATGTAATGATTTTGGAAAATTGTATTAAAATTTTGGGCAGCACAGACCCTAGAAAATTGAAAAAAAATAGGTTTTTAGGTAGAATATTCACTGTTGGGATACTAGAGTATGTAAGCCTAGAGAAAAACATGCCAAGACTGGATTTCAAAAGAACATGAGGGAGCAGGAAATCACTGAAATAGAATAGCCCTCATGAAACTTCTTCTAAGAGAGTAAGGTTGTAATACAGTGTTGGTTTCCTCAAATAATTTTATGATCTCGGGGACCCTGAGAGAGCTGTGGGACTACTGAGCACTGATGATCACTGGGGATTGCGGCCAGAGCTCGTCCTGTATTGACAATAAATGCAACTTGACCTCAGTCAATATCCCAGCTTTCTTTTGTTCTCCAGGATTCCAGTGTAGGAACTAAAACTGGTACGGTTATTAGTGAGTCTGGCTTCTGCGGTCCTGTAGCGCATGATTTAGTTCAGTAATTTGTTTAAAAGAGCCATCTGATCATTTTAGGCATTGATTGCATTTGGTGCTGTCTAATTCCACTCAGTAATATACAGGTCTGCATTCCTGCAGAGTGCATTATTCAAGGGGAGGAAACATATCTTATTCCTTCATTGTATACACATAAAAAATAAGAGTTAGTACTTACAGAAAGGAAAAGGGAAGTAGCCATACACTTGAAGATGATAATTGATTATCTTTTTAGTTGATGTGGTGTGCTCTTTCTATCTCCTGCCGCCATTCATGCAGCATTTCTCTATCTCCCAGTTGCCATAAGAGTTCAAAAACTTTGTGGATGTAGAAGAGGATTACTGGTATATATGATAGATTTGGAAGGTATCAGTGACAATTTTCATGTAAATTTACTGCAGTTTTCAATAACTTGTATTCCTTAGCACTGTAGGCTGCATTTCACCACCTGATACAGAAGTTTATGTTTTTTAAGAAATCTGTATTGTATTTCTGGAATGACTAGAAGTAGTCTATGAAGGTGAAATATGTAAAAGTTGTCATCATAACCCAAAGAGTAGTTTTGTAGTATCTGCATATTTTTCTAGGAGTGGGGAAAACAAAAAACAAACAAACAAAAAAAACCCCAAAAAACCCAACAAAAAACAAACAAACAAAAAACCAGACAACAACAAAAAACCAAACCAAAACAACAACAAACTCCCCCCCCCAAACCAAAACAAAAAAACAAAAAAAAAAGTTTTAAATTAGCTAAATTTGATTTTATTATGTATTAATGGGGGAAGAGCAAAATTATGTTCTTCAGTAGCATAATAAGATGCCTCAATAAATTGTTGTCTCCATGTACTTTAACAGTGTTTTATTTTATTGGTCTGATCCAGGCTATAAGATACTTTCTTTTGTTTGGCCATAGCTGATTCCCCATAAGCATTAGTATTCACTGAAGCAAAGTAAAATTAGTGGAGGAGAAAAGTAAAATTACCCTGTTAACTACAATAAATAAGTAGCTAGCTTTTAATACATAAGGATAAATTAGGGAAGTAATGCGAAAGGTGTGTCAGAATTCAAATTATTATCTACATTTATAACTCCATGGTAAAATTTTGCAGGAAATTCAGACTTCATCTGCAGAATTGTTGCCCAGTATTCTCTTTAACTTTGACAATCTTAAATTTATTTGAATTTAAAAAATACAAATGAATTCTAAAGGGCACTTTCTAAAAAGTATATTTCAAGTTTCAGTAATGAGAACACAGAAGTAGAGACTGAATTATGTCTGACTGAATTTATTGGTTTTTTTACTGGATGGTAAAACTCCCTTTCTCTGAACTCCTGTCTGACCACTGAGGATAAAATTTACCTCACTGCATGTTGATTCACGTGTTGGGAAAATGTTCTGTACAAAAGAAAAGCAGATTTGGTCTCTTATTTGTGATGTGCTCAGAATCATGTGACTTAATCACTTTGGGTAATAACTGGAACAGATAATCCCCTTGGAGCTTAAGGAAGTGTTCCAAAATCAGGGTGTGATCTTGCAGTCCCCAATTACTTGATTACTTGACCAAAGACTGTCAGCCCTGTTTTTAAGAATTGGTGTTGACAGGTGTAAAGGCAGCTAGTGGGGTTTTCAGGCGGCTGAGGAACTTAGGAAAACTTTGCTTACCAGCTGGATCTTTATACGCTCACAGGCCTTTATCTTGTAGTATGGGATTATGAATGGGAAGCCTCATTTTATTCTAGCCTAAATATGTTCTTGATTAAATGTCAGAATGTAGATCAACCAGTTTTAATTCCAAAATGGATTAAAGAAAAGTGGAGTGGACCTCCTCTTTAAAAAGCAGAGGGGATCTTCTCTTCAGTGGTTTGACCGGATGTCCTCTCCTCTCTTCAGCTTCTTCACTGAGGATGTATGGATGCAGGAGAGAGGAAAAAGCTGTTACTCAGCCAACTTCCCGCTTTTTGGTTTGTTGGTTGGAGCAGCCGTACACCCTAAAGATGACTGATAAAGGGGTGTTTTTTTGTGTTTCTGCTTCCCTACCTGGGTACCTGTTGGTAAAGAGAAAATGCCAATTTTCTGTTTTGAAGAATTATTGTAGTAGTTTGTAGTAGTTCTGATGTTTAGGAGTTCACCAACCCCAGACATACAGTGGCCCTCCACAGTGCCTTCCTCCCTCCAAACACCTTTGAACAACAGGCCAGGGGCACAGGGAG
Source organism: Eulacestoma nigropectus (assembly GCA_013397775.1). Taxonomy (NCBI): domain Eukaryota; kingdom Metazoa; phylum Chordata; class Aves; order Passeriformes; genus Eulacestoma; species Eulacestoma nigropectus. Next base: position 1,260,454 of record VZTE01002684.1, read on the forward strand.
TGGCTTTGGGCTTCATGGTTTCTCTGTCTCCAGCTCAGTTCTTCAGCTCACTACGTGTTCCTCTGTCCTGTTCTTCCCAGTGCTGTGTCCCACAATCTTAGGAAAGGCCATCTCTTTAATGCTATACACAAGGCCTTTGTTTACATTGTAAAACTTTTGTTACATTTGCACAAATGGGGAAATTTGTGGAAGTACATTCTTAAACCTGGGAACAGGTTGTGGAAAATAGATCTCCTTTTGAGATCAAAAGCACACAGGCTATTGAGGAAAGTGGTGCTTTATGCCTCTGTGAGGAAGAAAAGTTGATGGCGACAGATAGTTGTGGGTTTTTTCTGGCAACTTTAGGTAAGCTGAATTTTAATTTTCTTTCTTTATCATTTGTGGTCGAAGTATCTGAAACTGTTTGAAGATAACTCCTAATCTAATTATTGCAGAATCTGAATACCTGAACGTAAATAAAAAAATCTATACAGGATTTTTCTTTGCTTAGGCTGCTTAACAGCTTATGTTTGAAGAATGATGTAAGCATCTCAGTTCTAGAATAGAATACCAATAACCAGTTCAGACTGAAGAATGGTGCTTTCACTGTCTTTTAGTGAAAAGCAGCAGCCTGAAAAATCAAAGTATCTGTGCCATCCTCCCCATAGGAGCATGTGCAACCACTGTGCAGTAGTTTGCATGCTAAAATACATATTGCCCAAGCTGGGTGAACAGTTTTGTGGGTTGCCTCCATACATATTTATATAAGTGAATGAATTATTAGAGTGTCTTGCTTCTCCTTGCACTTCGTAGTTGAAATTTATTCCTACATGATCAGGTATCCATTACACTCTTGACATTTCACTGCTAAGTCACTTTCCCAGAGGATAATTTATTTATTCTTTTTATCTGCTTGTTTATAAAACTAGTACAGAAAGGAGTTCTACATAAGGAAAAATGAGGGTTTGGCTGCAGGGAGGAAATAAGGAGCCTAAGAGAATAGCTGGAAACCCTGCAGGCAAAGAGGATGGTCTGTTTCATGGTGCTGTTACATCCTTCAGGGGTACATCAATACTATATTATGTCGGAAGCAACCCCTGCAGTTTCCCAGCCAGAGTGTCTTGTGAAGTCTCTGAGTCAGCAGATAATGAAGACAAATTTGGGATTTGAGAGAGTCCTTAAAAGAGACTTTATTCTTTTCTTTAAATTGACATAAAAAACAAACAAAGCTTCCTAAAACCACTTTCTCAGTCTTTCTGTATTTAATTCCTTATGTTCTTAATCAAGAGTTATTTTTGTAACACTTCTTTTCTGGTCTGGTCTGTTTAGGTTTTTATACCGTTCTCGTCATTATTGTTTCTGAGTGCATTTGAATACTGTATAAAATGACATGACAAACATCTGTCACATGTTGCTCTTTCATCCTCTCCCCAGGGAAGAACCATGCCTGCAGTGCTGTATTTTTGTAAGACCTTTGTTGTTGCTTGGGTTTGGATTTCTTTTAAGCTGTGTACATGCTGCTGTAAGTTTATGTTAGAGCAGGATGGCTCAGAAGAGAATCCTTTGTACTTGGAGGAGAAGGAGATGAAGATTTTGAGTTATTATCTGAATGTCTCCCCCATAAATATGGGAAAGGGTGGCAATACTCAGGCACTTGTCTCTGCTTTCAAAACCTGCTGGGGCTTTTTGAGCCATGCTGTAAGATTATTGTGGGAAGATTAAAACAGAGGATTTCGGTATGCCTTTGGTTAAGCATGTGGTAAAGTCAGCAGCTGTCCTGGTTTGTGTTCGTGATCCACTTTGAGCTTCTGTGAGGTTTCATCTCTTGGGCAAGCCCTCTCCCCTGACAAATGACAAGCAGATACAGTCTGCATGTACAGTCAGGCATCCTGAGCACTGTGTTGTAGCACAAACGTTCACGGTGGTGGTGGTGGTGGTGGTGGTACGCTTGACAGGATTGTCAAGTCAAGGAAAGGGAGATAATCATGACCCTTTACTGGAGTAAAGGAGTATGGAGCTTACTGAAGTATGACATGTCAGCAGTAGATCGAGACAAATACTCTTGCAGTCAGAGTTGCCTGAATGGCCCTGCTACAGTGACTGTTTTGGTAGGAGCCTAAGTCTGCACAGTCGCATTAATGGGCAGAGAGAGATCACTGCAAGCGAGTTCCTGTGCTCCTAAGGCACCTGGCTGCAACACCTGCTTGATCAGTTCTAGCCAATAACTCTTGATTGCCATGGAAGACAGGAAAATGGTTGCTTGAGTCTGGGATGAAGAAGCTACTGGAGTGGGCAAGTCTTCCATCCCCTTTAAAAAATGTACAGAAAATACATAGTCCACCTTTAACAGAAACAGCTTTGATTTTTCTGACCGATGACATGATTTCAGAGCTACATTTAAATTACTTTCTCGTTTCCTTCACTTTATTTCAGGACTGTATAGGATGTACAGTAACAATACTAATTTGTGTGTGAAGGTTACTTTTACTCAGTAACATGCTGGGTGACTGTGCAACATCATGCCTGGAGTCACAGAGGTATCTATTCTGGACTTGGATTTATCAGGGAAGGTTCAGCTGAGTCTGGCTTTACTTGGATTACGTCTTCTATTGTGTTTCATTTCAGGATTTGCAGTTTTTCAGTCTAGCAAGACCATTGCCATCACAGTAATTGACTCCACCTCATACTCATCATGTAATTTTTAATAGATGGGTTTTTTTCATGAAGGACGTAAGTTTTGGAGGTTTTGTATGTTGTTTTTTAGCTCAAGCATATCTCTTAGAAATACACACCCTCTTGATTTAAGGTCCTTAAGGTATGAGAAATTCATGATAGGTGAAGTGTTCCATAGCTAATTATTCATACTCTTAAAAAAACCTAATTATTTCTAGTATATGTTTCTTGCTTCAGCTTCCAGTTGTTGAACTTTATAAGGCATTTGAATGAAAATTAAAGAAATCAAAAATACCCTCATACTTAAATCTAGAGAGGAAAATGAAATTGCTTCTTAACCTTCTATATGTAAACTACACACCTGAAGTTTATTCAGTAATATCCATTTTCCAGTTCTCCAGTTGTTTCTGTAGCTCCTTTTGAACTCTTTTTAATTTATCATCAGCTGCTTAAAATACAGACACCAAAGCTGAGCCCAGTATTCCACCAATGATTTTACGAAGGCAGAATGTGATGGTACTACCAGTTCTGAGCACTGTTTGAATGCTCACCTTGTTATCCACACAGTGATCTTTTTCACATTAGATCACCTTCGTTAATCCACCATTTAGTATAACTATAACGCTTGTTATTCTGAAACATAGAGAGTGATAGGATTCATGCCGTATTAGACAATAAATCTGTGTGAATGGAGCTATGAATTGTGAAACTAGACTTTGTCTCCTTTCTTGCATGCTCCAGAATATGTGTGTGTGTATCGTGCAATTGCTTTCAATGTCAAAAGTGTGACATGTGAAAGTAACCATTCTGACAATTGCAATGGGAAAAAGGGCATAGGTCAAATATCTAACATTTTTTTGCAGTGAAAAAAAAAATAATTCCATATGAAGAGGCATCTATCAGAAAACAGAATTATGTCATTGCTAAGTGATGCCCTTTATTAGTAACCCAGCCATTAGTGGAGACTTAAGTTACTCTTAAAAATAGGCAATTCTGTGAGGTGTGGTAGGAAAGGAAGAAAAAATGTTAGAAGATTAAATAATTAATGAGTCAATAAGATTAGATAGGGCTCTTAATCACAGTTCCCCAGTTACATTTTGAGGGTAGTGAAGCAGTCAGTTTGCTGTGTTACATTCAAATGCCACAGCTAGTAAAAGTAAAAAGGAAAAGACAAAGTCCACATTCTTCCCAAAGGGACGGAGTGTATCTGGCAATAACCACTCATCCAAGTGAAGGGAATACAGCTGTCAGACCACTTGGAAAACCCATGCTGTAATTCTTGGATTAGTGATGGTGATGTCTTGACTTCAGCCTCGCAGGTCAAGCTCGGTCTTAGCTGATAGAGTAGGATGCTTTGAGCTGCCCTTTTCCATTAGATGTGTCTGATCATTTTTGGCAGCTTTCTACATCATACGAACATATGGCAGGTTTCAGCTATCCTGGGAGATAGTGTGAGATCTGAACTGATCTCATAGCTCACATAGATGCACCTTCTGGCTGGCCAGCTCTGGGGTTAGCTGTGCAGAGAGCAGGTCTTGATTACCTTCCCATGTCTGAGCTCATCCAGATCAAATTGTACAGAAGGGGACACAAGGGAGGATAGTAGTTCAGGAAACAAGTAGGTGAGTCTGCCGCTGATGGAGAGTAAGAATGGATAGGACTGAAGAGATGAAGACAAAATGTGGTCAGAGGAGTACTTGGAAGAATATAGGGGGAGGCAGGTGGTAATAGGGAGAGATTGAAGAATATCAGGGATTTGCAGAGGGCAAAAAGGATATGCAGACAGATGGGTGGGAAGGGATTTAGTCAGACACAGGGTGTAGTGGCAGAAGATGGGAGTGTGAATTTCAGTGTTGCTAAACTGCAGTCACTAAATACCAACTCCATCTGATCAGCACTCTACCTGCCTTGGGCTTCATTTGCATGGCTTATGTACCAAAAGGATGTGATTTGCTGGGAAAAGTTATTTAATCTATAAAAAGCAATTTAAGACGCAGACTGTTAAGACGCTTAGGACGTGAAGGATGATATGGCAGATAGGAATACAGTGACTTAGAAACATAAATAAGAGAAACTTAGCAGCGTTATTTGCATTTCTAAAGGTTTTACTAGAGCGTGTGTCAGTACAACAAGTAATGTTTTTATGTCTTATCACAGTAATACTCAGCACATTTATTCTACTGAGCAAAGAGTAAACACAAACTATAAATAACTAGGGCTTCAGATAGTGTGGGGGTTTTTCCTCTGACTTTTCAGATAAGATATAAAATTAGCTCAGCAGGGCCCTGATGGAACATGTCTGATTGTTCCTATTTCCCTGCTTTCTCCTTCAGTCTGTTTTATTTTCTTGGCTCTACCGGTCCTTGAGACTGAAGTTTACTACCCTAAAGTTACCATTTGCATTGTGAAGGGAGACTTAAGAACCTCAGTCCTTTCAAAAGATACCTAAAAAAAGGCATTTACATATGTGTGTGTCTGTATTTGTATGTATATACATCAGCCTGTATTATTTATATGTAATAGCCTAATGACTAAATCTCTTGCCAGGAAGTGGGAGGCCCAAGTTTCAAATTCTCTTCTCCCTAATGAGATCTAAAATGTCATTTGTTGTCTTCTAAGTAGATGGCTTCACCCCAGATGCCAAGCACACTTATATGGTATAAAAACCACTCTACACAATCCTTTTGAAATTATACGACTGTGAAGAACTGAATGCAGGCTAGTCTGATTTCCCACTGTGTAATTTTTTAAAATTTTGTCTTTATAGAATAAAGTCATTGAGTCTCCTACAGTTGTTCATCATACACAATGGAGGTGTCATCCCATTTGAGATCTTCAGATTCTGAATCATTTATTCAGGCAGTTCAAGAATTTGTTTGGTATATGAACTTACCAAAAGCCTAAACTTAAATGTTAACACCATCCAACCCACTGTTCTATATGAAAATCAACATGAGAGTGTTTTACTAAATTTGGCCTGGTAGGTGGTTACTCTTCTGCTATTTGGCAATAGGTCAGAACTTGCTGAATGTAATTTGTCATGGACAGAAATAACACAATATCTGTGAGGAAACCTGAGCTATGGTTCTTGTCTCTTCATTTATTATAATTTTTTAGCATATCACTAAGGAAGTATCAGAAGTATATGATTAAACCTTTCTGGGTGTTAGCAAGGGTTGCAAAATTTAATTCTGATAAGTGAATCAGAATTTTTGCCTTACGCAGTTGGAGTTAAATCATTCAGCAATCCTTTTTCCTCTGAGATATGTCAGAATTACAGTCACCTCCATTCCTCTTGTTCTTGACTTCCGTGTGAACTGGGGTCACGCCATCATTCACTGTGGTGCATTTCTCTCTGACTGTAAGGTCAGATGAAGAGTTACACAGAACCTTGGCCACTGGTGGCCAAACATATCAGTGATCTCTCACATCCCTCTGTTCTTACGTGGAGAGTCCTGACTGAATGCAGCAGTGGTAAATCATCATCTGCTCCATTTGATGTGGTCTGGCAGGAAAGCTGGGGAACTGGCCAGAGTGGTGAATTAGCCTTGATCTATGGCTGCTATCTCCTGAATCTGGTAAATAATCAGCCTGGGGACAGCACATGACTCCGATTAGCATTCCACACCTGGATTAAGATTTAGAGTAAGCTCACTGACCGTGCTGTACGTTTGCTACAGCTGGGAGTTTATGTAAACAGATCTCTAGGAGTGGCACAAAAGCCACTGTCCGTAGGGGGATGGCCACTGTAGAGCTGCTTGGTGAGCTTTTGGGGTGGGGAAATCTCTGCCATATTTCAACACCCAGTTGCGCAGTTTACCAGGCATGCCCTGTTTATGTAAATAATAAGGTTATAGCAAGTAATTTGGTTCTTACTCTAAACTTAGGATTAGTTTAAGTACCAAATTATTCCCAAGTAGCACAAAGAATTATATAGATATGGACAGTTCTGAATTTTCTTCATTTTCGGCTAATGTGAAATCTCTTGTAACTCTGCTATGTACTGCTAAGTGCTCAGGCTTATATTAGGTCAGATTTTGGAATATAGTGTCTTTCACTGTGGGAATGAGCCGCATAGAAGGAACTTAGAATTTCAGGAAAATTGAGCCTTACTGAACAAACCTACGTTTTATACTGCTGCTGCAAAGACAGCACATAAAGAATTGTCTGGATGTTGAGACTTAGGTTCATTTTCATGCCCACATCTCTTTTATGGGTAGAATACCTTATAAAAATATTAATAGCTTAAATGCCGTGCAGACTGAGTTTGCACCATAGACAATAAGCTCCTTAAGACAAAGGCTTTTTCTTTACGCAGCAGCAATCATTATGGGCCTTGATCTCAGGGCTGTTTTGTGCAGAATGCTGTACAGTCCATAACGATACCTGAATAGCCGTGCCACTTAGTAAAACTCCTTTCTACAACACCATAAAATATTTTTTGCTGGAAGTCTTCTAAGTATAGAACTGCAAAGTGTTTAAAAATGAGCTCAGAAACTGCCTTGTGTGGGTGTGGAGTTTCTCCATTTATTTTCTTTACAATTGGAATGCACCTGATTGGTTTAGACCTGGTCGATTTAGGCATTTTTTCCTATGACTAAATCTTTTTTTCGTAACACATACTCATTTTGGAAACTTACTGTAACTGTTTAATTACATTTTGCAATTCAGTAGTTGATTCTTGACTATATACCAGAAATTACATAGATGATAAGAGTGGTAGGATGCTAAAAGGGATGGCTAATTATCGATGCTATTTCTAAAATGCAGTTTTCTAAATGGCTAATTTATTAGCAGCACATCAAAGCATTCTTCTAGAAAGAAAAATAAATCTGCTCATGAAGGCTGTCTGCAACCAAAAATGTCTATCAGCTTTAAACTTGATATGTCAGTGAATGAAAAGAATATACTCCTAATCTGAACATCCAGCATGTTACGAAAGTTATGAGAGTTAAGGGGACATAAAATATTTGAGAACTGGTCTTTAATTAGAAGTTTATATATCCAAAGTTTTGTTATTGGATAGACTGCATTTCTGTGAAAGTTAGCTGATTTGGTTGGTTTATAACGTGGCAATTTATTAATGTATAACTTACATGTTACTGTAAGATATAAAAAAAAAAATTAAAAACAAGGATTGCAGAGTTTCTTCTAAATCTCTTGATGTTGGTTTAGATGTAAAAATAATGAGGCAGATGAAATTAATTTATTTCTGCTTAGGCACCCTCTGTGGTTTCTATTCAGTCAGTAAGTCTTACAATGTGCAATCTGTGTTTAAGCCATCACAGGTGCATAGTTCAGGCCTGTATGGAGTAAGAAGTTCTGGTAATGTTCTGCTTTGCAGCAAGTATCTCACCCCTGGTTCACTGGCACATGGTGTCTAGTTTTGGCCATCACATGGGAAATTTGGTAGAGTTAAAACCTTGTTCTCCATCATCTTACCTGTAGTGATCTTTCCTGCTCTGTGTGTCTGGCTGTTTGTAGCCAAAAAAAAGAAGCAAAAATAAGAAGTTGGGCTTTTCAGTTTCTTCTTCATCTTGTGAAATGAGAATCTCATACTCGCTAAAAGGAAAACAAGCCAGTGTGCAAAGAAAAATGTCCATCCCCTCCTAAGATTCACATGCCAGAGGGTCCTGAGAGTTCTGTGTTTCTCAGAGCTGTATAAGGCTTGGCAGCTTTTAGCCTCATACAGTGAAACTCACTGCAGTATGGAGTCATCCAAAAAGGCATCATGTTTGTACTTCAAGAGAGAGGATTTTATAATCTGTAAAATATGAAGAAAATACTTACCAATTCAAGGGAATGAAAGAGCCACCAGTGAGTTGCTGTGTAAGCTGACCACGAGGATAGTGTCTGGAGAGAATTCCCACTGCTCTCTCTGCACCTGCATTGCAGTAATACCTAGATATACAATTTTTATTTTCTTCCCTCTAAAAATCCCCTTTCGTTCCTCCTGGAAACAGGATTTCAGATGGTACAGGCAATTGATATAATTTGGTATGTGTTTTACTATTAGGTAAATATAAATAGTGAAAAAAAAATGACAAAATGGGTGATACAAATAATCAAACAAAAAAAATTCAAAAAACCACACTAACTTAACATGGCATGTGACCAGTCAAATCTAGACAAGAAAGAGTACAGCTGTACAAAACAGACATGTCCCTTGTGATGAGAGATGAGCAATGCGTATCGAGTGTGCTACTGATTTTGAGAACAATCATTCTATTTTTGGACTGTTGTGGCCAACTGTGGCACAATACCTCTTAGGGAAGGCTATTACAGAACTACCCATTATTTCAGCTATACTTAAAATTCTACGAGCATTTGCATGATAAATATATTTCTAAAGGCTACAGCGAGGCAGTAAATGTTCATTCGGCAACAATGACAGCTGCAATTAGCCATTTAAAAAACTATAGAAATAGAAGCAGAAGTTAACAAAAACAGGCTTGGATTCTGGCACTTCTGTACAGGAATTCAGAAGGCGGACAAGCACTGAAGGAATGGGACATGTCACTGGTGTGAGATTGTACAGAACACAGAGCAACAGCTCTGTCTACTCTGTTTTGCAAGAAAGCTACCATGTGGTCTTTAAGACCCAAAACCTTTGATTATCCAATTTCTCTGAGCCATTAGAAGTCCCAGATGGAGTGCCATGAGTGATCATTAAGGACCAAGTAGGAGGTTTGAATGACAAAAAATGCCAGGAAGAGCCTGATTTCTGTGAGGCTGAAAGACAAATGCCATCACCCTTTCCCCTGTGTCTTTACACTCTCTTGTTGGTCTTTTTTGAGACTTTGCTTGGTACAGATGACCCAGTATCAACTGGTCTCAGAGGACACCTCTGTCTGTTCTTCACATGGGAAGAGTGCAGTTGGCACCATGACTTTGCCAAAGCCTCACTTGTGTAATGAACTCATTACCTGGGAATTTTCCAGCAAATGGGTCACCAGTGCTACATCAGGGCAGAAAAACTGAAGGAGGTTACATGGTTGAGTAAAGCTGCCCTTGTTCATGGGTGATACCTGCTTCTGCATTTATAAGGTTTTATGCAACTCGCTGGTTTTGCCATTCAGTTCATATTCTTAGGTCAGACTGTCTGTGTGATGGAGGACAATTCTCATCTCTCTGGAGAGGACAGAGTAGGTTCAGGTTTCACCTTTGGTAGGAGTGTCCATGTGGGTTCAGGCTTCACCTTTGGTAGGCTTGCAGTGTGATGTTCAAGATTGTGCCACGTGTGAGAGACCAGCCCCTCTCCAGAAACATTGTCAGATCTTTCTTGGCATGGTCCTCATAATGCAGCAGGTACCACTTATGCCTGAAATGCTTCAGTCTGTAGTCTTTGCATTGATCTTCAGGCCATCACCACTTGGTAGTTTCCTGAGAGCCCTCTGACTAGACTGTACACATTTGCCAGCAGACGTGGAGGAGGGCTTGTTCTAGGCACCCAGCCCAGATCATGCAGGAAGAACTTCTTCCTCACTCCTGCTGGACAACAGGGTTAGGACACTGGTGGGTCTGGGTTTTGGTCTTGTGTTTAGGAGAGGAAGGATAAGTTGCAGTACCTTTAGGTAATTTTAAAGGTGGCAGCTCTGGGGCTGTAGTCACATGAAGGCAAGGACAAGCAGGCCTCTGAGAAATGGGTCTTTTGCATGAACTGGACTTAGCACCTTACGAGTTTTTTGGTTCAGAGGAAGAGCAGGTTGTTCAGACTGCCCAGAAAGAAATGTACCTGCTCAGCTACTGCCTGTGTGAGTCTGACCCACCTCTGGTCAGGATGGTCAGTTAGGAGTGACAGCCTTGTCCCTTGCTTTCTTCACAGAGTCATCAGTCAGAGTGTCTCGGTGTGATGGGTTTTCCTGTGTCCCACTACCTTTCCAGCAGAAGTCCAGGCTGCAGAGGGCACACCAACCGTGTGACATCCCAGATCTTCTGGCTCCAGTAGACCTGTATGATGCTACCAGGCCGTAACAAAGCTTACCAAGAGGGTAGATGAGCAAGAACAGCTGCAGCAGGATCGTGTAGGGTGGAGGTCTGATGCAGCTGTGAGCCCCTTAGGTGAAAGAACTCAGTGGGGCGTGAGGAGTTCCTGGCACTTCTCACATCAGATATGAGAGTTTGACTGCCAGTTTCCTGGAAAATACCATAATCACCTGTCAAGTGGAAACCCCCAGGCATCCTACTCCACTTCCAAGCAGAGAAAGTGTTTACAGTGACTGGTCTGCTGGCTCACTTTTGAGCCCCTGTGTTCACAAGTCTAGGAAGTCTACTCACATGGCTGGGTCGATGAGTAATGCAGCTTTGGAGGGAGCACCTGCAAACTCATTGATACCAGTAGTGTAATGTCCGTAGCCTTTGATGGGATTTATGCTCGCAGTAGTCTTTGTTTTTTAAAATGTTATTGTTGTTGGCTTTGACTTCGACATTTGGAGATGCCCTGTCACAGACTAGTAACTCTAATTAAAATTGGATAAATTTATGTAATGAGGAAGTGGACAGACTGATGGACCATAGTAATAGGACAGAAAATACTAGAAATCTTCCTTGTTTTAGTACATTTCAACAGACATATGCTGCAACATACCACAGATACTTTTTTATCAGGTTGCCCTTAAGACTACAGAATATTTTAATTCTATTTTTCTTTGTCATCTGCCAGAGGGATAAAGCCCTAAGAGTGCTCCTTGGTGCATGTAATTTTTTTGAAGTTAAGGCCTCACTCACTAAGGATGGCCGGTTTTCTCAGTCTTGTGTGGCAAGACTGTGCCTGATCTCATCTGGTCCTAGTAAACCTGGGTGGCCTGTATGAAAATATGTATGGGACAGTTCAACTGCTGGGCTCTGAGTATGCTGGCTGCAACAAGAACAGCTGCCTCATTTTGAAATGTCTTCTCTATTTGCTTACTAGTGTCCCATTGTGGTAGGTAATCCACAGAGTTAAATATTGGTTGGCTTTCCGGTCTGCTCCTTGCCAGCAGCTCTTCTATATAAGGTTGATACAGTTGCCTTGCACTTGTCAAACCAGAAAACAAATGTGTTAACAATTAAAGCTTATTTTGCACTGTACAGTATGTGACTGTTCTCTGTACTCAGTGTCCTTCGGGAAGATTCTGAGCTTTATGACTGCCTCAGCCTCCTGTAGAGTTTAATTGCCACTTGTCCCAGGGTCGGGGTGGGGGGGCACTTTTGGGGTGAACTCTTACGTTCCTTCAGAGGGAAATGGGGAATTTGCAATGGCCTGAGGGGACCTGACCCTACAGCAAAGCTGCTGTACTGAGGAAAGAATGAATGTTGGCAAATGGATGTCTGGTATTTTCTGGGCAAACCTGTGGACTTGGCAGGCACCTGGGACGTTTGCTGCTGCTCTTATGTTGAATGCTCTGTAACCCTGTAGTTCCCCACAACCCTTGTGATGGATCAAGCTTCCCTAAATTATGGCTACAGAGCTCAGACAAGACTTCTCCTACATTAAAAATGTGTTTTGGATGAGTTCAGGGAAGTTTGACGCTAACTCTTGACAAAGCTACTGTCCATTTTCATGGCAGAGGAAGAAGAATCTGTTGTCTCCAAGTGTTCTCCAGTCAGCGATAGTCTGTGTCTGTTGTATCAGAAAGACAAATGTGGAAAAAATCCCAAACAGGGAAGAACAAGACCAGAGCAGGAGTTTGAAATGATGGGAAAAACTGGTGAGCCTGAAGTTGCAAAATCAAGCTGATGCAACATGCTGGCCCAGGAGGATACTGGTGATGCACGGGCGTCTTTGCATATCACCCTTGCTTGAAGTTGCTGTGTTACTAGGGCTGTGTCCAGGATTGCTGCTGGGCAGGGACTGGAGTATCTCATCCTCACACAGCTCCAGCAGGATTTTTAAGGCTCCCTGTTGTCTTTGCACATATTTGCATCAATAGTGTCTCACTGGCAATGCTATTCAGCAGAAGCTAGTGACTGTGTGAAACTCCTGGGCACTGTGGTCATTGGAAGGGATCATACAAGATGCTTGGGGCGCTAGAGAATGGATGGATAGCTTTGCCAGTGGGAGTTTTTGTTCTTTGTCAGGAGCAGGACACCAGCATGTCCCAGGAAGTACATGCTGGAGCTCTGATTGTGTGTGAGCAGTACCTGGTTTTACTTGTGGAGTTTGTACATCACCATGGAGATTTCTGAAGCCTGAGCATATGGTGGTTTTATATTCCTTGTCATTATAATGATCATGTATTTCCTCCTGTAGTGTTGAAGGGGAAAATATATCACATTTGAACCTTATATCTCTTGGCTTTGCACATCTTCAGTGGGGAATTACAATCAGTACAGCAATGGCCTTGCCAGCCTGACAGATTTGCTGACAGTGTAAGAGTTAAGAAGCCCTTAAAATAAACCCAGTGCCTGCTACTGCAGTGCTGATGATTGCACTTTTCCATTTGCCTGGCCCTCCATGGAGCCTTTAGCTCCCTCCTGCTTTCACTGAACCTTGCAAGTGTTCACCTGTCATAGCAGGGTAGTGTAGCAAGATCAGTGCGAAGGCAGGAGGCCACTGACAAACTGAGCTCTTCTGAGTGGGTAATTGATTACCTGTGAAACAGGCTGAAGCTAAGAGAGCTGGGAGGAGCATGCTGGAGTATCGGGGGATTTGGAAATTCTCCTGTCTTTGATGGACTACTGAGGCACCAAACACGAGGTCAGTAATTTGGACATTGGTGGGCAGTGGTAACTCACAGCTCTTCCCTGAGGTCCTTGGGAAGTTGCACCTAGCAGTGCAGTGCAGGTTCAGGCAGTTCGCTCCTGGTGCTTTATTGGACTCTTTAATATTTCAGGTTTAGTAAGGATGGTAGAAATTTTAGAAAATTAGGTAGGTAGTAGATTTTGTTACCTTTTCTGTGTCAATTATCTTAAGGCAAACTGAGAGTTTACAGTCACAAGTCTTTAAGTTTTGAGAATAATGAGGTGCATAGGGCCTAAAGAGAGCCTAAGAGCTTCAGCTGAGGTGGGGGGAGTTGTCAGCTTAATGTTCTTAAGGTGTTCACTTAGACCAAATTTCCGGTTTCCGGTTGAATGGCTCAAATATTACTTTATGTTAAATATTTAATACTTGCTTATAAGTTAAAGATGGGTAATGGCCAAATCTTTTCTTCCTTTGAAAGAATGTGGCTCTCTCTTTTCAACTGGACTGAAGATGGTACTTCTGTGGCACAGTAGGTGACATTAGAGCAATCTAACAAATGAGACACCCATGAGGATGTCAGCAGTTATTGCTGGAATACATACTAGCACAGAGACCTCTAGATGCTTTTTTTGTTTCCTGGTGGTAAGATGCTTGTGAGGTGTCAGGAAGCTGTGCAGTCAAATAGGGTTTCCATGGCTTGTTCATCTGGATTTATTAAACTGCCTGTTTGTAGCGAGTGGGTAGTATGACATCTGTGCTTGACAAAGGGAGCTTGAGGACAGACTGTTAGTAACTGTTGAGTGCTTATATAGAATCTTCCTTATGAATGTCTTCTTAAATGTAAGTGTCCCAATACTTGGGATGTAAATGTACTTACAGAAAACATTGGTAGTGGGGCAACTCTGATATCTTCTTTTGGTGTGGCTGTAGTATTAGATCAATAGGGTTTTTCAGAAGAAAAGGAAAAAATAAACTGGCCAAATTTGTACAAGATAATTACCATGAGAACAGAATAAAAAATCTTGGGCCTAAATACAGGGATAGCAATATTTTACTGAGCTAATGACTGTTCTTTATGGCTAATTTTTCTAATCAAAATTTGGACTCAGTCCTGGACACTGGTACATGCAAACCAAAAACTAACTTGTAGATTAAAATTCCTACAATCCCATTATGCTAAATAATACAGTAATGTGGATTTACTGTATTTCCCTTGTAAGTGCCCTTTCTAAAGTACCTAAATAAAGTTCAGATAATTTACTGCAACAGTTCTGATAATTTTCTGGGTAAATATTCTGTGTCCGGAAATTTCCATACAAGGTAGTTTAGCTGCAGCCACTAGGAATTAGGTAGCAAGAAGTACATATGTGTAGTTTGTAGAAGTTTGTGAACTATAATACAATCATAATCAGAACCTATAAATAAGAACGCTTCAAAGTGAGAAATATTTTCCCTTCTTTAAGATGCCCCAACTAAACCCACCTTAGGCAGCCTCATGGCACAGCATGAAATGGGATCTGCCTCAGGTACTGAGTTATATTTGCTTTTAAAACACGTCCATAAAGAGCACTACAGAAGATCATTTGTGCTAAAAAGGAAAAGCTGTCCAAAGTTAAAGCTCTGTGGGAGATCTTTCCTAGGGCGCACTCAGACACAAAACTTCCATCTCGCTGCTCAGTGACCCTGACACTATCAGGTGCTGAGTGCCTTCAGGTTCCTTTGCTGTCAGTGGGAAAAGACCTACACACCTCAAGATCAGGCCCTTGGCCTTCGGTATTTGCACACTCATGCTGGCACTGTGTGCAATGGGATGGATGTTTAATGCTGGCACCAAAAGACTGACACTGCAGGTGTCCTGGAAGTACTCGTGTTAGAAGCTGAAGGAGCATTTGCTTTGCTTACAGGGTAAGAAAAGCTTTAAAGCTTCTCTGGTATTTCCTTTTGAGATTTCATGCTAATATTTATGGCTTTCTGCTTCTTTCTGTGCTTAACATTTTCTAGCTTGCAGCTGGGTTACTGGTGCTAGTTATCTCTTGGAGACTGGAGACACCTCCCCCCATCTCTTTTTCTCTCAAAAAGACTTCACAGCCTCCAGTCACCCCCAGCACTGTGACCCCCAGGCTCCCTTTGGTGCCCCACTCCCCCAGACCCCGCAGGTCTCAGGCTGGCTCCCCCGGCCATCAGACCCTGCTGGCCTCTCCCTGCGTGGGCACAGCCTCCACAGCTTGCCCAGGGTACCAGTGCCCAAAAACGGGGCTGGAGATGTTATCACTGTATGTAGTCAATGTTCTCTGCACTGATCTGCTGCACATTTCTCTTCTAATGTATTTTCTTCTGGATGATCAGTAAGTGTGGCAATTTCTATTACTAATTCAATGACTTTAAACAAATCCTAGGCAACTACTGAGGCTTTTCTCAAGGGAGAGTGTACTGAAAAAGATAAATGGCTTTGTTTTTTTCCCCTTTGGTATTTTCTTTGCTGAGTATACCTGTGCATGTATATAGTAATAGATCCAGCACTAAATGTATTTTTGTCAAATTTTGAGGTTACTGTTTTGGTTTTTTTTTTTAAACCCATCACAAATTGTGTTACTGGAAACAAGATGTACATCTGGACTGTAGCTAACATGATTGTAGTTTTATTGGCTAAGTGTGGACCTCTATATGAAATGTTTTCACGTGTCTTGAACTCAAACAAGAATGTTATTTGCATTGGTGCATTCATTTCATGGTCTTTCAGAATTAAATGGAAAAGACAGCCTTTCAGGAAGCCTTAATGCTTTTCCATATGGAGGCAGTGCCTTTGTGCACATGGTCTTTGATTTCTTTTTAGTTCTGAAATTTTTTACCTTATGGTCTATGTTCCTTTATTCATTTTCTTTTTTTTAATAAAGAAGTGAAATTTAGCTGTATGGAACTTGATATATTTATAATGCTGGAACTTTTCTTGTTTAGTGGGGGAAGTTGCAAATGTAATTATTCTATAACAGGAGAACAGGTTGCTATGTGAAATTAACCTATTTCCGTCCATAGAAAAATAATATAGAATTATAGATTTATATTGTATAAGAAATACAGAACATGAGACAAAGTAATACTATCAGAAATACTTTTATTGTGTGCTGGTTGTGATTAGCTTTTCTTGTCTAGAAATTAAATTAGAATTAATAAACTTAAATAGAGTTTTCTGAACTGTAAGGTTAAACTGAAAAACTCATCTCAGGTTTACTGAATGTTGATTTGACTGAGATTACCTTTTCTCTCTGTCAGGGAATTTGATTTCCTCAACCTTAAAGAAATGTCTGGTATTCAGATGATAGGACCCAAAGTAAAATCCAGTGCACTAAAATCCGTGGAGGCTGAAAACCCACCAACCCAGACAGTAATCCAGCAAATTTACTTTCCAGGACTGCATAACCTAGTAAACATCTCCCTTCCTAACCTGAAAGCTTCCAGGATTCCTGTTATGAGGAGATAAGCACTTACCTCCTGCTTAGACTGTATTTGCAATTGGATTTAAGGAGGGAATTATTTATACCTCAGCTGGGTTCCTCAAGAAGCCCTAGAAAGTCCAGAATTTAAATTACTGTTTCAGGCTGAATTCCTGTCCATCTTTCCATGCTTTCTAAGCAGCACCCACAATGCTTAGCTCCCATGAAGTGTAAGGGTGAGGACTATATGAAGGCTGATGCCATGATAAAATAGCTCTTGATGGAGTGATGTTAGCCATGAAGGGAATCCCTCACTCTCCATGCTGCTGTTCATGTAGGAGCTTTCACCAGATGTGAAATGAGGACAGACAGTGTTGCCAGAGTCTGGATGAACATTTCAGATGTGGGTGCTGATCCTTTGGGTTTGAATTGTCCTGTTGGGAGAGGGGGCAATGTGGAACAGAGACGTTTTTGCCTTTTTCCTGTTATTCATCAGTATCCCTTAGAACCTCTGAAAAATCTGAGCGTGAACAGTTAGTGGACTCAAATTCTGTATTCCCTGTAGCTCCCAACCAATGTACCTCACCATTTGCACATAGGAGTGATCATGTGATAAAGCTTCAAGAAGAGCGCTATGCCAAGCTTCTAATCCCTTTTCTTGTTGCTAATATTTTCATTGATTAATCTCTGTGTACGACATACCACAATCCCCTCATAATTCATCTGAATTTTGTATTTGCCTGGTATTTCATCTCCTCTGCTGTGAACGTTCAATTGTTGGCCTGATTGTGAGCATTGAACCAGTTCCTGAAGTGATGGAGATAGTCTATGGTGCCTCTGTAATTTGACACTAGGAGTTCTGCTTCATCTGTAGTGCCTGTATTAATTTGAGCTATCCCATCTATAAATTGGCAACATAAAGCCTTTTAATTTGTATTTAACATAAGAAGTGTTGTCAGATACATCTCTCCTACAAAAGATGAAGAGGTTTTTTTCATCAGTATGCTTCCAAATGTTCTTAATAAAACTGAGTAACTTCAGTTTTAAGTCTGGTGGCACGTGTATGTGATGTTGACAAAACCAGCTGGGAAACAGACCCTTATTGCTACTTTAGTAGAAGATTAGAAAGATTTGATCCAGCTGAACAATGTTCTCAAAGTGCTGAGTACTCTTATCTTAACTTTAATGACGTTGAAAGCACTGAATTAACTAGATTGACCTGGCATGAATTAATCGAGACAGCCCATCAGCCATTTAGCAGAGTAAAGCTGAGCAATGTTTGAGCGGTCAGATACTAGTGCTCCAATTCTCAACAGGAAGGTTGTGTATCTGGGGTAGTACATGATGATTTCGTGCTTGATGGATGAGTAACTTGCAGGATGGCGAAATAACTGGTGCAAAAGACTTTACTTCAACTTGCTTTTAGAAAACTTTTGGGGTGTTTTTTGATGAACAGGATGCATTATTTAGCTAATTGCTACTTTAGTTCTTTTTATGGATACTAACTATGGTAGTTTGAAAAGTGCATTGGAAAGAAATATATATCCTGTTCATCATTGCCATGTGCGTTCTAGCATAAGAAAATGGAGACAAATACACCATTTTAGGTCAGAAACTGCTGTGAGAATCCTGCAGCTGCTGAAGTTCTGAGAAAATTATGATCTGTACTCACCGAGTCAATGAGAGCTGACTCATGCTTATGTAGCAAATAGCTGCTGCACTTAAAGGTACAATCAGCCCTATAATAGAAATGTGAATTGCATATGCCCACATCTTCAGTCACATCAGTAATAATCTGCCATTGCATCTCAAATACGCTTTTACCAACGTTCTGCAGAAAGAACGTTGGAAAAAAACTATGTTATAGTGGGATTGAACTGGTCCAGATGCGGCAGGAGGAGGGCTGGGACATCTTCTGCAGTAGATCTTGGGCCTTGTAACTCAATCCCAGAAGAGGTTCCAAAGCCCATCTGAATTCAGGAACAGGATACACACTTCTAATAGAATTATTCTACTGTATGTTTTGTAGTACCTATGCATCCTTATGTACAGCACAGAGGAATAGGAAAATATTTTTTTTTCTCCTGTGGAAGTCATAATGCTTTATAATTTTGTCGTTTTGTTTGTCATTTATGTACCTGCTTCATCACTGAAAATACAGGTTAGCATTTGGATGGCACAAGCTTTTCATTTAGCTGTGAACACAGGCATATGCAAAAGCCTGTGCACACTGTGTGTCAGAGCGTCTCAGATTCACACCTGCTCCCTCCATATTCCTGCAGCTCTGGTGCTGCTTGGTTTAGGCAGCAGCTCTTGAAGCATTATTCGTGTCTCTGGGTCTAGCCAGGACCTCCCTCCAGCTGACCCAACCTGCCAGGTACAATACAGAGCACATGGCCAGATGTGCTTGAAGCATAAAAATTGCTAATGGTCCCAAGACATCCATGAGCTAACAGACAGGAGCTGCTCTTTGTGACTCCTTCTTTGCAGCTGCATAGGCATAGCCAGGGACTTTGAGAGGAAATGCTTGGATTTTGGGTTGGTTGCCTGAATTTTCCATCAATTCCTAAGGAGTTAGAACTGTACCTACAAAAGGTAAAGCTATTTGTCTCTTCAGAATATTTGCTGAACCACGTAATAGAATAATCTCTGACATATTTCTGTTGAACTGTGTTTTTTATGGGCAAAGAGATTATAAATTCTTATTAAAAGAAGAATCATGTAAAAATGGAGATTACATTGGAGACAGTATGTCCAAAATTCTGCATGCTTGATAGTGATAAATTAGACCATTTAACATACCATGAGTTCGGTGATGCAATATTTCAAGAGAATCCCTACAGCTAATAAGTTCTATAAATTAATGAAGGCACATAGAAACTGGAGTGCAAAACAAAAAAAAACCCGCAACCCACTGTATTTTTAAAGAAAAGCAAGAGGCTATAGGGTGGTTTATATATTTAGTCCATGTATTCTCCCATGAGTAAAGTATATTCCTGAGTGAGCAGGAAAATTTTCAGGTTATGGTCACTTCCATAATTTGTTTGAATTTATTCACCATAAAATATGTCATGAGGAGATGCATGGCGCCCATTGCTTCTACTGTTGGCAAGACTAGAAAGGAGGATGCATGTTGGGTTACACTATGTGGTGACAGAGAGAGAAGCCCGGAAGGCCGGAGAGACAGCCTCTTTCCTGGGCCCGGAGGTGACCCTGGGACTGTATCCAGGTCACCGGGGATGGGCGGAGAGAGGTTTGTGGCTTGTGGACAAAGCTGGACCTGTGAGAAGTGAAGAGTGTAGTTTGTGACCTTATAGGGTATTGTTTACCTGTTACCATAATAGGCAATGTCTGTGTATTGCTCCAGGTGATAGGGAGACACTGTGGTGAACATCTTTCCTGTTTACATGATGTTATATCATGTTTTGTGGGGGTATTTAGGGAATTCACACTGCGCAATAAACGGGATTTTGTCTTTGACTTTGCACCTGAAGGAGTGCAGAGTTAGCCCATGCGTGATTACTGCAGATGCATGTTATATACTGAGGAATGCCATTTGTGAGACTAATATTGAGTCTAATGCCTTTTTACATGCTGGAAAAGAGAACAAAAACTACTCTGCTCATGTGAGGTAGTGTTTCCTCACATGCTTTTTGGTTTTGTTGTTAGAGAGCCTTTGGCAGAAGTCATGCTAGCTGTAAAAAATTGGTGACAGGGACTTAGCTCTTTGCATCACAAGCAGCAGAAGTTCTTGACATTTCTTGTCATCTGCACCAGACATGCCTTCACCAGGTATTAAAAATTAACCTAATCCTACATCTGAGTCTTCTGAGAGTTTGTATGCTTTTGGGAGTTCTGCAGTGGCAGAGGAAAAAGAGAAAATCAGGGAAAAACAACAAGGAAAAAAAAAAGCAATCAGCCTTGACTCAGAAATAAGTTTCTCTTCTTCTAAGACTGTTGGAAACTTCTCAGTTTCCTTTATAGAATCATAGAATTATTTGGGTTGGAAAGGACCTTTGAGTCCAACCATTAACTGCACTGCCCAGTCCACCTCTAAAACATGTCCCTTAGTGCCACATCTACATGACTTTTAAATACCAGGATTGGAAGTAAAGTCTTTGCAATAGAAGCTCACAATTCAGGCTGTTGCTCTGAATACTGTGCTTTAGTGACATCAAAGTTTACTCAGGGAACATGAAACGTCAGAATTCTGTTGCACCCTTAATATTCAGTGGGTTGTGTCTTCTTACTTTTTATACTCTTCCCCAGAACTCTTTGGACTGGCAGGGACTCTTTTCTAGTGTCTGGTTTGTATGATGATCATGACTGGCTTCTGGAGCTTTGTTTACAAGACAGCATTTTGCTATAAGCCTTATGCAATTGTCAGTTCACAATGTACTTTACAATACAAGCCTATTACGATAAGCTCACTAGGTACAAAAAAATTCCAGAAATAGTTTAATGACATTTTTTCTGACCAGGGATTCTGTCACCCACTGTTGCCACAGCAGTGTCTGCAGTAGTCACGGTGTCACTGCAGCAGCAGTGCTGAACAAAGGTACCACACAGACACAAGGATGCTGTGGATCTTCCCAGTGCAGTCATCTGTCACTGATGGCTTATCTCCAAAGCAGCACGTGCGGTGCCTGAACAGCGTCTTATCCCATTCCCACCATCATTTGCAGAACTCAGCTGTGGTGTTACGTGTCCTGCCTCAGCTCTGATTCTTTATTCATCAGCCCTTCTTCCTAGGCTCAACAGAGAGACACAGAGATAGCAGAAAATAGTACTGAAAAAGGCAGGGTTTAGTTGCATTTTTCTTTCCTCTTGGGAAATTTGTCTGGAAGATTGAAAAGGAGACAGCAAGGCCCACAGTGAACACACGTACACAAAGTACTCTCTGCATCCTCACTACCCTTATGAACTTCAGCTGTTGGCAGTAAACATCTACCCTGCTTGTGAGGTCTGAAAACATATCACAGATCTGAGAGGTGTTAAGATAGATGAGCTAAAACTGTACTAGTTATTAGATAAAAATAAAGGAAGCTGTCTCCAAACTCTGTTCTTTTCCCCATTTCCCCCCTTTTTTTTTTTTAAGACGTAGTACATACACAAGGGAATAATGGGTGAAGACAATCAGCCTGGATCAGGATAAGAAGGCACATAGAGTTAAATTCTCCTTTGAACCTGGACCTCAGTAGAGCCTTCTGTATGGTCAAATTTCTCAAGAAAATGAGATTAGAAGAGTTTAACAGTGAAAATGGTAGGAGTCGGAACAAAAAGAAAGGAGTTAACTTTTTCCCTTTTTTCCTGCATTTACAAATCATTCAGCTCTGACAAAAGCCTTCCAGATATCAGGGCACCCTCTTCTTCACACATAGCCTGCAGGAATTGTTCCCTGTGTTGTACCATGGAACAGTTAAACAATAACAGCACTTGAGTTACTTTGCGAGTGCCTAAAAAGCTCTACCAGTTTGGGGATTAGGAAATGACGGTCTAGAGTTGGCTTTACGTGCTTCACACATCAGGTTCTGTTTCAACTCTTGGCTTGTCTTTTTAGTTTTATTTCTTAAGGCTGAGAGGCTCTTTGGGTTTTAGCTTTTTTCCAAAATTTTCAAAATTGCTACTCGCAATATCTAATCATGTTTCAGCCTTGAGTTTTCAGAGTATGAAGTGAACATAGGCAAGTATTAATTGTCACACATCCTTATGGAAGTTTTCTGCTTCTCTGTAAATAAAGCACTTCAATTTTATATGATTAGGCTAAAAACTATTCATTTCAAGTTAAAAGCATTATTTTCATATAAGCTTTTATATATATTTCTGTCTTCCTTTCATGGTTTAACCCCAGCCAGCAACCAAGCCCCACTCAGCTGCTCACTCACTCCCCCACCAGTGGGATCAGGGAGAGAATTGGAAGGGTAAAAGCTGGAAAACTCATGGGTTAAGATAAGGACAGTTTAATAGGAAAAGCAAAAGCTGTGCACACAAGCAAAGCAAGAAATTAATTCACTGTTTCTCATGGGCAGGCAGGAGTTCAGCGGTCTCCAGGAGAGCAGTGCCCCATCACACGTAACAGTGGCTTGGGAAGACAAACACAAGACAAACACCATCACTCCAAACATCCCCCCTCCCTTCTTCTTCCCCCCACTTTATATACTGAGCATGATGTCAGATGGTTTGGAATATCCCCTTGGTCTCTTGGGGTCACCTGTCCTGGCTGTGCCTCCTCCCAGCCTCCCAGGTACCCCCAGCCCCCTCGCCAGCGTGGCCGATACAAAATGCAGAAAAGGCCTTGGCTCTGTATAAGCCCTGGCCAGCAATAACAAAAACATCTCTGTATTATAAATCCTGTGTGCAGCACAAATCCAAAGCACAGACCCCTACCAGCCACTTTGAAAAAAATAAACTATACCCCAGCCAAAACCAACACACTTCCCCACCTGTAGCATAGTTTGTCTCCTCTCTTAATTTTCCTATTATTTATTGATTGAATCTCATCCGCAATTCATAAGAACAGAATGGTTCAGAAAGTGGTTTGTAAGTCAGATCTGAACTCCAGTTGGTATCACAAATATAATAATCTTTTCTTCTCTAGCTTCAGTACACTCACAGACCCTAAGATCTTTGTCCTTCTTGCCTACCTTTATCTAACAGTGACAGTGAGGGAGGCTGGTGACCAATTGCTCTGTCCCTTAGTCAGTGGCCACGGGTCAACATTTGGAGGTTGAACCCACTCACAATGTGTGGAAATTTTTCTTTTCTTATTATCAACTTCCTTGTTCTTCTAGATACTCATTTGGTAGGACAGTTCAGGTTTATCTGAATGAAGGCAGAAAATAACACAAGAACAGTCCTTTGAAGAGTGGGAGACCACCACCTGATGTACAGTTTTCACCCAGTTTTCTCTTGTATTTCCATTATTGCATCTTTAATAAAGTGGCAGTTTTAATTAAGACTTTTTTTGAGTAGTTCAGGTGTTCATAATGGCTTTCTCCCAAGTATTTTGGTTGTTGTCAGAGAAGGTGGATGGGCAGCCTTTCAAACTCGGCATTAATATGCATTATGTTTTCTATCTCAGTTATGTTTTCTATCCTGTGTGGCCAATCCTTTCAGAACTAGATCTCAAAGAATGTCCCACTCCTTTAAATTTTATTAGAATTAACTGGTAGACCTAAGGGTATTTAAAAAGGCTTGTTGGACAATGAACATGCTGCTTAGGCTTCATTTCTTTAGTCGGTGTGTGAGTCAAGAGTTCATTCCCTGCAGTGCTCAGTAGAATCTACTCTAAATTTGGAAAACATGCATTTTGAATTTTTAATGGAAATTTTGAGTAGTATGAAGTGTCTTGGTCATCTTCTTTCCTTGGACAGAAGCATGTCAGGAAGTGCACGCTGATGGAGCCAGTTTTACAATGGATGGGGATGAACCAATTCCATGACATCACCCCACCACTCCATGGAATTTGATAGAAGTGAAAGACTCAGGTCCATGGCTTGTGGTTCTCCTGCTTTTGAGACTTGGTGGAAAGGAAAGGGAACTTCCATTTACCTTTACTCTTTTGTCAAGAACACCAAACCGGGAAAGAACAGGAAGAAGTTATCGTACTACCACTGTCAGTATGCTGAAAGCCTGCAACCTTCTGTGCTCTGCATCTCCCAAATCCAGAGACTTGGGCAGCCTCCCCAAAGGAGGTGTTGAAGGAGTCCTCCCAGGTGCATGGGGACTCTAAAGCTAGAGGAAGAGCAAAAGTTTTGTCAATGCCCATTTTAGTTCAATATTGCACACAGGCATCAGCTGATGCCTAAAAAATGCAAAAAAAAATTGTATTTCTGTTATTACTGAAGTCAATTTGGCTGTCACACTGTTTTCACCTAGATAAAAGGAAGTCCTCTGAGAATGTCCATCATTATAAGAATGATGATTTCATTTCTATAATACATTTCAGCTGAACACATCTCACAAAGCACAGAGCTTTACAAGCATAGATATATAAGCTTTTATAGATAGAGAAAAAATAATGGTCATATTAAAGCACAAAGCACAGAAGTGGGAAGAATACACAATGCATAGAAATTTCTTGCAATAGTTGAAGATATTTAGATAGAAGGGAATCCTTTTGGTCTTCATGTCATTTAATATCCTGCATTCAATTTGCTACCATATAAATAATAATAAAAAAACCCAAACCAAACCAAATTCCAAAAATGCATCTTCCAGATTTACCTTCATTTACAGCAACATTTATCATCTTATGGACTTCTTGTTTAATTTAGCTTTAACAGTTGTTTTCTTCAGCAGTCTTAAGATTGACTATTCTTGGTTTCAACTTGTATGAGATTCTCAGTTGCTGAAATGGTTGGGGACATCTGGTCCTGCGTGCTTAAGGTATATAAAATCCATGTCATAATCATTTTTGGCACTTTGATCTCTCAGACTGAAAGGCTCATAAAATGCAATTGCAGTTTTGACACTTCCCTACTGTAACAGCAAAAAACCACAAGAGTGTTCAGAACTTGAGTCTTCACTCTCCACACTTTGCTAGTCATGCTCGATGTATGGCGTGGTAAGCTCATGTATTGATTTTTAGAGATTTGTGCAAAGAAATATAAATGTACTCTTAATTTTTGCTGGGAAAGACTATTTGGAACACTTGGAAATTAGAGGATCTCATGCCGAATTTAATTGCAAAGAGCCATAGGTGGTGACATTGTTATTTTTTATTTTTGATGCTTACCTTACATTAATTGATTTAGCTTGACCTGATGTTCTGTCTTGTCACATACATGATGTGACAGATACAATTAAAACCAGTTTTATTTTGCATCTTGAACAACTGATAGAAGGAGCATAGCTTGTTTGTGAAAGATAGAAATAGTTTATCATCAAGAAACTTCAAATTATGCTTGCTTTCATCATTTATTTTATGAAACTCAAGAATTAAAACAATCTGCAGCACTAACAATTATTGTTAAAGGCTGCCTCAATAAGTACAATGTTTTCTAATTTTATAATAGATATCTTGATTTGTAATCTGAATGACCTTCACTGCCTTGAAGGAATTTTGATTGAACATCTTATGAAATTGTTGCCATTATAAATTTTACACATCGTTTAAGTCTATGTGAAGAAGTACAACATCACTGGAATGTTGCAATGGAATCTGGCCAACGAGATTTTGTCTTGTCTCATCTCTCATTCTGTGTCTCAGCCTTTCCAACTTGGTGACTTCTATTCAAAGTAAAGAATTTTCACACTCACTTAAGTTTAATATTAAAGTAAGAACAAAAAGAGAAGAAATAGTAAGAGTGATAAACCTGTGTAAATTATTAGTGTGTCTGTGTTTTGAAAAGCTAATGCATAACATTCAGCCTTGAAGGATAGAGGCATTATGGAATAAGCTTTTCAATTCTTTATATTGGATTTCAATATCTAGCACCTTGCAGTTTCCCTGAATTACCTTCTTGTAATCTGTGGGGACTCCAGAAAAATCTCCGGAGTTCACAAATTGCAACTGTCAAGTGTTTGTAAAAATAATATACTACATAGATGGAAAGAATTAAATGTTCAGATGGCTGTGTTACATCTTTGTAAGAGGGTCTGCATAAAGGAATGCAGAAACTGCCAGAGACCTAGGCCAGTATCCAAAAAGAAGTCAATGAATTGTTCCCAAGAGCTGCATCTTAGTAAGAATAACTCAATGGGAAGTAGAACTTTCTGTTTTATGAGCACATTGTGAAGACATTGTTCTTTTTTATCGAAACTCAAAAATCTTTAACCCAAGAATTTACCCAATGACTGGGAGAAATTGTGAAACACTAGGGTTTACAGAAATCCAGTCCAAGACCTCTTGAGATTGACTGGGTTCTGAAAGCAGAACGTGGACCTCAGCTTTGTTTTGATCCTCCCAAAGAGATTACCACTGTGTGTGACTGAGGCACATAATGTACAGGCGATAAACTGACAGAGAATAATGATGTATAAAAGATGAATAATTAGTTGGGACAAAACACCAGAAGACATATTGCTGAGAATTTAAAAAAAATAATAAAATCCTAGTACAGTGTAGCTACATTTGTGTGATTAAATAGCAGTGGTGAGACAAGCAAGATGCAGAAGAATGGAAATGCTAATGGAAAAAGGGAAGGAGAGGTTCTTGACACTAGGTTTTCTTCCAGTTGTTCCTTAAGAGGCTGAATTGCTCTTGCCTATGCAGATTGGAAAATTATTCGAGATCCAGAGGTGTTTCACCACATATCACTCACCCCAGCTGCTTGTGTCACTGGTCAACATTAGGCTTCAGTTTATTTCCATACTTATGCCACTTAAAATACAAGAGCTCTGATTCCAAGACCGAAAAAAGATTTGCACATTTAACTGCAGAATTTTTGGTCGGGGTTTTAGGAAGTCTTAGACAAAAAAAAAAAATTACAAAAAAAAATTATCCTTAAGTCCATATTTCCATCTTCTTTCTCTTTTCTGTGAAGTTGTTCTGGTCTCTAGGTATTGTGGGAAAGGAGCACAAAACCACAGAGACAAATGCCGTTTCTCTATGCAGTGGCACTGTGCATGGAGAATCTTTTAAATACAGATTGAAATTGTTCCTTCTCTCTTCTAACCACACTTACATCAGCTGTTTAGGTTGTAAAATATGCAGATCATTCATGAGCAGTCTAGTAAATTTCCAGCACCAGATTTGAACTTTTATTCTATAGTAGGTAATCAGAACAGGTGAATACTTCCTTACCTCACTGCAGCGCAGGACAAAGGTAGCCATCATTACCCAAAATGAAGACAAAGAGAAGGAACTTTGCCTTTTTATATGGCTGCTCAAATTACTAAGAGGCAAAAAATCTTTAAGAGAAAGTTATTTTTTCTAGATTAGGGTCAATAAATATAACCAGAAGAGCCAGTTTTCAAGTGATAAATCTCTAAAGCTTAGCGTAAAACCTCAAAAAAGGCAATTTATACTGTGGGCTTCAACCATAATTTTCTTTCTTTATGTGCAAATCAGTCTAAGAAGTTTAATACATAATTCATGTGTGTGAGTAAATTTATTTATTTTCATGGCATGGAATGTTATTGTCTAAATAGAAAAGGATGTGAAAGCACAGCTATTCGGTAGGATCATAAGACAGGATTCATTATCTTCAAATGTATTCTGTGTGTGTTGTCGGTGGATGATTTAATACAATGCAGCTCCATTGCCAGTATTCTTTATGCCACACAAGCTTTAAAAGGCATTATCTGGCTAAAAGGCAGAGATGGTCTTATTTAGAGCTCTACTTATTATCTGATCTCTGAAAGTGAAGGGAGAAAAAGTCTACAGACTTTAAAGGTTTTTTATGTTAAAGGGAGCTATTTAAACCCATTAATTTAAAGCTGAGAAATCTTCCAATGGTCATGGGATGTTGAGATGATATATAAAGGAACAACTTTGTAATTTAGATTCCTACCTACTGTTATTATTTTGCCAGCAACATTTTCAGCCTACTTCATATAAATTCCTGTCTTCCTTTATTTCACAGTAGGCTGTGCTTCAGGAATACCAGCAAGTCAAAGATAGGTATCTAGATAAAGGTAATGTTATATATCCTGAGCAAAACCTTTTTTTTTAAAAAAAGCAGTCCAAGTAACTGTTCAGCGGATGTTACAGTAACACCAAAGGATCAGGGATTCAGTCTCTATCCATTCCTAGGGCTGCAAAACCCAGTCATCCTGCAGACTTTGAGAGCTCAAACCTCCCAGCACACACTGGGCACTGGTGGAGAGGGTCTGAATGAACATGTCTTGTGTTTGATAGACAGGGCATCGTGTTTCTCAAAGTATTCACAGCTTGTCATAACCCAAGTGATACACTGATAGTCTTATCTACATTAGATAGAACTCAGCTGCTCCAGTTGTTTCAAAAAAATGTAGACTGATGGTTCAAGGGCAAGAAACTCTTTGGATTCCACGTAGGGAAAAGCAGAGTTGCAGAGTGATGTTGTTTATTGAAGACTAGGACAGATGCAATTTCTTTTTAAGATTCTTGTGGAAGGCAAATAGTCAGGCCAGCCATATCTTATAATGATGCTTGGCATGGTTACATGAATTTTCATGCTTCCTTAAAATTGTTGGTAACTTCTCAGATTTGTTTGGTTGTCCTGTATGAAGCATCTTGTATGAGTTACATTCATGGCTATTTCACACGTGGTGAGAACGGAAGACTGTTTATTTAAAGCGTTCGGATTTTTGTTACGGTCTCATAGTTTTGATGCATTTCATGCAGAATTTGGCTGGAGTGGAATTATTTCAGGTGTTTTACTGAAGAAGTTGTTTGCCCACAAAACAATGTGGTATCCTGTAACAGGTTTATTTCTTGCTCAGTGCCAATTCATTGTATCCAGAAGCTGATGTCTGAGCTGAAAATACAGAAGTCAACATTATTTAAGGCTGTTTTGATCTCCATGACATTGTTGGCTGTAACGTCTTATCCCAGTAGTATTGTCATTGAGGGTACAGGAATGACCTGCTGGAGAATTCCCAAATAGGCTTGTGCTTGTGATTCATTATTCATTAAAGGAGACAATCTATACAAGGTTTTCAGGGTAGTCTAGTATGATGTGCTGCTTTCTTCTTCATCCCTTGTTCTCTTTTCTGCTGATTAGAAACAGAGTCTGAGTTTTCTGGGATAGAAGGACAGCTTGATTAAAACAAAAGGCAATACTATGGCTTTAGAAAATGAAAGGCCTTTCATTTCACAAGGGGAAGTTAGTGGTGTGTAGAATGAGCTTAAGTGACAGAACTCAAACCAAGAGCCTTGTCCTCAGCATGCAGGTTCTTACTTGCTGGTACTCACTCCATCTCAGCACCAGTGCAGAGGTGGTCCTGGAATGGCTTTTCTCACTGCCCTTGGATGAAGGGCAGAGCCCTAGAAGGTGATACCTTATTCCCCAAGTGAAAAAAACCCAAGTGACTCTGAATTGACAAGGACAAAGGACACCTCTGTTGGGCAAATATCCTGATAAAATAGCTGGATTATTTATGATGATGAAGAATATTGTGAAGTGAAAAGAATGATTAGTGGAAAAAATTAATAAACAAATTATTAAAGTAAAATGAAATTATAAAGTGAAAGAGATTAATTTTATACAATTACTAAACTTATTCTGATATCTCTGTTTTGTGCTTGAATGTCTCTATAACAACCATTTTGCAAAGAGCTAAAGGGCATTCCTTCTCTCATACTGAGCATCTCTCAGACAAACAAATGTTAAAAGTGGTGTGATTCAGCACTTCATTCACTGTCCAGAATTGAAGAATGCGAGCTACTCAGTTTGTTTTTGATTAGTCATATACCTCAATTGAGAGTGGCAAATGCATCATTTTAATATAAATATTTAAGGTTTGCTCTCTTTAAGTAGTGAATGGTGATACTGAATGTCAAATCTTGCATAATACAGATCTCATTTTCTGAAGTGTAGGGCATCTGTGACATTTTACAAATGCCTTAATTTGTCCCACACAAAGATTGTAGTTCAACAAATTACTTTACGCGTGTGCATAGTTTTATATGTGGATACTGATTCATTTTAGCTTAAAATTTTAATCTTCAAAGCTTTAATTTGTGTAATTGCATTACTGAATTAAGGCCAGAGTTGGTTAAAAAATGTCTTGAATTGAGTTTTTTGGGATGCTTTCACATTCAATTAAAATTTGTAAATCACTTCCTATAGCATCAGCCACTACCCATTAATTTGTACTTTATTTACTGACAAGCACAGGAGAAAAGTCTCTGTACCGGAAGTGGAACACAGTGCTTTGCAATGATTCCACTGTGTACCACCCAAGGAAGAAAGGAAGTTTTGAGGCATTTTCCTGTGGCATTGTTTTCCATTGTGACTAGAACACAGGCCTGTCCCACAACCAGAATGCTGGAAGAGGGCGGTACAGGCTAAAAAGAGGGAGAAAGCATTCACAGACTGATAGGGGGAAAAAGACAGTTGTAGAAGTGGGATGTGA
Organism: Eulacestoma nigropectus; assembly: GCA_013397775.1. NCBI lineage: Eukaryota > Metazoa > Chordata > Aves > Passeriformes > Eulacestoma > Eulacestoma nigropectus. The sequence continues at coordinate 1,291,204 of VZTE01002684.1, forward strand.
CATGATTTTCCTAGGTTGTTTTTTTGCTGTTTTAGTTGGTTGGGTTTTTTGAGGTAAACAGCTCCCTTGACATCGTTTTATCTGTAATTGTAAATAACCTGTGTATAGAAGTGAAGTAACTCTCAAGGGTCAAGTCTATAACTAGTCAGAGCTTATTTAAGTCAGAGGAGTTACAACAGAGCTTTGGCACATGGAGGTTTAGTTAGTCAGAAACGTCTCCTCTGATGGAAAGCAAAAGAAAACCAGCTTGAAAGATACTGTGCCCTTTGAGGGTCAGTATAATCCTGTCAGTATTTAAAATGGATTTCAGTATTGGTAATGTGACTGAAGTTGGTTCTGCACCAGATTCTTGGTTCAGTGAACAAAACTTAAGAGTCTGTGTCACTTTGAAGATAAAATAATCTCTCTCAGGACATGCTGTCAAAAGTCTGATGAGATGAAGTGCTGCAGCTTTGACTGGTTCTTTAGTTGTGCTTTGACTTCAGAGTCCTTTGGGTTATTCTTTATTAATCTAAAGAAATCACACCTTCTGGCTGTTTCATGCTTTTTGAATTGCTAAACAAGTCTGGCTCCTCGATTTCTAATTCCAGAGGAGTCCTCTAGATGGTATGAATGACCTCGGGCAATATTGCTAGTACCTGAAAACAATTCTCTGGATTTAGTTACTAGCAGTGTAGTCAATATTACACAGGCTTATTTTGGAAATTTCTTTGGATGCAGAAAAGTCACAATAGCAGTACTTGACTTTGGAACTCAAATTGCAGTTCTGGGCTTCTTCTGTTCTGGACTTAATATTCCATTCTCCATGCTCTTGATTCTGTACTAGCAACACACTGAAATTAATGACTTTTCCAAATTAGCTATAGTCGTTAGGTTTCTTTGATGTTGAAGTATCATTTTAGAGTTCCCATCTTCCCACATGTAACCTCTGAAAATGATCATACTGTTGAAAAATCCTTTTTAGACAGAACAAGGGAGCAGGTGACTTTTTTTTTTAAATTAATTTCTTACTCTGTGTGTAGCACAGAGGCCTTAACTCACTTGCTATCCCAAAACACCAAACAAATAATAATACTGGTAATTGCTAATGATTTATGGGGTCTGGAGAATCATCATGGGATTATTAAGGGAGTTTTGAATTTGCTTTGTATCCGTGTGTTGACTGTAAGCTGCCAGAGCCAAGTATGAAGACTTAGTCCTAGTCCTAGTGAATAGTTGGTTGGGCTTTTTCATTTGTATTATTTCACTTGTGCTTATTGAATGTTGAAGTTTCTTAATGGCTTAGGAGACAATGTATTTTGTCTAGATCTATTTGTCCCAGAAGGCAGAGGTTTCAATTTCCTTCTTTTTATGCTGCTCAGTGCAGAGTAAAAGCAGATTGAGGAAGAATTCAAGAGGCTGATAGAGTATATTCCCTTGAGAGTAATTGTTTCTCAGGTTGGAGACATTTGGCTCAAGTTCCTTTATTTTAAAGGTCTTTTCTTTTCTTTTCTTTTCTTTTCTTTTCTTTTCTTTTCTTTTCTTTTCTTTTCTTTTCTTTTCTTTTCTTTTCTTTTCTTTTCTTTTCTTTTCTTTTCTTTTCTTTCTTTTCTTTTCTTTCTTTTCTTTTCTTTTTTCTTTTCTTTTCTTTCTTTTTTTTTTTTTTTCTTTAACATTTAAATTATACTGAGTAATTGTACTCTGATAATAACTTCTTTGGAAAGAGATGTTATTTCTTCTGACTTTATTAGCAGTGATTCCTGATGTAAAACATTGTGGAGAATGAGAGATTTGCAACACAATAGGTTATTCATTACCTGTTCCAGGAGATAAGTTTGGTGCAAAACCATTCCAATCTACCGATTATATGTTTTGAGTAAAATGAGTTTAACATTTTTGATAAAATCCTAGTTGATCTGAATATAAAGGATTTTTGTGGAACATATTTTTTAAAGGTAATATTTGCAAGATCTGGAAAGAGCCTTCCATTCCCTCCATCTCTGCTCTATAGCTTTGCTTCCCTAAAGCCACTGTCCCAGCCTTGGATCCTCCAGGTCCCTGACGACGCTTTGATGGACGCTTAATCCACTGATTTGTCTTTTTGATTTTTTAATACCTGCAAAATCTCATAGCTCCAACTTTTCCTGCTTCACTAGTGCCTGCTACCCTGTTGTCCTGCTGGTCCTGATGTCTCAAGTCCTCCTGATGAAGCCTGTTAAGTTTAGGGCAGGCAGCAGGATGCAGAGAAATGGGGCAGCGTTTCAGGCTCTTAGAAATCTGGAGCAAATCACTCAAATCAAACTGCAAACACAAATTTTAGTCGCAGTGTAGAGGCAGACCTGACCTGCACAAGTAAATCCTTAGTTACTAAGGATATTTCGGGCAATGCAGACCTTGACGTGTGGAGCCATCATGGCAGTGCTTCACCTGGGTCTGATAGTCTGCACTGGCTCACACAGTCCCACAGCTGCTGCTGGTACCAAAGCTGACTGAAAGTTCATGTGTACACCTTTGTGGGCAAGGTAAGTAGGATAGATGTATCCTGAGGCTGGCAAGTTTTCTGTAAGGATCATCAGAAAATGGTGGGGAAATGCTGTCTAAGGGAAATTTCTGTTTTCTGTGACAAAGAGTCAATATTTTTCACTGAAAAACCTAATGAGAATGAAACCTTGTATTCTGGGAAAATATCTGTATGGCAAAAAAAAAATTGTAATGAACTTTCTGAGTTTTATTCAAACATTAATTTGCTTCTCTTACTTCTATTTCCACTAATTTCTTTCTCACATTTCCTCATGCCAGCCGTGCCACTTTTGACCCTCACAGTCTCTTATCATATTTTTTCAGTTCATATGTTACCTCCTCTGGCAGCACCAAACATATTTTATCTCACTGTATTTTTAATGTTATCTCCTGCCACAAAATAAACTCCCCTATTTGTGAAAGATTTACACAATGTCCTATTTTCTCAGTTGTTTGTGAATCATCACTTTTTGCTTAAGCTCTTTATACTTACACTTTTGGCAATAAACCCTATTTATTGCTTCATTTATTAGATTCTTATCATCCCCTGGGTAATCCTATTCTTTGCCTTTCCTATGCATTGTAAATTCTTTTTGTATTGGTTCTCCAAGAATTTATAGTGCATCTGTTGCTCTGACTCTGTGCCTGGCTTTCTGTTAATGATATTGAGCTGATTTATTTAAATCTATGGCAGTGAACAACTGTATGACCTTCAGACATGCTTTGAAATTGGGGACTAAACATTTTGGATGATCAACAGTTTTCATTGGAATCATCAGAAGATTACATTATTTGTTGTGTAAGGGAAGAATGGGATTGTGGTATTGAAGCACAAATTCATGAATCTTGAACATGAATCTTGATCCAAAAAAAGTTAACTCCACTTTAATGTCGCATTTATGACCACCCCCCTGATAAATCAAAGGCTGTTGATACTGTTCTTGAGAGGAAAAACTGCTTATGTAGATTCATTTTTTTCTGAGGCCACAAGTATTTCCAGAATGCTAATGACATTTAACACTGTTCAGTTGTTGTGTTGCATCATACACTGTGCTGTTGTTTTTTGTCTTCTTTCATTCTTCACTTTTTCTTTCTTCAGAGCAAAAGAAAATAAAATTGAAAAATTTTAAAGCTCAATTTTTTGTCTAGTCAGAGATGAACCAGAGCCTAGATTGAAGAGGACAGTCTCCTGACTGAATAATAATCTGTAGCTGAGGTGTTGGGAGTAATTCTTTAAAATTGTTCTAAAACAAACACACGAATCCCCTCTAAATTTCTTTTATAGTAACAATGTTTCATGAAGCATAGAGCATGAGATGCAGAAGGAAAAAAAGAAATGTCTAAGGAAGACATGTCTGGAGCTTGTTTCATTTGTTTGATGGCACTTTGGTACCCTAAAGACATGGTTTTGAGAACTCCCATTTCTTTTCCACTATGGAAGATTTACTGTAAGTCTACTATATATTAAAATAATATATTTTCATTTACTAATATCCAAATTTTATGCCTCCCGTTGCACACTCCTGGTTTTTCAGAAGTTGTTTGGAAATGAAAAAAATATTTCTAGATCTCAGAAACTATTATGATAAATGCTAAAATAGTATTTTGGGGCAAATCATCTATTTCCAGAAGTATGCAGACTATACTTCTATATTTTCATAAAAAATGCCAAATTTTTCATTTGATCGTTTGAATTTCTCTGGGTTTCATAATATTTGAGATCACATGAATACTATAAACCTTAAGCACCTCCCTGAGAAGATTTCAATATTCTATTGAGTGTTTACATGAAACTGGGGATGCAAATGAGAGAATGGAGTCCCTGTTTGATGCGTGCAAGCTCCCTTTATGCACAGTTTAATAATCACTACTGTGGTTCTTCAGAGGACAATAATACACTCTGATTTTGTGTTTGTACATCAGAGCAACCATTGGAAACTTATGTCCAAAACGAGACCTTGCTATTGTCTTTAAAACACAAAAAATAATGAATGGTTTGTAAACTTGTTGTTTTAGATATGCCTGTCCACAAAGTCTTCTTTGAATCATTCTTCACCATTACTTGCTGTCTTAGTTTGTATTTCTGGTTTTCAGTGCTGAAATGAATGGGGATAATGATGTCCCTCACAAAGGCATGGGGAGTATTAAGTGGTTTGTGCCACTCTTGAGTAGCTCTTGCAGCTCTTGATGGTTCCTTTGTAAACAGTAAACAGGATTGTTCTCAGTGATTTATTTAAGGATGTATGATTCACTTTATCCAGATGATTTTCTTAGCTATAAGAACTTCATACACTGGGAGCCATTTAGAGACCTTGGTTAAAGTCCTGTCTTCAGCTGAGTCAGATGGAGTTCTCTAACAGTGTAGATGTCTGAAAGCCAGGTGCAAAGCTCATTTCTGTCTATACCAATATATGGAAAAGAACTGCAGCAAGAGTGTAGTGGCATTGATACAACTCTGTGTTGAGTAATGGAAAAGTATTGGGTAATGAGAAGGTATCTGAAAAATACTTAGAGGGCTCAAGGAGCACAGGAGGGTACAGGTAAGGAAATCCTCTTCCTTTTACATCTAGTGGAGACACACCCAGCATAAATAAAGATTTGTATTCATTTCCGCAGATGAGGTATGCCGTGTGATAGTGCTCTTTTGATTCACGAGCAGCTGAAATGAAAATACATGGCAGTTTTAATTGCTCAGCACTGCAAACGATAATTTAAATATTGAAGTCTGCTGTAAGAGTTTTTAAGGCTGCGCTTCTCTCTGAGTGCTTTGGGTTTCAGCTGCATGCAGTGTAGTAGACTAATTCTCTCTCTAGGAAAAAAAAGATTATTGGACTTTGATACTTTTAAATATGGGCAACTCTCCAGTAACTGTAATTGTGGTGTTTATTTATGTAAGACCATAACCCTGATTTGAGGTTTTAATCATTTTAATTGAAGATTTTATTTCAACCTAAACTAGCAAATAAGGGTATCATCAGAAAGTGCACTCATTTCTTTGACATCACTACTACTACTGAGTTTGCCATTTATCATGTGCAAAAAAATCTGCTATTGATGGAGTTTTTCTTGTTTATGTTGTTTTTAAACCCAAGCAAATTGTAGTTTGCCTGTGTAAGATGTTCTCTCTGAGTGTGCTGAGTGGCAACATGAGCACTTTCTATGTCTGCAAGGGTAAACTGTCTAGTTAAGTGATGCTACTTAGGGAGAGACTGCAGATTCCACTAACATTATCTTCATTTGTTGGGAGACTGGAAGTTTGTAGAGCCTTTTTGTAGGTTTTCCAATTTCTTAGCGTGAGTTTCTCTCTTGGCTTTCACACAGGATACTACGTCTTCCCTGTTTGTCATTTCATTTAATGTGCTATTTGTGAAAGTAAGTCAATAGCCTGCTCTAGGAATATGGTCCTCATATATCTCTCATTTCAGGCTGGTGGCTACTTGTCCTTGATGGCCATGCTCCTTTTTGCTTCTGCCCAACACGTCTTTCATTTGTTTGAGTGGACACACACACCAATCCATCTGTGATGTTCTTTCGCATACTCCTGACTCTCCTGGGCCAGACCTGACTCTCCTGGGTTGGCTTATCTTACTCACTCCTGATCCTTTGACCCTATCCTGTTGCACAGTCTGGTTGCCTACCGACACTATTCCTGCTCCATAGATGTCATTAGGAGATTTAAGAGATGATACATTGTCCAAGTGGATGCTTTAAATATTGGGAAAAATAATTGAGACAAGTCAGGAATGATATTTATGCTTATAATGATAAGAGATTTAAAGCTAATGTGGCCCATTTGATCATGTTGTATGACCTGCTGTACCTCACAGTCCAGCTGTATTTTCTATAACTTTCCCTCTCTTTGTCCTAGTTTGAAAAGTAGAGTTCCAAATATTGTATGATTTGATATATATTTTTTAATGCTATGTCCATCTAGTCTTATTCCCAGTAATAGAAACTGAAAAGAATATTTTAAAAATTATTTTTCATATTTAATCTTTGTACACTTCTATGTTTTGTGAAGAGCTCAGGTGTCTTTTTTCAATGTTGCCCTAACATGCCTTCAAAAAAGATGCTTGGCATTGAGCACTGAGCTGAAGTAGAATCTCTCCAACTGTTCCATAGCCTGCTCTAGCTGTCTTCTGCTCGGTATTGATAATAACAGGAAGACTTTTAATGTTAACAAATTTAAACAGCCCAACTCTAGGGTGCTCGTAATTATTTTCTGCCTTGATAGCTGGGTATCTGGTTGTGTTTGAAACCCAAATTCAAACAAGCTTGCTGTTGTTTGTACCGGCATCATTTGGCGTCCTCAGATTTGGAGGGGATTTTTTAACAGAAATTCCTACTGCATATTACATCAATTCCCAAATAATTTAAAATTTTCTGTTACATCGTATCTGACTTCTTTTTATTTTCATGCTTAGAAGTTTAATACTTATATTTTCCTGTCCTGTCAAAACACTGTTGTCATGAAATCGTATGCATCCTCTGTACCTGGTGACTGCAGCATACTGCAAATATATTTGCTATTTGCTTATTGCTTATTTATGAAACATATGCCCACTGTTTGTCCAATATTCTGGAACACTTCATAGGAGGCAACATACGGCACCTGTTCTTAGTTAAGGAAAATGTTGCTGAATCAGAGACTGATTAAGGATTCCTTTTCTTCACACCCAAAATTCCACTGCCTGAGGCAAGAAAAAAAAGTAAACGGAATAACTTTGACTGAAAGCACCATTCTGTTGACAAATATCTGCCTAGCTGCTATGTTGTTCTCATTCAAATCCTTCCTCAGAATTTCCCAACATGCTGCCGTGCCTTCACGGAGTTCAGTAGCAGCCGGCATCTGCTAGCTGCTTATGAAGCTAATCATAACTTTATCCTGCTGTACTCCTTTCATAAATATTTTTGGTTTCCATTAATTGTTTCCTCTCATACAGTTAATATGATTGTAAAATCATGGTTTTAATCTTTTTTTCTTATTTGAGTCCATAGTGCGTAGTATGTATAGGTGCATACATAATTCAAGTAAATGACTTTTAATACATTTCCAGCTTGCTGCAAGAGGATTTAATCTATGGAGAGCTGTTGGTTTCATTCACAGGAAATATTTACCTATCCATCCCCTCAGGCTATGCAGGAAATATAATTTAGATAAGAGAGCAGCCTCTATGCAAACAAACTGGGGATTTTTCTCTACCTTGAGATGACACACAGATCATTGTCTGCCTGAAGAATTCCTATAGACTTGTGGAAGTGGGACTTTCTCTCTCTCTAGTTTTATTTTATTTAGGACCTTTAGTTTTTATTTTATTTAGGATCTTCTGCTAGTTTTATGGCCTCATTATCCCTTCTGTCCCAGTCAGAAAAAAAACAATCTGACCTTTGATTTTCAGTTAGCAGTCATTTGGAGTTATTTTTATAAATGTGTATGATTTTCCTAAGATTTTTCAAAGGCATGTAAACTGTTCTTAATATTGCTGTTTTCACCACTAAATTTGTGGAGAAATGGAGCTTTATTTAGAAAGAGAATTTTTTCCATGCAAAAAAATCTATTTACCGGGTAGTTGTCTGTGGGACTAGCATGGTATTGTACATGAGGAACATTGAGCTCAATGCAAGTTGATGTAAGTAAAGTAGTCTAAACTCATTGAAACCTGTGTTCCTTTCTCTACTGGGTTAACCATCATTGTTGAGAATGTTAGGGATTTTAGAGGGTCTTTTGTTGTTATTGTGCATTCTTTTTTATATTTTGAGCTAAATATTTTTTTAGCTCGCAATTTCTTTCTTATATAAATCCTTTCCTAGCAATATTTTCCTTACCATAAGCCTAAATAATCTGCTGTCTGTCTGATCCCACAATACCCATTGACTCCATCTGAATTTTCCATATAGAACAATTTTAAGATAAGGTGTTAAATATTAAATCTACAATAATATTTTTCATTATTGGCTTGAAGTGTTGTTGAATTGGATGCAACAGGCAAAGCTGAGCAGGCAGCAGAGAAAAAACTGTTCACAAAGTCAAAGAATATGATGTACAGATATGGACAGAGAATCTGCATTAATCAACCTGCCAAGAAGAGACCCTAAGTTTAAATGAGTAGCCAATTAAAGCAATTTGTTCTTGCATAAAGACTAAATGCCATATTATACCATTGATCCACACCTTAAACACTCATTGATTTTTACAAGGTGTTTCATCCATAAAAGGGTGGTGAGAGATAAAGATTTTAATGAAAATTCAGTTGAAGAGACTAAATGAAGGTATGCTCGTACCATTTCAGATCACTTAAGATCTGCTTTTTGGGAACAAGTACATTATATTGGCACATGCTGTGTCCAGAGCTGGGCTGCCCAGTACATAGAGGACATGGACTGACTGCAGAAAGTCCAAGGAAGGGATACAGAAACACAGAAATCCGAGATTCTCCTATTTAAGGAGAGTCTGAGGGAGCTGGGAGGAGAGAAATGCCAGGTGGATCTCAGCAATGCATGAAGAGCGTAGAGTAGACAGAGCCAGGCTCTTCCCAGTGGTGCCCAGTGACAGGACAAGAAGCAAAGAAATTCCATTTAAGCATCAGAAAAAAACACTTTCACTGTTAGAGTGGACAAAAATCAGGACAAGTTGCACAGGAAGGTTGTGGAGTATCCATCCCTGGAGATAATACAATGGACAGAGCTCTGAGCAACCAGCTCTGACTCTTTTCTGAGCAGGGGGCTTGATGAGATGGTCTCCAGAGAGGTGTACCAACCTCATCCGTGCTCTGATTGTGCAATTCTGTCACATTGGGCAGTTTTCTTATTGTTGGGAAAAGTTTTCTAGGTGCTCAGATTTTCTCCAGCTTCTGCAAGGCAAGATTAATTGTATAGATTTTTTTAAGGTATGTATATACTTCTAGGAGAAACACCTTTTTCATGGTCACATCCATGGATTTTTTTGCAAAGAAAAATATTGTTGTTCTTCCCTTGACTAAGTGGGTCTGAAGGACGATAAAATATTTGCAAAGAAGAAAATACTTTTCCGAGGGTGGAAAACACCAAGAGTTCACCTTGAAAAAAGAGAGGTATTCTTGAAAGACTGTGTAACATTAATTCACAGTAAACATCTGCAGAATGATAGCCTGTATTATTCTGGACGCTCAAAATTTCTACATGAAATAATTACTTTTTTAGTATTTATTTTGCTTATCTTATCTCAATGAGTAAATTGAGATACAGAGACTATAAAGTAACAGTGCAGGAACACGGTGGCATACATAGAAATAGAAACCTATCTAGGCGGTTCTAATTTCTAAACTGATTTAAGATTCCATTGCCTTAATTGAAAATTGCAGTGTGTTATACAGTAAGCTTTGTAATAAGGAAATTCTGATGATTATATTAAATCCATCAGAAGTTAAAATTAATAACTTGCAGATTAAATGACATTGTAGGAAATAACAAGTTTGTTTTTGTTCTGTGAAACAACTGTTTTTTGAGGGACCCATGAAGGTGAAATCACAGCTGCAACTGAAATTTAATAAACCCCAAGTCCCACGAGTGCTTTCAAAAAGTGTACCTTCTGTGTCTAACAATACACATTTCTGTAATCTCACAGAAAAGTAGCTGGAAAACAGTGTGAAGAAGATGTTTGCATAAATATGAAGTTGGGCACAGCTGTTCTAAGAAAGAATGAAGCTAAAATAGCATAGGAAATGGAAGCAAGGAATTCTTTTATGTTTAAAATATGAGCCTACATAAGAAGAGATTAATGAGAATAGTTGTGAAAATGAATTCATTTAAATATGAGCTATTTCCTTTTTTGGACCTGTTAAGTTACGGTTTCATGAATATTTGTCAAAGTTAATGTTGTGAAGCTGAGCTGTTGCTTTTTCTTGGAGAATAATTCTTGTTGTCTTCCTTTGTGTTACATATTCTCTTTAAGAAAATGAAGAGAATGCAATGATTAATATATATCCTGCTAAATCCTCATGCATAGCTTGATTCAGCTATGGAACAAGAACATTTTGCTTCTTGTGAAAAAGTAATGAACTGTATAAATATAGGAATCAAAGCTTAAAGTTGGCTGAAAATGATGAAGGGCTCTTCTCTTTGGAAACTTAATCTTTGTTCAGTTTCTTGACATTCAGATAAGAAGAGCCATCAGGTTTTTCCAGACTTGCTCATGCAGTGTCACATCCATTATGGTGCTGATGGTCTCATGGGAATAACAATGCTTTGTCCAGTTGTGAGGTGATGCACTTGGAAACGATACAGCTGTTACTGCGGATGTAAAAACAAACAAAACCCCTTATCATTCACTACAGTGAAACAATAATGTAAAACCTTTGTTAAAAGCAGTTTGCATATGTAGAAAATAAATTATTATTAGTTTCTAAATTCTAATTGCACAAAAAGCCTCAGATATATGCTTAATCTTGATTTTTAAGAAGCCAGTATAATCATGCATTATTTAAACTTGCAAGTCTGTCTTTTCTGAGGTTTGTTTTCTTCTTGGCAGGATATTATTTTAAATTAAAATTCTGCTTTTGGGCAAATTCATAGCACATTTCCAGAAAAGGATAATTTGCCTTTCCATTAAGAGTTTTCAAATATGGAACAAACTCTGTATTCAGTGTTAGATTGTTCTCAACTTTCTTTGTCATTTTTCACAGTAGAACACAAAGCACTGAAAATACAGTTCATAAAAAAAAATCCACAAGACTGAGGACTTGAGAAACAAAATGCTCGTAACTTAAAACCACTTTGGCCATATTTGATTTGTACATTGTAAAGAATTTTGATGAGAAAATAAGATTGCAATAGTAATTATTTATTGTGAAGTATAAATTTATTTGATTAAAGGACTTAAAAAATATGAATTAACAATACTTTTTAATGATATAATAAGGTTCAATATAAAGCACTATGGAACTTAGTGAGTACATATCAGTGTTCTAGTTGAAACGAGTGGGTATTTGGGTGCATGATAAACATATCTCTGCATACTTGAGATACACCCATGTTTGGTGAAATCATGCAAGTTGTAGGAATTGTAATACCTTAAAATTATATGTGGAAAGGCACGAAATTGTTCGAGTGTGTTAGTCCAGTATTTTAAACAGTGCATAGCTCTGTTTGATTTTGTTCATGTATTAGTTCTTATAAACATAATAAGGAAATTTTTTTAGGTGGCCTCACATGCCAAAAAGTGTCTGTAATTGTTTCAGCATAACTTCTATGGGGTCAGTGGAGGTATTCTGCCTCCTGTAACGGAAGGTAGGACTGGTCTAAAGCACAGCTGCTTGCCTAAGCATTGCTGAATGGTCAGTCACAATCATGACTGTTCACACTGATACTCTTCAACATTCAAACGCAGGGAACTGCATTCTGTTCAGAGTGGTAGGACTCCAAAACTATGTCTTCCGTGTGGACTTAGTCTAGTTACATAGGACACAGACCTTGGTCTATCATAAAAATCTTGATGTGGGCTTATAGCATGGGACTTTAAATACTTGGACAAGAAGGTCCCTAGTATTGTTTAAGTCAAATAAAACTTTGCCATTGCCTTTAATGGATCCTTTTTTTTTTTTTTTGCTGTACTTTGGTTGAATGTTGAAAACTTTATTACAGTGTTGTTTATTCCTAACTATTTTCCTGAGGCAGGTAGGTTTTGCCTAATGGAGATTTTTTTTTTCAAGTTAAAATTAAGGCTTCTGCAGTTTCTAGTCTTATCAAGGAGAAATTCTCCTCCATGTGTTGAAGTTCTTTCTTGAGTACTCAAAAATTAACGTACACATATATCTCTAGTGCCATGCCAGATGTAGTGTAGTCTGTGGTAGGAATGTCTGGGAAAGAAGAATGGTAGAACATGGGATGATAGAACTCCTGCACTCTTAGGACCACAGGAAGGATGTCCGAAAACATTACAAATATTTCTGGAAACCTTTTAGGCAGGTAAACTCTGGGCCCGTTTATATGTAGATACCTAAATCTGGATTCTTACTCTGGGTCTGAATCTCTACCTCATGCCTTTACTCACTTAGTATAAAGGAGCTGAGTAAAAGGACACTATACTGCCTTCTAATCACATCCTCTACTTGAAATGTGTGCATATATGTATATATATATATATATTTAACTGTAAATGAATAGTCACACATGCTGCATTGGTCTTGTTATACATATGAGAACTCTCATCCTTGGAGATACTCAAAAGCCATCTGGACATAGTCCTGTGAATTCTACTGTAATGACCCTGCCTGAGTAGAGGGGTTGGAGCAGGTGGCCTCCAGAGGTCCCTTCTAACCTCAACTCTTCCGTGGCTCTGTGTGATATTTGTTTATAGGAAATTTTTGAGCTAATAGGAATATGCCAATAGATGGTGCTCATGAATATATAGCTCTGTTCTCACATAATTAGCAATTTTTTGGTATTGAATATTACCAGGATTCCAGCATATTGTTTATATGGCTCTTTTAACAGCTGCATAATTAAAGTTCAGCACATACATAATTGTTTGCAAGGTAAGAGCTTAAATGATGTCTGAAGGTTGTAGAGGAAACTGATCCCATAATAAGACCCTCAGTTGCCTTCATGCTAGCATGAATCCTCCAAAACCAAATTATTTCTACCCTGTTTGAATTTCCCACTACAGAATGACATTGTTCCTTGGGTCTGGAACTATCCAAAATCAAAGAATTTTGAGCATGTCAAAGAAAGCATTCTGAACATGAACTGCTGGCCTCAGTGCTTTATCACAGCTAAATTAAGATAATAACATCTTCTGTTTGCTCAGGCTGCAGGAACTGACCTGGGAACTCAATTGGACTTGACTCTGTTGAACAGGTGTTGTAACAAGATGATAAAAAATCTAATTTGTTCCACGGAGAAAAAGAACAGAGAAGTGTTTTATTTACATGAAGGGCATAACCACATTAAAACGCTTTGATGAACACATTATACATTTCAGAAAATTGTTGCTGAATAGAGTTAGGACTAGGGCTTATAAAAGACACATCTGCAGGCTGGTGTGTCAGTGGTTGCTGTAGACATAATGACCTACTGGAAATGCTGCAGTGGGAGCTGGGTGCCTAAGCCCCAGGAAACTGAATGGGTGAAACTGGAAGCTCAAACAGGAAACTTGAAAACCTGAGGCTGAGTGAGAAGCCACTAGAAGTTAACTGTTAATGCATAAGAATGGTATCTGAATTCCTACCCCATGGCAAGAGCCAATCTCTGTCCTTGGATCCTACAGAGGAATGCAGTTTGGAATCTAGCCACTTCCAGGTTTATTTTTATGGAACAAGTGAACAGAACCTACTGCTGTCACTGTAAGGAAATCGTATTAGCATGATAGAACCTGACTTTCATAGGCTACAGTAGGTGGGTGGACACTTCCCAGGAAGCAGGAGAAAGCCTATTCACTTACATGTCTCCCAGGTGATTAAACCACCCCATAGCAGGCTAATGCAGGTGGGCACTCTCTGCCCAGCGCAACAAACATAGGGATGTAGCTGAACTGAGGGGGCAAAACAGAGCCTGACCCTGCAGCTTGGTGCCCTGGCATGCACTGGTGAGCTGTGCAGACACAGGCAGGTCACGTTAGTCTCTGGTAAAAATGCAGAGACTCTCCAGAGACCAAGCACCATGGATTAAAACTCTCCGTTCTAGGTGATTCCCCATGCACTCAAGTAGAGCCTGTTCCTCCATGCCTTGGCTTCCATTGTCCCCACAATGCTTGGTTTCCTGCCCTGTACACAGTGCCTCTGTTTGAACAGCACAAGAGTATCCCTCCACTTGGGCTGGCCTGCAGCCTGCTCGTTCGTACGTTATTGGCAGTGTGGCTTTTGTTCACCTCAGACTAAGGAGGAGTTCAGTCCAAAGTTATCTTTATCTCAGGAGAGGGTTCTCTTGTGTAGATTAGGGTTTTTTCTCAGCTGGTGAAATAATTTCCATGCACGTTTCCAGGCATGTGACCCATAATGGAGCTGGTGCTTTGGGAAAATTCTCCTATTGACTGAATCCCACACTGAAGAGCTTTCTTGCTGAGGTCTTACGGAGAACATGAGCGTGCCCATGCAGCTCAGGTCCCAGTGCAGTGCAGGGGGAAGAGCATTTTCCTGGTCAAATAGGCAGTTCTTGGCATGGGCAGGGTGCAGCCCACCAGGGACTTGGTTAAGCTCTTTTTGGATCTGACTCATACCTGAATAAAATGCTAAAATTATTTAGTAGCGTATGTGAGTAAATTCATGCTTTTAAATGATTGGAAAATAGGGGTTATGAATTTTACACAGAAAAGCATACACTACCCTTATTTTAGTGCAGCATAAGGCAAAAGCTGAATGCTTTAAGTTAATTGATTCACATGTTGCATACATTTTAATTGTATTATTTTGTTGTTCCTTAAATACAAAAACATCATTATAAATATTTTAAGTGTTTTCAACTTGTAAGTTCTTTTGCCACAGCTGGTGTTCTATTTTGCCAATTTGGATTAAAAGAACATCACCAGTTGGAAATCTAATCCATTTTACAAACAGAGTTAAAAGGAGAATAAATTACAAAACACCTGCTAATAACCCCCCAGCCAGTTTCTCTGTTTCAAGATTTTTTCCCCCCTACTTTTACCTCGCTGTGGCAGGGTTTGATCATTCACTCACTGCTGTGAAAGGCAGCATTGCCACCGACTTTGGGTGCAGGCTTTGAAGCTCTAGAGGTGGCTGCAAGGCTCAGCGTGCTGTGGAAATCTGCAAAGCTGCAGCTGTGTTGCGTGATGGACTGCCTGGAGCTGCTGTGGAGCCACCCCCCACACATCAGCACTCTCATATCAGCACTGCAGAGGCTGCTCTCAATAGTGGTTTTGGCATTACCTTTAAATCAGCCAGCTCAGTCTGCATATGGCAGAGCAAAGCTCGGGGCAGGCTGGTTTGGTGTGCATGTATCCTTGGAGAGACAGCGAGCAACTGAAGGACCTGACTGCAGAGGGAACCCAACAATTCTGCCCAAAGGACCAAAATATGCATGAAGCCATAAATTAGGGGGAGAGGAGGAACAGAAATGTTCATGGATAAACGGATAGCTTGTGTTGTGTGCTTGTAAAATTCATTTTATAGCACACAGACTCTCAAGTGCATCATCTTCCATTAAGTACCTAGAAAACTTGTGAATGTGAGAGCACTACCAGCAGATGGAAAGCTACTACGATGAGTTTACACAGTTCCCTGTCAGTCTGACTCATCCACCCACCTGGCCTATGCTGCCAGTGAGGTCAGACTTCACAGGCGCTTTGCTTTCTCTTGCCTGTGTGGTTTCCCATTCCCGTACCAGCACAGGGGATGCCTCCGCAGCAGACCTGCAGGGACACAGGGACACCCTTCCCTGTTCTACTCCCTTCTCACCTGGGTCTGTCCTGGGATGCCTGAAGTAAACGAGGCTATCAGGAATGGCAAAATATCCAGACAACTGGGCAGAACCTGGGTAGCTAATAAAATCATATAATTTCTTTATCAGTAGCGTATTAGATTTCCCAGCAGTTACCTACCAGAGCGCGTCCTCATCTGCCCCTCTCTCTTTGCACGTGTGTACACATAACCTCTTGGTAGCCAGACCTCCCTCCCACTTACTGTTTTGGAGGCAGCATAGTGGCTGAACTGCCTGACAGTCATTCAAAACTCCCGAGATCACCAACCACTGCCACAGTGCATCAGTTCAGCCATTCATCTCCTACAACATCTTGCAACAATCACTTCCAAATGCGTCTCAAAAATGTGTTACTCTCCCTCAGTATGCAAGTTCTACAACTACAAGCCTTGGAGGAGAAATTTCTTTTTAACCTCAGGCATCATAGCATCTAACTTTCCCTGTTGACATTTTTTTTCTCTAGGCCAGAAGGATGTTTTTGTTTGTCACATGCATACCTTTTCCAGCTTCATTAATATAAAGGTCTTGGTAAAAATTACTTTCATTTTTTTTCCAGACCATCTCAGGCAAGAAATGTTTTCTATGTCCTCTGACATTAATCAGTAAAACCCTGTTCCTGTGATGCATAAAAAAAGCCACCTTCAGCACTAAAGTAATCTTTAATTTATGCAATGTTTGAATGATTTTCATCAGTTAGTAGATACAAAGATTTGATTTTCCTGTATAATCTTTTCATCTTAGATATCTCACTTGCCAAAAAAGTCTGACAGATCTGATGTGAACACTATTTTTTATTACTGTAAATTACTTTATGTTCAGATTTTTTACATTTTGATACTTGATTGCCTTAAGAGATAATTCAAGATAATTATACTTTATTTTCATTTTGAAGTTTCATTCTTTTAAATGAGTCACTGATAAACCTGTTAATTCCCTAATGCAATTCAGAATCCAGTCTGCTATTTTAAATAACCAGCTACTTCACAAGGAGCGCATGTGCCCAATTCCATATTCACCAGTTCAGTCTGCCAACCATAGTTTTGTTTTTTCTCCTATATCTTCAGCAGAGGAACTTCTGGAGATGTATAGGATCCAGTCTGCCTCATTTAAATACTCACTGCTCTCCTTTGACTGCGTGGGGTTTTTCAGCACCTTGAGAGACTTACTCAGATTTAGTGCTTGAGCACCTTCACAGAAATTGAGGGAAGCATTATGAATGTTAGAGAAATGCATTTGACACCCAGTCTGCCCAACCTTTTTTTGGCAGTGTGTAGTAGTATGCCAGCAACTACTCTCTGCATTTTGACAAGGATGCTTTTCAAACCATGGGGATCTATGGCCTTATAAGGAACCAGTGAAAAGGAATGAGGATGAGACAGATAATTCTGGTCATCTTAAAATCACTATGCAGAGCCCTGTACTTCTGTATGAATTAAGGTTATAGTCATTGCTCCCCAAAACTTTTTTTTTTTTTACATTACATTACTGTTGTATAAAAACCTCACACTGGTCCACGAAGCAATGCTTAGAGCTCCTTGTTTTCAATGATGCCGTGTGCCAGACTTGAGTATGCTCTTCCTTAGGACTTCAGCACTCACCTCTGAGGTAACTGCCCTGCTCATGGCATGCTCAGGATATTCCAGGAGGGGATGCTCAGGCAATGTCTGGCAGCATAAAATGCTGTACCAATTTGCAAATACAGAAAAACTAATATTGAATCACCTTGTACTTGGTTGATTAAATTAAGGCAGGCAAGGAATTTTCAGACTAACTGGGAAGTACCTAATTAAATTTTCTGGAAAGCAGACAGTGGACCAACATGTAGAAATTTGAGTGGGCTGTATAGGCCCACCTCCCTACTCAGATAGAAACTTCCCCTTGGGTAGCATAGATTTGTGCAAATGGCATTGCAAGGTTTAAGCTGGCCTTCTGAGCTTAACACCTAGGAAGGTCAGGAGGTTATCTGAAAGCTAACATTGACATTGACCTTACTTACCTTCATTAACACCTTAATCAGGGTGTAAAGCCCACACCCTGGCTAGTAGTTGACATTTCTGTTATCATGCTTCCTGGGCAGGAGGCTAACCAGGATGCCAGCTCCCCTTCAGAGGTGGTGTCCTTTTTCAAGTATGCACATCTCAGTCAGTAAACATAAAGATTTAGGTAGTGTTAGTGGGTTTGGCTGAACAGCTAAGTCCTTTGTCACCTTTGTCACTGTCCGGTCCTTCTGACCTTCCATCTCTCCTAGAACCCTGTGTTGAAGCTGGGGGAGGTAAAGCACTCCTGAATCTTGCCAGGTAAGGAGGGAGCATCCTGGGACCGATGAGGGAAGAGTTGCATGTGTGTCTTTGAAAGAGCAGAGGCTGCAGAGTGGGTTTTGTGGGATTGTTGTTGGTGGAGTTAATTTGTGATTAGTGCAGCTCTATGAAGAACTTAGGGCTGGAGGATGTGGAATCAATTACCTTTCTGGTATTTTTGGGTGGAAGGAGAGAAGAGATGCATAACTTGTGCCAGGAGGCATGATGTTTTGGAAAAGTATACAATTTCATGCAAATTGAAAAATGTTGTTTTTTGGTTGAGTCTACTGCCAGATGGAGAGGGTCCAGTGGAGGGCTACAAAGATGTTTAGGGGATCGGAGCAGCTTTCATATGAGGAAAGGCTGAGGGAGCTGAGCCTGTTTAGTCTGGAGAAGATAAAACTGAGAGGGGATCTCATCAATGCATACAGGTATCTTAAGGGCAGGTGTTAAGAGGATGGGGCCAGATTCTTTTCAGTGCTGCCCAGTGACAGGACAAGGGTCAATGGGCACAGACTGAAACAGAGGAAGTTCCATCTGAATACAAAGTAAAACTTCTTTAGTGTGAGGGAGACAGTGGAACAGGCTGCCCAGAGAGGTTGTGGAGTCTCATTCTCTGGAGATACTGAAACCCAAAATCCTGTGGAACCTGCTTTAGGTGAATCTGCTTTAGCAGGAGGTTGGACAAGGTGATTTCCAGAGGCCCCTTCCAACCCCAACTGTTTTGTGAGATTGCTGGCACTTAGTGCAGTGAAATTATGTTCTTGTTGCTCCTGGGGTAGCATCAAGTGCTGAAGAAGTTACCCAAATATATATTTGATGAAATGCATGTAAAAATTTGCCAAGAATGTCTCAGCATTACTGTTTAGGGAAGTATTAACTGGAATGGGTAAGGTAATAAAAGTTGCCTTTGCTGATGAGTTAACAATAGTATAAATATTGAAACAAAAAACCCAAACAAACCAGAAACATCTTAAAGCTTAGCCAAAAAGGGAATATCCTCTTCTGTTTTACTCTTTGTTGAAGAGAAATCTTTGTTCTTTTTTCCATGGCAGTCAAGAGACTTGTATATTGCATATATCTCCAAAACAACATTAAGAAGCAATTAAGTCTCGAATAGCTCATAAATAAATTATTCCTAGTCAGATTATGAATACATCTAAGTTTAATTATTATAAGGACATACTTGCAAGTGTGTAAAAACTTTTAGTTGTAAAAAAAGCATACAAAATTAATACTGAGGCATAAATGCTGTAGTAATTACTTTTCTTTTCTTTGATACGGGCAAAAACTTTCTCCCTTGGAAGAAAAAGTAATGGGAAATTTTGATCTGTAGATGTGTGTATTAATATTGTAGGCTCAACTGAAGCTGATCCTTGTGTAGACAGGCCTTACATCAAATTCTCTGCTCAATATCACATTCTGGAAACTGTTTATAGACTAGTCCCAGAAGTAAGTAAAGGACTGATTTTGTTGAAGGATCATAACTTTGATATATAGGTGTATAGGTTGATGTATTTTAATTAGATCTCATTCAGAAATGGTACACTTAGGCAAAAATCTGTTCTGAGGGTTTCTGCTTCTATTCCTTTTATTCCTACCTGCTATGAGCTGCTTTTTAATTATTTACCTGAGATCATAGTGCACATCCTATTGACTTCTAACTGTTTGGACTCTTCTTCACCAGATAACTCTGCAGGAGTGGTCCAGATTCCCCTCATGATTCCCTTGATGTATCAGAGCCAGGGAAATGCCTCTCTCTCTGTTGCAGGACAGGAAAGAGAAACAGACAGGTCTCTGCCACTCTTCCAGGAAGTAAATTGTGTTCTTAATCATACAGAGTGTGTGCAGCTTGGAGGTGCTCTTGGTGGCAGAAGAGCATTTCAGAGATGACTTCGGTGTTTGATCTGGTCTGTGGTGGGGAAGCAGTAGAAGGTTTTGGTACTATACTCATTTGGAAGGGCTACCCTCAGCTTGGAGGCAAATGTGATTATGAATCCATGATGTTCAAACCCTGCATGTAACTCAGGTTCCTAAGAAAAGATTAGTTGTCCTGAGTTCCAGTTCCTGTCCATGTGTTCAGCCTGGAAGAACTGGAAAACACTGAAAAGCATTTCAAAGAAAAAGAACTAAACATGGTGTCTTCTTACACTTTTTTTTTCTTCTGAACCTGCTGCTACTCATTTTTGTAATAGACTTGTCAATGTGTGAAGATTTGATTGGTGAAAAGACCTTGAATCATTATTTTAGTGTTAAGAATGGGCTAGAAAACTATAGGTAGGTAAAACTCAAGTCACATTTGAGCCACTTGAGTTGAAATGTAGTCTGTGTTATATAATGCCCATCATGAAAAGCCCATGAATTCTTAAATATGTACTTTGAATGCTGCCTGACAGATTGGTTTACTGTACACAGACTCCTTCACAGGCATACACTCATCTCTTCATACCAAAGCTCTGAAGAGAATGCCAGGGGAATCCATCTCCTGGAATGATTTTAGGTCGTAGTAATTCCCTTTTGTTTGAGACCTAGTGTCAGTGGCACAGATCTTTCTTTCTTTCTTTCTTTTTTCCCCCCACCCTTTCTGCTTTTTCATTCTTTAAAGCATTGTACTTTTAATTAGATAGAATTTTTGCTTACAGATGGGAAAGACAGTTGTGTTACATAACAGACGTAGTGAAATCCATCTCCTTTTCGTGGCATCTTTGTGTAACATGCTAACAAATCTTTTGAGCTCAAGGAATGGAGAAATTTTTTCTTTATTCACTTTCCTTAAATGTTCTTACCCATCTTAATCCAGTTGGACTAAAATTTTTTCAGAGCAGGAACCAGTTCTTAACTTGTAAGAAAGTCTTGCACTGAAAGGCCTTGTACTTTTACTAAAGAAGTACAAGTTCTTTTACTAAAATCTTAACTTGTACTGAAAGTCCTGATCTTCCTGAGGCCTAAGGACATTACTATGAAACAACAACAATGACAAGAAAATATCTTACTTGTATTGGTCTTCCTGCAAAACCTCTTCAGTAAAGTACCTGTTCACTCTTAAATCTGTTGTTGTGTAACGTCTCATAAAGAATGAAGTGTATTCTTGGGCACATCTCATAAATGTTTTCTGCCCTTGTTGAATGTATAATAATCCTTGGCTGAGAAACTTAAGGCAAGAAATACTGTTTATTTTCTCCCCATAATATATCAGCACCTGAAGAGCATCATAAACTTCAACATCCCCAGATATCATGTGGCAAATTCTAATATTTAAAACTTTGTTTTGCCATAGTTAGAGATTTTAGTGTTTCTCAAGCCACAGTTGCATCTCTTGCTACTGCTTTGCTGCTTCTTCATCTTTTGACATGCAGTGCTTTGTAAGGTTTTTAAATTGGAAATAGAGTTCCAAATCAATGATGTAAGCTATTTAAACAGACATGTAAAAATTTTCAAAATTACCAAAATATTTTGTAAGCATGTTATTTTTACCTTTGACTCTTGATTGCTAATTAATTTTCAATATATTCAAAACATATATTCAAAAGGATGCAAATATTAAATACTTCCCAGTCTACTTCCTTGAACCCATCTCCTTCCTGTGCTGTCTCTGCAGTCCTTGAATCAAACAAACCTGTAAGTCCTCTTTCTATGCCAGAACTATCCTCTCCCAGGAACTAAATCACCCTCAGGAATTGCTGCTGTATATAACATGAAGCGGTGTATACATCTGACATACAGAAATTGGATGTTTGGTCACTGAGCATTCAGCTGGGATATTTCTATTGTAAATAGTTTATAAGCCAGAAAGTGCCAATTTAAAATTTTCAAGAAGGTGCAGAACTTTTACATGTCTCAGTGCTTATGTATGCAAGGGTAACATGGTCTAGCTGTTGACTCTGATATATTGATTTCAAATGAAGCTATTCTATTCTAGAAACATATTTTTTCCCTAGAGACACAAGTAAATTGGAATAATCTCATGAACTTTGTTTCATTGTGTATTTTAGGGATAACTGCAGATGCTTGTGAATCTGAATACTTTGGTTACCAGGTCAAACTCAGTATTTTTAATTTACTTTTACTTTTATGTAGAACATGCTGGTAAAGGGTTACAATTTTAAATTAAATTTTTCGTATCTCACTGTAATTCATCTTACTGATGTGTTTCAAGTTTTTTTTGTATTCACTGACTAAGCATATCATATATTATTGTAATTATGAAAAAGTAAATAATGGTGTTCCTTAGCAGCAATATAATTTCTTATTCTTCTGTTTTAAGTTGTGCCAAATGACAAACAACACTATTGTGTAGTGCTCAGAACATTACAGCAAATAAAACTTTAAGGATAAATAAAAGGCTTCTGTAGAATATGTCGAAATGAATTTGCTCCAGTCCTTCAGGAATAGCAAAGTTGTTCATGATCATTTAAATAAAGAACTGGAAAAGAGAAATGCAGACAATATGTGAAATTTGTCGCATGGAATTTATACTGTGGAAGTCATTAGGTTATTCTGCTTACAAATGAGTTCAAATAAATTCTTTAAACTGTTTTCCCCACAACAAAAGGCTTATAAAAATGTTAAGGAAATAGACTGCATGTATGCAACAGAAAAGGGCTGCTAGAGACTGCAATCTTCGCAGATCTTTGTACTAAAGCAATGATTTAATAGGAAAGATTGAGTCTTCTGCATAAACATTGCTACATATCTAAGAAATAATTCAGCTTTTTAAAAAGTCTTCTAAATATATCTATCTCTTTCAGTACCATTATGCTGGAACACATCTTTTGTTTATAAAGTACCATGTATACCTGCAGCATTAAGACTTTTATTAGTAATTAAGTCAATAAAATTCCCATTTAAAATCCCTTAATTATCTATGTAAGTGACAGATTAACCCTCAGGAGAAACCAGATAGACTCATCAGACCTGTAATGCACCTTTAAAGGAAATCTCTAAAATTGATCCGTAGCAGACCCTAATATAGAAAGCATGCACAGATCATGTTATCAAATAAATCTCCCTTATCTTTACTGTCTATAATCTAGACAGGATTTATACTTGCTGTCTTGAGACTTAAATTGTCATGTTGCTTGGCTGGACTTGCTTTCGTGTGTAGACCTGCCTTATCCCATATAAAATTCTTCAGCTGTTCTCCACAGAACTACTTTAATAATAGAAATGATGTATATATAATAGCTCTTCAGAAGAACTTTTATGCATTATTGTCTTAAAAAAAAAAAAGGTATTTTTTTGAGTAGATTATTGAAAACCTTTCTTGTGTGAGTTGCTTAAAAGCTCATTGAGAATCCAGTTGGTTCTCTTCTATATCCCAGGACTTTTTTTTATAGCTAAGGAAATATTCTCTGTGTAGTGTGGCTAGCATTGTCTGCCTCAATGCTGTCATCACTGCTCTAGGGTGTGCTGTACCCCATGTCAGTCTCTCTCATTAGTTTCTCTCTTCCAAAGCTGTCCTTTCAAATTAAGTGTTCTTCCACTTTTAATGCAGTCTCCGCTGTTACTGAATGCAACTACCTTGCCAGACAAGGTGAGAATAGAAAAACAGCTTTTCTTCTTCTCCTTAATCTGGTCACAGACTTCCCTCTGAGGTCATGAAAGTCACAAGTGTATTGCATTTTCTACAGTAGAAATTTGGGACTGTGTTCCCTTGTCAGCACTTCGATGAGATCAGCTGGGATACTGCTACTACAAGGATTAGCATGCTGTGTCCACTGAGAGACAATTAGGTTGTTGCTGGGTATGCTTCTTGTTTTCTGAGCACACTTTGTATTGCTTGGGGGTCTTTCTCCCTGAAATATGCATTTATAATAATGTTTTTCCTCCTGAGGCATTACTATTCCTTTTGTGCATCTTAACATCTGGGTCTGGGAAAGGATTCCCATCAAACTTCTGCTTTATCGTGTTTGGCAATTGGTAGAGAGAGCATTATTTGTTGTTGCTTTTATTATCTCTGTGTACTTTTATTCTATCTTAATTTACTTTCCATGTTGCCTTTGTGTATTTGACAGTAGATCTCTTTTTATTTGAGAGCTCTCAAGAATGTGTTCACTGAACTTCAATTATTTGATTTACCTGGGGGGGAATATTGTAAAATGGCATTTGATTCTTCTGTGAAAACACTGTAGTCCTGCAACTTTAATTTGGATGTAAATATTTCACAGATTAAAGTGATAAAGAGTACATAAACTTATGTGCATAAACTAACATAATAAAATATATTATTGCCCCACACTTTGTGTATAAGGACTTGTGGAATTTTCACTAATGTCAGTTTATTTATGTCTTTCCCTTTCTATCCACTGGATTTTTTTCCCCTCCCTTTATAAATTTTTCTTTATTTGCCATTGGAAAATTAAAATATTATAGTATTGTAGGAAATTTGTCTTTCTTTTCATCCTGGAAACAAGCACTTAACACTGCAGTTGTATGACAAACTAGCTTTCACTTTGTGTTTTTGGCATGAGTATAATAAATCCTGATTAAAAAGCTTATCTAAATATGTTAATATTTTAGGCTGAAATGGAATGGAGGGAAACTTCTTCAAGATGATGAAGATAACATCCCCCAGGCTGTGAGGCTGGCTAGTTCTGCTGCAGTTCAAGTCGTTGTCTGAGCAGTGCAAAGGCCAGCACTTGAGGCTTGAAGAACAAACTGGGAGCAGACTCAGGAGCACAGACTATGTCACTGTGATAAGAGTCACTGTGATAAGAGAGCCTATGGACCATAAAGTCATTGTAGGTTCTACTGTCATAAAGCTTCATTTGGAAGTACAGGGTGCCCTGGTCCTCTTCTGATTCCATGTACGTACCACACATGTACCTTAAGGAATGAATGTGCTTTGAAACCATCACACTTGCCTGATGCAAAGTGGAATAACACGACAGCTTGGACACAGCTGGTATACATATCTGTGTTCGTTAAGTGGACACAATGAATTTTTGACTTGTGTCCATTAACATGGTGTTTAAATGAGGTCCTAACATGTTAAAAGCTTGTTGTTGATGATGTGTCCATGCTGCAACAGCTTAATTCCTGCTGTTCTACTTTGTTGTCATGACTGGATAAAATGTCTGGTGGTTTTTCTTATTTTAAATAGTTTAGGAATTAGAGGGAAAGAAATGCTCTTGAATGGAACAGAGAAGGTGAAATGAAGCTCATTATGACTGAGACTTTCAAATAAGTTACTACTCTGCTAGACAGACATGTAGACAACTGTCTTCTTACAGAGAAGCCTTTCTGTGAGGGCCATGAAGATGGTGAAGGGCTATATGAGGAGTGGCTGAGGTCACTTGTTCTGTTCAGCCTGGAGAAGACTGAGGGGAGAACTCATTGCAGTTACAGCTTCCTTGTGAGGGGAAGAGGAGGGACAGACACCACTTTTGTGTGGTGATCAGTGACAGGACTCAAGGGAATGGCCTGAAGTTGTGTTGGGGGAGGTTCAGGTTGGATATTAGAGAAGATTCTTCACCCAGAGGGTGGCTGGGCACTGGAAGAGGCTCCCCAGGGAAGTGGTCACAGCACCAGCCTGGCAGAGTTCAAGAAACATTTGGACAATGCTCCTGGGCACCTGTGACTCTTGGGGATGGTGCTGTGCAGGGCCAGGAGTTGGACCTGATGATACTTGTGGGTTCCTTCCTATTGTCAGATTCTGTGATCTGAGGGAAGCTTTCTTTATGCCTTTTTACAGTAAAATAAAGTTATTTTGAGAAGATCAAGGCTTCAGAATATATTGAATAAATTTCTGCCTCGCTGCCTGACTCGACTACACCTTGAGACTTGCTAAAGTCTGTTTTCAACTCGCTTACCCTTGCTTGCAATATTTGCAGGGAGACTGTTGTGTTCTAGTTGTCATTTCTCTCCTCTGGCAAATCAAAACACAGTGCCAGCAATCTGCTTTGCAACCTGTCAGCTCTCCAAGGTTGTCTCTGCTCATGCTGGTTGAACAGATTTTTTTGAGCCAATGTTTTTGGGTGCTGGGTTTTGGGGTTTTTTTCTCTCTTTTTATTTTGGAGTAATATTCCCTTTCACTTCTGCTGTTGCTTTAACTTCTTGCTTTTTTAGCTACCCAATGGTAATGCACAGAGTTGGAATCTCTGAGTTGAAATTTGTTATTCTGAAATTCTGGAAAGCCTGCAAGCAGACTACAGATTTGTAGTCAGACTGCTTTTCATGGAGGATTGGCATGTGTATGTTTTTCATCTTACAAGTATCATAGTATTTTTTATTAAGAGAGTTTTCATGATCAAAAGTGTGATTCTTTGGGAGACTGTGGAGAAGAAAGTCTGTTTCACCAAGACAAGTGCTTCCAATGCGCTTGGAAAGGAGTCTTCTCAAAGCTGCTTTTGGACCAAGTCCCAAACTGACATGGTAGTAAAGGTGAGGCTGTCACTGAGCCTCCAGAAAGCTTAAAATGCAATTGTTACGATGGAAGTAAACAGGAGAATATGGAAACACATTAATTGAAGTACACTCTCTTTAGATGAGCATTTGGATTGCTTAGTTGTTTTAAAGTTAATCTTCATAATATTCCAGAGACCTGATATTTAGTGTCATGCCCTTATGGCATTAGTCAGCCATGGCTCAGGTCTTCTCAAGGGCTTGTGGCACATGATGTACCTGTGATATTTCTTAATTCAAAAAAATTAGCACTAACTAAACTCTGAATTTTGTTGGCTGGGAAATATTTCCTACTTGTGATTTTTAGCTACTGATATGTCCAAGAGTCCTTGTGGAGACTGCAAACCCAACCTTCCCATTTTCACCCAAGTGTCCCATGCAGATGGCCGCAGACTCAAGCTAAGCTTGCTGCCTTCTTGTGCAAGCAGTTCACAAAGTATGGCTGCTCTGCAAGAGCACTTGCAACTGAGGTAGTTCCTGGGCCACACTTTTCTATGCCACAAGATTTAGTTAATGCCTGTAAAAGAGGGATTTGGGTCCCTTGAAATAAGGAAATTTTTACATTTGAAGTTATCTGTGGTACAAAGCTCTGAGAAAATGTTGGATAAAACTGGGATGACTTAAAACAGCTACAACTTGAAACAAAATGATGACTCCTGAACATCCTTGAAAGAAGACTGATGCGGATCGATGAGTATAGAACAGAATGCCTAAGACTTTCTGATTAATATTAAAGGTGCACCTCTGTCCCCTCCCTGTTTGTAGTAACTGAAATAGATGCCTTCCTGTTCAGCTGGTTTTATCTGTCTTTCCGCCACCTCAGCCTCCAGAGATGCTAATGTAAGAAGTTAAGACAGGTTTGGTTGCTAACCTTGTAGAAGTGCCTGGTTCTTTCCCCAATGAGTAGTTGAACTCAGAGTGACCAGCTTTGATTTAAATACCTGAATTTTAGCTTCCTAGGGTTGAAAAATACTAGTCTCATCTTTTGCTGCTAGAAGGAAGCCATGTTGCTTAAATGTCTCAGAGTAAGTGAATGGCCCTTTCTTTTTTACTTATCAACACAATTCATAATAGTTGTACTCTTTTCAAGGTCTTGTGTGAGCCTTACATAATGCCAGTTTAAGTAAAATTAGTTATACTGTTAACTTTTGCTTCTCCAGGGCACAGTTGCCCAGAATTGTCAACTGTTGTCTAATGGTACTGCTAAATACCATGATTGTGAATATACTTTAAGTCACATAATTTTTTGTCGGTGCTTTTGTGGGTTTTTCTCTTTTTTAAAACTACCTGTTTATTGTTACCTGATCTGAATAGCTATTGTACATCTTACTCTAAGTAGTTTAACTAGAGAATATGGATAAGGAGTTGACCAAACAGCCCCTTTCTGATGGATGATCCTGATGGTAGTGACAAGTGGTTTTCTTAGAATGGTTTGATCAATAAAATTACCCTGAATTTAAGATCTCATTGTCTTTGTCTCCTTAAAAAGTAGTAGTTGCTGTTTTTGTAGGCTTGGTCAAGCATTTCATTTCTCAAGTAAAATTTTCTGCTTTGCCCAGTTGAAACTGTCACTAAAAGGTTTTGCAGTTTTTAAAATTATTTTATTTCTTATTTGAGATCAGGCAAAGAACTTACTCAATGACAACTGAGGGAAATCTGCCTACAAAGAAAAACGCCTGTCTGTAAAGGGAGGAAGGGTGGCTTTGTAGACAGATGGAGGTTAAAGGTTATCTAACAGCACAGGTCTGTAAGTAGAGGTAACCAGATATATCAAGTGACATCCCTGAGGCGTTGGTACTGGCATTGGTGCTGTTTAATATTTTTGTTGGCGTTTGCAGTCCTGAAAGCCAACTGTGTCCTGGGCTTCAGTCACAAGCAGTGCAGCCAGAAGGTTGAGGGAGGTGATTCTCCCTTTCTACTTCACCCTTGTGAAACCCCACCTGGAGTTCTGTGTCCAGTTCTGGGGTCACCAACATAAGAAGGATGTGAACATGTTGGAGTGAGTTCAGAAGAACCCATGAAGATCATCAGAGGGCTGGAGCACATCTCCTGTGAAGACAGACTGAGAGAATTGGGGTTATTTAGCCTGAAGAAGAGAAGGCTCCGGAAAGACCTTGCAGCAGCCATACAGTTTCTAAAGCAGACCTACAAGAGAGCTGGAGAGGAACTTTTTGCAAGGGCATGTAGCCATAGGGCATGGGGTAATGGCTTTGAACTGAGAGTAGGTTTAGATTAAATGCAAAGAAGAAATTCTGTATTGTGAGGGTGGTCAGGTGCTGTAACAGATTGCCCAGAGAAGCTGTGGATGCCCCTGGAAATGTTCAAGACCAGGTTGGATACGGCTTGATGCAATCTGGTGTAGTGGAAGATATCCTTGGCCGTGGCAGAGGAATTGGAATTAGATGATCTTTGAGGTCACTTCCAACCCAACCCGTTCTGTGATTCTGCTATATGACAAACGAGTTAATACCAAAAAATATACTTGCTCATCACAGTAATCTTGTAGCTCTTGCCCACAGAAAAATATGCCAAGAATTCCCTTTAAATGAAATTAACTGGTTATGCTAACTGGCAGAACGCTACTTTATTTAGATTTTTCTAGTTTTTCTAGACAGATATCAGAACTTTATAGAATAAAGCCTAATTTCTCATAAATGCTGGTCATAAACATATATAAACAATTCATGCAGAGTTATTTTGTGGGAGGTAGAGGAGTAGAGGAGTTAATATTTATTGGTACAATGTACTAGGAATGCAGCCAGATATCCTCTGATGCAGGCTGTGCTCAGTAGCAGTGAATATAAGATTAGCAGCACATGGAATGAAAGACTGGCAAAGACAGGACTCTAATTCATAAACAGAGAAGTTGGATTTGTCCATTGAAGTTGTTATTGTGCAACACTGTACAAAAGGCAGCACTGGAGAGATCATTTGCATTGACTTTCCCCCTACTTAACTAATTGCTCCCTCCTAGCTGCTGCTGTTATGGTTATAAACCTCAGCATAAATGCCTCCAGGTTTCACTGTAATTGATCATAACAAATCTTCTGCCGTCAAAGCTCAACTGAACCTTTTCAGTTCAGTTTACTAACAATTATTCTCACTGGTCTCTCTCCTAAGATTGACATGTCTTTAATTTAATGTTAGTCTGAAAAGGCCTGAGCTTGTCCAGATTATTTACATAAATCTCGCCTTCCCCCCCC
>VZTE01002684.1:1327714-1405637 GCA_013397775.1 Eulacestoma nigropectus
TGTATAGGATTTGGTTTTTATTTTTGTTTTTTTTTTTTTAATATAGTAATTGAATCAATATTCTTTATAATAACCCTGCCACTTCTCTGACAAAGCAAGGCCGCCAGAGACTAGGGGGAGATAATAAGCCTTTTCTTTCATCATGTTATTAGCTTCTTCTCTCCAGGTTGGCACTTTTTTTGTTTACGTGTGCCAAATATTCAGGATTATTTGTTTGGCCACACAGCAACACTGCATGGATTTTTAACACTTTGATCAGTCACCTTTAATGCCCCTCCTTTGGTTTTCTTTTCTGACACCATTTTGTTTCTTGCCCAATGGTTGCTAATTTCTTTCAATTAAAAATAACCCTTTTCCAGTGCTGAAATATTTCACTTGTTACTGTATTCTATATAGAATTAAAAATTTTTCACTCTTTTAAAATTTTTTTTTTGATTTGGGACTGGATTTCAAGGCTACACATGACAGGTTTTTATTTGTTTCCTATTGTTTCATTTACAGTACCCTGAATTCAAAAAATAGGCATAAACAGAGTAAATTACCCAGCATATTTAAAGTTGTGAATAGCTACTTAGTAAAGGTGTGCACGCCTTGTGAGATGGTGTCCAAAAGCTTGTGTGAACTGAGAAATTAGAACTTGTGCTTGGAAAGAAATTCACTTACATTTTCATCCCATCAGAAATACGACCAGAAAGCTGTTCTTAAAAAAATAAATAATGATTTAAATCGTTTTAAACTTACCAAAATTATTGGCATCCCTAGTTGCTCAAAAATAGTTAACTGTTCATTTACAGTTCATTTAAAATTTAGATTGTTGTTTTCATTTATTAAACAAAAAATAAAACATTATTTAAGTGAAAAATGTAAGTTGTTGAACAGGCACTCCCTAGTGAAGATTAAATTTCTGGTGTGTGCTGCAGAATCTAGTACAGCTTGTGGCTGTGAAGGTACCTATATTAAATTTTGCAGACATTCCTGTAACCCCTTCTCATTTTACATTAGTACTCAAGTGTGGATTTTTTTCCAAATTCATCACCCTTTTGTTCTTAGGTTTATATATAGGAGAGTGATCGGTACTTTTTTCATAAATCCCATTGAACCTTGAGAGTACACACCCTTCAGTCTTTGCAGAATTAGGGCAAATAATAATAGAGAAAAAATTCACAAATGTCTGTTTTGTAGTTCATACTACCCAAAGTCATTTTTTCAGGTGCTGTTAGGGGGTACAAGTAAACACTGCTTTACTAGGCTACTAGGAAACTGCAGAGGAAAATCTTAGGGATTTGGTTATAGCTGTGTAACAGAAATTGTGTCTTCTGCCTATCCTTCCATCAAGAGAAGAATTGTGATTTTTGCTTAGTGATATGCTCAAATACCTTGTGGAATGTTTTTTTCTTCTCTTATTTTTTTTCTTGCGACAATGCATTGGAGAATTTTATGATTCAGTATTTACGGTTTCATTTTGACCCTTGTCAGGATTCAAAATACACACAGATTTTTGCTATGTACTACAGAGGAAATGCCTTCTTGCATTCCCTTTCAGAGATACTAAATTGAGGAAAGGGACCTGGTTTGATGCATAGCTCAATCACTTGACTCTTTCTTAATCATTTTGAGCTATGAATCTTAGGTAGATACATAGGCATCTTTCCATCATTGGGCCAGATGGGAGTAACTTTCTCACTTAGCACAACCCAATTTGACTTGAGCCTATCTTTCTCTTATTTATTTTAATGCATTCCATTTCATGTCTCCAAATGTTTTATTTTTACCCAACTCTGTGGGTCAGTTCCAAAATTCACATGCTATAACCATTCCTCTCCCCACCTCTACCAGAATGAGCAATCATATTTTATCCCTTATTCTCCCAAGTGGGCTACTTCTGCCAGACTTGTGTTTGTTTTGTTTGCCTGCCAAATTCCACCAAATGTCTTGTTTTAAGGATGATGAGCCTGTCTCCACATGGATTCAGATGGTTCTGCAGATTTTTTTGAGGGTTTATTTTGGTGGTTTCTTTTTTTTTTTTCCCTGTCTTTTGTTTTGGGCCTATTTATTTAATTTTTACTTGCAGATTTTTTAGTCTGTAAGACATTGCTGCTAAAATGATTTTCAGCTGAGGAGTGAATTTTGCTCTGTTTTTCCAGAATGATACATGTTAAAATATGCTTTAAAGCAATCTGGAATTCAGAGACCTGCATGGCAAGATCTTTCACTCATTTATGAAAGAATTATTGCCTGTCCAGGAATCTGTGTTTTAAACACAGTATTTACAGCTAGTACACTTTAACAGCTCTTCACTTTGTTTACATGACCTGTTAAGGGCAAAACTTATGTTCACTCATATTCTTCTACAATCAGTGTAATCCTGAAAACTGCCATGAAAGTTCAATTTCAGCAGTTCACTACTGACATTTTTATGAAACTCCTCTGGGATGTGAATTTTATTTCCCTACTGTGGGTAATGCCTAGGTAAATCTATCTGGGAAAATAAATGGAATTACATGCAAGGCTGAAATTATTATTTTATTTTTTTCCCCTGAACTATTTATCAATTCTATTCCACTCCAGAAAATGATAATGATGTGGCTGTCCAGGCTGTCATCTGAATATTACAATGTGAGTGGGATATTTTTCACACTGTTTAGAGCTCAACCAAAAAAAATAGCTATGTTTGAAATATTTTTGGTTTGCTTTTTTAACTTTACTTTTATTTTTAATGTGAATTCAAACCCTTAAGTTCCACGGTGCTGTAGCATAACTGTCTATATAGGAGGAATAGATCAATATGTCATATTCCCAGGCATGCCATACAAGTCCCTGGGGGAACCATATGTTACAAGTTTGGGTGGTGGGGAAGGTTGTGTGACCCCTCTTCTAAGATGCTGCTGCCACTTGTACAGTTTTAGGGAATGGCTCTGAGTGGACTCTGAAGAATAACAGGGAATCCTGAGAATGTGGGCTGATGTCAGTAGTGGTTTTCCTCATTAAAACTCTTGCGCTATGCCTGGCAAGGCGAGCCAGATAGGTGAGAAGGAACTCACTGCAAGGAATGTGTTATAATCTGTGTCTTCTTCCTCTGGTAGAGGTGTCTGTCAAGGACTGTGAGAGGTGTCATGTCCAGTGTTGAGCCCAATTAATATCTAATAGAGTATATTTTTCCATAATTAAGGCATTACAATGAGTTCTTTCTTCTACTAGTCCCTTTCATCTTAGATTTTTCCTACTTCCTCAATGGTAAATTAAAGGAGAAAACCGTTGCTGTTAACCCCAGACAATAAACACATAGAGGCAAGCAGAAAAATGAGTAATTTCCACCAGTTTTCCTGTTCATGTCCTGTGAAAACTTACGTCACAAACTAGTTATCAAAAAAGGCAAGGGAGGGAGAAAACAAGACATAAAAAATAATTCCCTTATCCAGTTTTCCAGCCACATAGCAGTGAAATGAAAAGAGAGATTTGGCACTTGTGAATTGCCCATGGATTTAGCACTTTCACAGTGCCTGTATTTTGGAGGCATTTATCCTGATTGAGTCTGCTGTCATTCAAGTAAAATAATCTAGGAGAGAAAAACCTTGTGGATCTTTTGATCCCAAAGTAAAAGTAACTGGTACTTCTGTCTATCTTGAAACCTGTGCAGTCATTTACAGCCATGACATGAGACCAGATCATTGTGGTATTATTTTACTCTAACTTCAGAAAATATATAAAACATCTGTAAGACAGTAGGTAGTGGAATACCTGACCCACTTTTCTCTAGGGACTAATGTTAGTGTGTGAATTTAATGATATCAGCATTGGAAATTGCTATTTAACATGTATTAAGAGCATAGAATCATTCAGGTTGGAAAAGATCATTAGGATAATTGAGTCTCAACTGTAGAGTCGAAGTTGTTGATTTGAGGTTTACATATGATCTGCTTCAAGGAATGGATGAAGAGCTTCCTGTGCTTTCCTGGAGTATTTAGTTGGTTGGTTGGGTTTTTCTGCTTGTTTTTTGTTTGTGTTTTTTTTTTCGTATAAAGGAAGGAAAGCATAATTAGACAAAAGGGATGTGCCACAAACATAAATCTTAAAAGGGTCGGTGAGATTTTTAGTTTCTTCTCAGCAAAACTGAGGTAGCTAGAATTAGAAAATTTTGGCCAAGTATTTAAAAGTTTTTAAAAATTTGGGTAAGACTTCCTGGTAGACCTTTCTGGCTCTTCACTTTTTTTTTCATAGAATCATAGAATATGCTGAGTTGGAAGGGACCCACCATGATCATTGAGTCCAGCTCCTGGGCCTGCACAGGTCACCCCAAGAATCACACCATATGTCTAAAAGCATTGTCCAAACACTTTTTGTAATCTGACAGGTTTGGTGCTGTGACCCCTTCCCTGAAGAGTTTGGGTGTTTTGTTTGTTTGTTTTTAAAAAGCATGTATTAATCATTGCCTTTGAGGTGTCCTTTCCAGAGACTTAAATTTTGGACTATGATAGTCAGTTTTGTTTATCTCTGGGTAGCAGTGTGTAGATTGGATCCTACAATAACTGGACTAGGAGACACTGTAAGATCAGTGAGGAGATGACAAGTCATGAAGTTTGAAGATGCAAAATAAGTCTTCACTGCCTGCATTTTCTTCATGATGCAGGTAATGGGAGACTTGGACGTGTTTTACCCAAGAGTGGATTAAAATAGAAGAGCATCAGATAGATTGATCCTTTAGGGCTTTTCAGGGCTTTGTGTGTGCTGATCTCCTGTGGCAGTGTTTGCCTGCTTCCAGTGAGTTGTTTGTAGAGACTTTAAACCAGGTGTAACATTAGACCAAGAGATCAAATAGCATCTTTCCCTTCCTGAGGTGCACTGGAATGTGAGGAAACTCTGGATTTGGAGCACTCTTATAATAGCAAATGATGATAAATTAGTTTAAAGACAACCTTCAAACAGGACTAGGATTTCAGTGAACTACTGCAGGAACAGAAATAACTCATCTGCAATTTCATTTGGCTGCGTGATGCACAATGGAGAAGTTACAAATGGTGTTATTTACCACAAGGTTATTTTTAAGTGTGTGCACCGAGCCTGTAATGCAAAATTTATAGCTGGGTAGAACTGCTTACTGACTGAAGCTTGCATGTGCCCTATAGGAGGCCGTAACATATTGTGGATTTTTAGCCTAGAAGAAAAATTATTTTAAGAATGAGGAAAGGAAAAGTGTCTCTCACATGCCCTCTCTTGCTGTTTTTACTCTTACTGAGATGGACTTTGCCAGCATGAAAATATTAAGACTTGTCTTCAGAATAAATTTTGAGCCAACCAGCAAATAAATCATTACTTGAGGGCAAGCTATTTGTGTGTGTGTGTGTGTGTGTGCGCGAGTATGTGTTTTTCAAGAAAAAACCAACATGCTTGCACACAAAGATGTGACACAATATTCTTGCAGAGAACTTTCAGGACACAAAAAAACCAAGCAGAAGTCACTGAACTACATGTTAGAGGCAGACTTTTGCAGACATGCATAGCATGGGGTCTGCTGGCCAGCTCTCCCATCCTCACAGCAGAGGCTGCTGCAGAACCTGGGCTGTGGCTCTCAAGGCACATTGTCCTGCTGAGGTGTCAGGAAAAGGGCCTTTTCTAGGGCATGTGATGTCATATAGATACAGCCTTGTTTTGCAGACACATCTTCACACATGTGTGTGCATATATGCTGCATGGATGCAATGCTACTGTACTTAGTTTAAA
This sequence comes from Eulacestoma nigropectus, assembly GCA_013397775.1. Lineage (NCBI taxonomy): Eukaryota > Metazoa > Chordata > Aves > Passeriformes > Eulacestoma > Eulacestoma nigropectus. Next base: position 1,333,433 of record VZTE01002684.1, read on the forward strand.
GAGGTTTCATTTGACAAAAGAAATGCAGGGAACAGTAAGACATTAAATGCATAGCAGAAGTGAAGAGAAAAAAATACCCAAACCCTACTATATGTTAATAAATAGTTTCTGGGATGGTCCTGATTACCTGAAGGTAATGGATTTGATTTTAAACTCTTTAATTCCCAGAAGTGCAGCTTTGTTGTGTAATATCTGTCTGTCTTTTACCTTTTTCTGAAAGGAAAAGCAAATCCTTTTTCTTTTTTTACACTTTTACTTTCTTGCTGACTAATAAATACATCATGGTGGAGGACATTGGAATCATTGGAACTTCTATCCATTGATGGTGTCTGTAAGCTGACTACCCCAATAACAATGTGAAAATGTCAGATTTGTAGGAACTTGTCATTTCAGTGCATCCTTATCTGTAAAGGCCGGATTTATTACTAGGCCTATTTCTGTACCTTCTATAACTAGGTTGGAATAGTTGTCACTGAAGCTTTAATAGACTAACACATCAGACAAGCAGAAAGAAGAGGAGAGTGGCAAAAGCTTTTTAATACTTCATCAAAATTTTATTTCTTTGCTTTTAATAAAATCTGGTTAGGGAAATATATTTATAGGACTTCTAGTATATTTATGAATTCTGAAATATAAGGGGAAAAGTCCCCCACGCTTGCATAGCTCTAAACCAAAACATTGCTCCTCAGGCACTTTTTTCATTCCTCTGTTTTGGGTAACATCTTACTGAATGAATAACAAACTGTGCTAACTCCCACAGTCTGTCACTCTGTACCACAGCCTCTTCTGTGCCATGCTGGATCGAGCCTGTACTTTTGGCTTTTCCAAACTGCACTTTGCACTTTTGAGTGGAGTTGCTGATCCTTGGCTGGCATTTGCGTTGGCTTTGTGGGGCAGCTCGCCCCAATCTGCGCTGTCGGAACACATTGGGGTGCGCGTATCAGAATACCCACGGCACTGTTTTGTCAAGTCTGTCTGGGCTGTTCTGCTTTGCCCTTGTCTCATCCTCCCTCTTGGCTGCCAGGAGCGCAGGAGGACGGTGTGTTGACAGAAGTCTCCATCTGACATTTCCAATTACAGAGTCAGGCAAAGAGAGCCGCTCTTCCCTCTGCTTCCCACACCTGCCTCTTGCTCCTGCCAGCACAGGCCCCAGTCTGGTGGAGGGTGCTCAGCTGCTCCCACTGAAACACACGTACAAGGTGTTGTGGGTGCATGTGAAGCAATGAATATCTCTGATGTTGGTGTTCTACTCCTTAATTCTCAGTGACATGAACATTCTGCAGGCTTTCTCCTCATCTTAGCCATCTCTGATTAACCAAAGGCTGCAGTGATGCTGCTGAGCTCTTCTCTTCCCAAGAGTTAAGATCTACCAATATGTAACCCTGAGTGGTCTTGAAGAAAGCATGTAAATGTGAAATAAATTGTAAAAGTTCTTTTATAAATACTTCTTCATGGAAAATGTGCAAGTGCTCTGTTCTGAATGAGGGATTGCTTTACACTTGCCATGTCTAACAAGAAATCAGGAAAGAATGAAGCACCTATGTCATGATGTTATTTATGATTAAACAGTCATGATGCTAATTAGCATTTTATATTTTGGTGACTGAAAAAAGCAAAAATAAGCAAGTTTATGGTTTGGTTTTTTCCCCTACTTTTTGCTAGCACTTTTTAAAGTTAGTGAAATAGTTCATTATTTGACTGCCGAGGATTTCAGAAAATGGTTTTCATTCAAAATATTCACTTTCTTTGAAATTTTGATTAAGAAAATTGTATGCTTGCTTATAATAAGTTTCAAAAGGCCTAAACTGCTTTCTAGAAATAAAATCTGCACATGAGCTTTGTACTTAACTGAAGGTGTCAGTCTGAGAGTGTTACCAGGGTCTCTGCAATTCTGATCTTGCTCTTTCTCAAGTAAGTTGGTTTGGGAAAGGTTAATTATAAAATAAAGGAGGCTGGAGGAGCAAACTCAGCATTTCGGCAAGAATATGTGTGCTATTTTTTAGGAGTGGTTTTTTAATTTTAATTTTTTTGAAATTATTTTTTAAGTGCTTCATAATGAAATATTCATGCTTTCTTTTATTTGACTTGTAATTCAGTCACATGCTTCTGGAGGAGAAGATTGCCAGGCATGACTGAGCTGTTGGATCTTCCTCAGTGTTGGTCCATTTCTGTTTTACAGATTTAATGGACTCCAGATTCCCTCTGCGCACTGAATACAAATGTATTGTTTGCTTAAAATCCTGGAATGCAAATCAGACATAGATCCCACTGACTGAATGGGAAATCATTCCCAAGAGTTGTAGGACTGAACCAGCTGAACCTGTTGTGCTTCAGGAAGCAAAAGCAGTATTACTGTCTTTCATACCAGAACTGCATAGAAAAGCATTATCAATCTTTTGGTTAAGCAGCAGCAGCTCTTCAAGTTTTCACTCCAGTTTTACTTCCTTAGCAGTTGCACAAAAATCCCCATGGGTGAGGTGGGGTAAAGCTCAGTGAAGGCTGAGATTGATCTCTTTTAGGTTTTTCTCCATATTTCCCAAATCCTTCACATAGATATTTTCCTTTATCGTTTAGTTTTGGGCTGCCTCATCCCAGGGAAGCCAGGCTGGAGCCGTGGAAGTATATCTGGCAAGCCAGGCAGTTTATGTGGCTCGTGGGAAGGTGCAGCAGTAGATTGCCCTGAGTGCTGCTCCGAGCTGTCCTGGCACAGATGGCAGCGAGCTCAGAACCTGTCACAGCATGGGAGTTTCTTCTGGCTGAGCTGGAAGGCACAGGTCAGTCAAAATGTGTAATAGTCCAGAATGCAAGTCACAACTGAGGTATCTCATGTTGATCTGGAAATTAAAAAGGACTTACATGTAAGCAGAAAGGTCAAATCCTGGCTTATTCCTTACCACAAGTCTGCAGAAACAAAATAAACGAACGAAAGGCACTTGAATTAAATGGGATGGTGTCAAATACAGTTACAGCTTCTCACTAGGTACATTTTCCCAAAATCTGGCAAAAAATGCAACAATTTAGGGTAAAAAATCAGGGTTGCATTAACTATAATCTGATAGCAAAATCACTAAAGCCTCATTAAAATTCTTATGTAAAACTTCTAAAGTATTCATAACTACTTGCTTAAATAAGAGCATAAGCTTGTCATTTAGCTAATCACTGAAAGAAATTTCTTTTCAATGTAGTACACAGCAAGGGCCTGAAATGGGTTCCTCGGTCAGAGTAGCTCTGATAAGGTACACTCTTACGTTGTGAGCAAAGGTGTTGTAGTAAATAAAATAATTTGAGAATCTTAATTTTGGTGCTGTGGTAGTTGATAGGATGCACAATGGATGTTGGTCTTTTTATTTCTATCTGCTTTAAGATCTAGCAATTTCCCTGAAGAATTAATTCCATGTCAGGACTAATGCTGCATTTAATATGTGTTAGAAGAGGATGAGAAGAGCTGCTGCTGCTTGTTGCCCTCAGTTTCAGAGAGTTTCTGTAGGCTATTTGTATAAAGCAGGAAAAACTTCAGCCTGGCTGTACTAATTCAGTTGTGGCTGAGAGCAGGGAAGAGTTGGCTGGGATCAGGTAGTCACAGTAAAACCTTTGCTGGAAGAGCCAGGTCCTGGAGAACGATGCTTACAAGGTCTCATGTCTTGGAGAGGAGGAAGCTGGAAGCAGAAGTGCTTCTCCAGCTCTAGGGTAACTTGCTGCTACAGAGCTTCCATGCCAAAGTCAGTTTTTCAGAACAGTGCACTTCACAGACTTACTGCCGTGTGTCATACTGAACAGAAACAACTAGGACTCCTGAGGTAAAAGGGAAATTAAAGGGTTAACTGGTGATGGGACTTCTTCCCCTCTCTAATTAAATAAATGACTTTTATTGTGGAATGGAATTCTGACTGCATCTAAGCAATTCTGGTGAATGGCCAATCTACACCTGGTTTGGACAATTGAATTTGAGCACATTTCTGTGAAATTAAATTTTAAAAAGTCTTGAAATTCCTCTGAAGTTTGGCTGAGCTGTGGCTTGCTTTTCCCTCTTTGGAAGAGGGAAAGAGGCATAAAGATTTTAATGTTATCAAGAATGTATGGTTTGGGAAAGAAAGGGTGTAATATTTGCTGTAAAAAAAACCCCAACTGCTTGAAATCAGTGAAATGAGAAGAGGAAAAAAAAAAAAGAAAAAAAGAAAAGGAATGTTGGGAAGAGTCCAAATCCACAAACCCCACAGACGTTCCACATCAGCAAATGCCTTTTGTTTTTGATGATGTTCTAAATTATATATTGGGGGTAGACATGGCAGATTTTCCACATAAAGGCAGATGATGGCTGCATAATAAAAAGTAAATGTGTAAGTAGTGATGTTGAGAGAGGATGATAAAGGTCTAATGTCAGGTAACCCAAGAGAAATATTTTAAAAGTGTAGATAATTGATGGATCTCACTTCTTAGCCATATATTTGTGCTATAGACACAAGTAAGAAGCTCCTGACTAACTCACACATATTTCATAGAGGTTGTGGTCCACCAGGACTCGTGTGTGTGCCTAACTTACACAAACACAAGTGGTGTTTACCTAATAGGATTTTTCACATGCTTGAACTTACTGAGACTCTGAAATGTTAAAAGCAGACGCTCTGTTTTCACTCACATTGGTAATGAGGTGAATAGCACCGGGCAGAAACCAGCAAGGTGTGTACCCCCCCCACTAAAATTCAGTGCAAGGACAAGTCTCAGGTACAAGACACAGTCTAAACCATGCAGTTGTATGAGTGCATGTGCACATGTATATGTTGTTTGGTAAAAAATAGGAAAACACATTCTCTGTTTTGACAGATACTAGATCATTCAAGCTATAAAGTTCCGGTCCGTTTGATAAAATTACCTGTAAAATGGGATCTCCTTCACTAGCTTTTTTTCATTAAGGAAAACTGTTACGTTAACATCAAAGATCAAATCAATCCCATTTTCTTTATAATCTACCTTATTTTGGCTTGTAGCTTAGTAGCTACATTCTGCAAATAGTATTTATGATTAAAATGTTAACTGACAAAAGTTATTGTAGAAAATTGTAAGAATTTATTGGGTGTTTGAGGTTTTTTTCTTTTGAGGGGTAGAAAAAGAAAATTTGGTGTCTTTTGAGTTCTTCAGTGAGAGCATACCAGAAGTTTCTGCTAAAATAATTTAGAAATGAGTAATAGAGTTGCTTTATCATTATGGTAATTAGTAAAAATATAGAAATTGTATCTCTGTTACTTAGAATTAAAATAAGGAGAGGGTTGCCTGGGAACTTGAGAACTCATCCAGCTCCTCTCGTATCTGGAGGCTGGATCAACTATACCTACGAACTTCCTGACAAGTGTTTATCTGGCTCTTTCTTAAAGATTTGCAGTAATGGAAATTCCATAGTGTTTGTAGCCAAGCAGTCCGTTCTGGTTCCTCTCTTACACCAGAAATGTTGCTTTCCAGCTCTCTTACCTGAATATGTGTTACTGCAGTTCAAGGTCATTCTGTAGATGAGGAGAAGAGATTCTTTTCTTTGTAGCAGCAGCTTCCATATATTTATTTAAAGAGTTATTATTATCCTTCCAAGTCTTCTGTTAAGTTAAACACTATTCATTCTTCACTTAACATTTATCCCAGGATTATACCAAGATCGAGAATCTGTAGTGTAGGGAATATAACTGCACTTACTGTGAGATTGATTTGGAGTACTTCAATTATAGCTCTTAATTATACCTGCTTATTCCAGCAGATAGCTGTGATGCCACCAATAATTGTCATGCCAGAATGGGAAGAACAGAAATTGGGTAGAATATCAAGACCTTTGTACCTTTTGGTTTGTGGTTGTGATTGTAGAATTTTACTAGCATGGCACTTCTGTACTATGTGCTGCTACTACTCTGGATATTGTATTGTTGTTACAAGTTTTTTGTATAACATTGAAACAAAGCAGAGATTGTAATATCCAAATTTATATTAATTTGGGCAATTTTGTGATAGAAACAATGTAAGATATGGGAAAGGATTTTTTTGTTTAAGTGTAAAATTATAAGGAACCTGTTAGGAGGTTGAAAGGGATTCAATTGAAAGATTGCAGTGAACATTAAGATTCATTTGTAATGAATTGCAAGCACTAGGCAGACTTTTCTAGCTCTTACTGGTTTTCTTCTTGATTTAATTTCTTTTAGTATTGCTGCAATTCTAAAAGCCGGAAAATTTTATTTTTCTTTTTTTTTAAATGCAGAGGAAATTGCAGCTTGAGGTTAGATGTTCTGAATTATTTTGAATGCCTCAAATTTGCATTTGTGTTTGGCTGCTTGATTGGTTTTGTCTTCTTTTTGTTTTCATCTGGGAATAAAAGCAGAATGATACTAAAAAATATATATGTTATTGAAATGAGGGACCACAAATAGAGTATAAGATGGAAGCACAAAGATCTCCGGCAATGCTGTTTTGCAGAGTATCCTGGGAAGGATTTTTCAATGGGGACTTGATCAGCTTGCAAATTCATTTATACGAAAAAAACAAACCAAACCAAAAGAGTGGCAAAAAACCCCCTCGAGCTTGTTCCAAATGGGAAATGTGTGTGCAAACACATTTTTTTTTTCTGCCAAACGCAGGGCTAGGGATGGCCACGACTGGAACAAAAGAGAGGGGAGAAGGGGGAAAGGGGCTGCCCATGCCACCCCCGCAGTGTGCCCTGAAGGATGTGCTGAGCCAGGACCTCCAGCCTGACTGCACTGCATCACTGTCATCTACAGCCACCCCTCCCACCCAGACAGCACCTGGAACACCAGCTGCCTGTAGACTATACATTAATACCTCTGATTATTTTTTAGATTCTCTGCAAATCACTCAGTGTTTAAAGCAGTCTTTTTCTAGATATGAGATGGATTTCTGTTAATTTAGTTCTAAGAGCAGTACAGCCACAAGCAACTTCCTCATGTTCTCCTGCCTTTGAGGTCAGCCTGTTGGAGTGGGCTGAAATACAGTTCAGAGTTACTCGTCACTAAGGGCCAATAGCTTATTACACACCATCTCTGTGCTCTTATTCTTCATGATGTAAGAGAAATCATCTTTTTTTTCCGTTTTTTTTCCTTCTGCTTTCTTTCCCCTGAAGGCATAGGCCTTTGCATAGTAGCAAACAGAAAACATCTACTTTAACTTCTGGTCTATGCAAGCTTTTGAAAACCTCATGAGCTTCACAGCTGTGGTATTCTGCTGCCTTTTATCTAATTCACTGTCATTTTGTGGTATCCAATGACCATGGCTGTTTGCAAACATATTTTTCTCTTTTCTGTGGAGGTGGCAGATTCTTCACATGAAGACCTGGATGCAAGTCATTCTCACACCAGCAGGAGCTTGGGGGTCATTAGTTTAGGGTGGGAGTGGGGCTGAACATTAACTTTGTACAGATATCGGATGTTATGGATCATAGAGAAAGGAAACCCATTGATCTGAACGCTGTTAAGTGCTGTTAAGAACTCTAGTGCCTGCTGGATGTGTTCTCGAGATGCAGGAAGCCAGTTGATCTCTGAATTCAACAGGTCAGCAATCTATTACTGTAGGTCAGACGGACAGCCTTCCTTTTAGATTTGTGATGCTTTTACCCAATGCACTGGAATGTTTTTTCATGGTGAATTTTGAAATGATGATTCCAAAGAATCATCTCTTTTCAGTCTTTCCTGTTTGTGGCCATTGTTCCTTGCTATTTATGTTGGCAGATGCATATATATAGAGAGAGACAGATATAGATAGATAGATAGATAGATAGATAGATATAGGTATAGGTATATATGAACATATGTAGTAACCCAAATTATGTTTTCCTTTCCAGTAAAATGAAGGTTATTGCAAAAAATTAATAATAAATTTTCTAAAATAATAATAAATTTATTTTGAAAATAATGAAATTAAAGGTGGAATTCATCTGACCAAAGGTATTCAGCTAAAATAGATCCTAAAAGTGTTTGCATATTTCTACAGAATATGAAAGGAACTTGTTGTGAGCTAAATATATGTATCCCCAATGGGGATTTTAGGGTTGGTTTGCTTTGGGGTGTTTTGGGAGAAATAGAATGTTCTCTAGACCTTGCTGTAATTGTTTTCTTGTACAAAAGTGTGGTTTTTTAATTTTTATATGAGTGTATTTTCATTTGTAAATATATATTTATACATATATCTAAAAAATTCTGATGCAGCTGTGTTTGTATAATTAAGCTTAGACCTGAATAGCACAAATAAGTATGAGCCTGTAGATAAATATAAGGGTAAAGCAATGTGTTGACGCAAACATGAGCAGAGCTGCTGCCTAGTTTCTGCATTTTAAATGTATAAGCTAAATAAATACGCTAACGTGATTGTGGAACATTTTAAATTGAGTTACATGGCAGAAATAATTTCTTCTTTGAAAACAAGAACATTGCTAGCAGAAATTCAAGTTGCCATTATTAAATTAATGCAATTTCAAGAATGTAATTAAAAATCCAAATTTCAGTTATTGAATTATTGCAATTTTAGTGAAGTAATTAAAGTTAAAGTAGAAAATTACTGTTTTGGCATTGTATCAAACTATAGTTTTAGGTAGTATTATCCTAAACATGTGAATAACCAGCAGATACTTAAATGAAGCGCATGCCAATAAATTAAGAGACTTTCACAAGTAGAATTTTGTCATGGTGACTAATTAAAAAAACCTCATAGACTACAATCAGGAAAATATAACCATGGAAGTTAAACCAACAAAACCCCTTGGTATTTTAATGAATATAGAATTTACTGGTGCCATCTACTGTTGGCAAAATAGAGATGACAGAAAGATATTAAAAGAGTGGTAGAAATGAGGATGAGAAAAGAGGGGTCAAAGAATTCCACTCCTTAATGTCAAACTGAAGAAAAACGTGACAGAAAAGTCAGATTAGTTTTTCATATTTCTGAGTTCTTACGAAGGAAAAAAAGAAACAGAAATAAGTGAGACTGTATTTGAAAACTTTAGGCTTTTCTAATCCCTCAAACTCCATGATTGTTCACCAAGGAAAGCCAGAACCAGATATGTGCAATTCAAGTATTTTGGGATTGGAGTTTGTCTTGATTACTTTATCCTGTTTTTCTTTAGCTTTTAAATCTAATGGGATCAGTTCTTCAGCTTGTACAAACAGGTGTTGTTTAATTAATGTTAGTGTTGAAATTCCATACTAAAACGTGGCTGTGAGGAATGCTCTTTCCCCCCCCTCGCCCCCCCTTTTCCCGCATGTCAGGAACAAATTTCCTTCTTTGGCTTCTAAGAAAGTAGATAAATGTTGGAGTAGTTCAAAAAGTTTCAGCAAAAATAGCACAGAGATCAAAAGGATAACTGTGATAGAAATAATTCAAGTTTTTCAGAATGAAAACAACAGCAAAGGACAAGTCTCTCAACATAAGAAAACACGTTAGGAATTTAAGAAATTCAACTGCTTGTGCTTTTCAAATGAGCTTGAAGCAGTGACAGAGGCTAGCACAAGATGTTTCTGTCTGCTTGTGTGCAGAGAACTTTGAGGGCTCTCCTGCTGGAGATTTAATCACTCTCATTATGGGCTGGGCTGGGTGGTTTTTTTTCCTTTTAAAACTACACCCTGGTTTCATTGAAATCAACATCAAAGGTCTTGATTACTTTAGCCAAGGTAGAGTTTCACCCACAAGTGACCCCGAAATAGGAAGCTTGTCCATCTCCTGGACAGAACCATGCTCTGGAATGGACGCTGTTGTTTCCTTTCAGTGTACCTTTGGAACCTGGGAGAGGGCTCTTAATGTGACTAGGATTTCATTTAAAGTTCAAGGTCAAGAAGGTGACTACTCTGTCAGTAGCCAGATTGCAGTATTAATTCAGAAGTCCAATATTTTTCCTTCATGTTGCTAGGAGCTCACCTGTAAAACTCAACAGGACTTCAAACACCACTGATGAAACACAAATATCACACAGAAATAGACAGGTAATGCATTGGGTCTGTTTCAGGAAAACCTTAAAGACTTCATCATATTTCAGGCGTGAAAAAAAAGAAAAAAACCAAAATGTAAACTTGGGCTCTTATAGTTCATACATGACTTAAATTCAGGACAGCTCCCCAGCAAAGCAGAATCTCAAGTGTGACCTGTTGCTCAAGTTCCCTTGGAGATTGTGGGTGAGAATGAAGCAGGTCTGGTTGCTTATCTAGAAAGCTGTGTCTGGAGCTGAGAACCACTGGGTGTTCACTGGCTCCTGGGCCTGAGGGAGGATTTGAAATGTTCCAAACTGACCCAAGGCATATGCAGTGAACGTGGTTAGAAATGGTACAGATGAGCTGGGGGTACCAGTGTTTATAGAAATTGAGTGATAAAAACTTCCCACATAAAGGAAATCTAGCCAGTGTTTCAGACTCCAGAGCTGTGGGGTACCTTCTCAGGGTGAGGAGCTTCATCCTCCTGTTTCTCCGCTGTCTGTTGAAGTTGGCTGTGGTGCAGCTCAGGAAATGAGGTCGGGGCATTTGGGTCAGGAAAGAGACACCTGTCCTGACATCCTCAGGCTGCTTCTGCAATTGACGTTATGCAGCCATTTGGTTACCAACACTGCCACTTCCCTGGCGCGGGGAGTAAAGCCCCTGCAGAGCCACTGCCATTGGGCCGTGTCCAGCTGGTCTCCTGTTGTCTTATTGCCCAGTGTCAAGGTGTTGGTTGGTGACACAGCAAGCTGTGTTTGCCTGCCAGGAGGAGCCTGGGTATGTGTAGATGTTGGTACACTTGCAACAACACCTTCACAGTCATCTTACTTTTAATGTACACGGTGCAGAGTTGATCCTTTCCTTCTGTCTGAAATGCCAGACAGAGGGGTTTGCCCACTTCCTTATGGTGGCATTAGATGCATCGCTGGAGGACAGGATGGAGGGGGTTTAGGCAGAAGGGTTCCTGCACATAGAGAGAGAAGGAAATGGGAGGCTTGAGAACACTTACAGACAAGGAAGTCCAAAATTGCTCTTTATACATAGAAAACAGTGAGATTGATAGTTCCTGTGATTCACCATGAATGATTTTTGCAACTTTGCTCCATTTCATGCAGAAAACAAATGGTATGGAGTGAATCAAACTGGAAGGTAGGAAGAGAAGGGACTGTCTTCTGTTGGAAGAAGTTCAGTGCTGCTGTGAAGGACTGGATTATAGCAATGCCACTGAACTCCTATATTGTTTTAATCAAGTTGTTTAAATGTGAATTTTCACAGAAAACAGAATCTGGGATTGCAGTTACAGGCATGCTGAGCACTCAGAATTGACAGAGAAGTTGAATGCTTTGGATATGTAAAGCCCAAGTAATATGAAGGGTTCTAGAAAATAACATGTTGTATTCCTTGCAAACTGGGCACCAAATCACTAAATATGTGCTATTTTTTTCTGTCTTAAAGTTCTTCATCTGAAAATTTCAGATAATATAATTCTCTTCCTAGAAGCAAGCTGATGAAAATGAACTAATATTTTTGATGTTTGATATCATATCAAGGAATACTAGAAAAATTCCACTAGCAAATTAATCACTTCTGTTTACAGAGCATGTTTGAGTGGGGCATGGTAAACTAAAGCATATGGTCACACAGTGAACACTGAGGAGAAAGCCACATTATAAGTATCTGTTCACTGAATGAACTTTGCCATCCATCTTTTACATTAAAATGGGCAAAGGTCTTGGAAAAGAGTTTGGATATGGTCATACAGATAAGAATGACATCATATTGCAGAGCCATGGAAGGCTAGCCCTTAAGTATGGCTTTTTGTAAGTTTTTTTTTATGTTTATTAAGATATAGCTAAAGTTGCTATCACAGTAAGCAACTGTGATTTTTTAATATATTCTGACCTTTTGCTTTTACAGCCCCTACACATTCAGTTTGTATATGTTCTATGTTGCAGCTCCTTTGCAAAGACTGTTCTCTGTTAAACTGCTGATTCAAAAGTGAATCAGTACATATCAGTGTATATAGACTGAAATTGCACCTTAAAATGACTCAAGGCAAACCTAGGGAAAAAATTTAAAATCTTACACTAAATATGTTTTCCTTGCCCAGATAATTGATGATCAGAGATATTTTAAGTCTGTGCCAGAAGTACAAATCACTGCATAGATGTCTCTCTACCGTGAAATTTCTCAGCCCATCCAAGGTCATCACTACTTAAAATATTGAGTATTAAATATATTTTCACCTGTCTGTAAAATCTGAATAACAGCATTGCACCTTCCTGCTACTTGTCAAGGTTTTGCCACAGATTGATTAACTCCCATCTAGGACTTCAGTAATGCAGATAAAACAACTGGATTAATCTTTTTGCTGTGCATGCTTTAGTTTTATTATGTGTTGCAACAAAAGCTTTTCTGTGCTGTTTGTGTATGGTTTTTGTTTGCGTGTTGCTAGCACTAGCTATTCAATTTTTGTTAGTGTGACATTAATGCTGCAGCACTGCTGTAAAGCTGTGGTGGTGCAAAGGCACAGCACTGATCTGTGTGTATGGGTAGGGACAGGCTTCCTCTTTGGTTACTTTTTTGGTGTGTGTTTATTTGAAGTTTTGGGGGGAGTTATTTGGTTATAATTTTTTTTTTTCTGTTCTGGGTTGGGTTTTGTTTTGTTTTGTTCTGTTTTGTTTTTTTGTGTTAGTGCTTTAGGATTAGTCAATCTGTTGTCTGCTGCAGAAGTACTTGTTTGTCCTTGGGGAAATGAGAGGAATTTTCAGAAGCGTATTGTACAGACTCTGAATAAGTGATTTGTGCCAGTATCTTCCCTACGAAGTAGATGGCTCCCAGCCTTGACTGAAGTGAAAAGTGATTTCTAGCATATGACTCAATGATTTGATAGCATCTCTAAACCTGGATAGGTCAGGGGGAAAAGTCTGTGTGAAGGTTAAAACTTGGCAGGAATCCAGGTTAAAGTCTTCAGCAGATTACCCTAAATGAGCGAGGTGACTGCAGGTGCACTAGTCTAATACACTGCTTTGTCCCTGGGCAAAGTTCAGGTTTACCCTTTTTTAAAAAAACATTTTGAACTGTTTCGTGGTTTAGTATTTAACCACTCTTTGTTGGTAATGAGAAGTCTCAGGCATAATATATTACTAGACTTTGCTTTTGAGACGTTTCCATACAAACTTCATAATGATGTGTGAGCCGGATGGGTAGAATTGGAAACTTAAGTCATTTTTACCCTAATTATGTTAAAGGTACTTTGCCAACAGGTACACTAACCAAGCATATCACAGTAGTGTATGGGTTTGCATCAGTTTGTGAGTCTAAATTATAGCTTTATTATATTATAACACTGGTAGAAATCTATTCTAGATTCAGCTCATCTAAATATCAATAAAGTAAATTTACCTCTCTTTTATTCCTGTCTGGAGAAGATTCCTTAGCAGTTCTAGTTACTGCATCTGGCTACACATTTAAATAGCAATCATTTCTCTGAAGTGTGAGAAACTCTGGAAACTGTCAATTTTAAATTATTACCGTAGATACGCATATTTAAAACTCTGAAATTGAGATAGCAGCAGCCAAAGTCAGTGCATGTGGTTTTTTTCAATGTAGCTTTCTCAAATGATTTTTATTCTCATCTAACTCAAGTAAAATAATTTAAAATTAAAATAGCTAGGTTTCATTTTAGTATATTCAATATGGTTTTTTAAGGCTTTGCATTTGAGTTTCAGATCCCATCAGAAGATAAACTTGATAACACTTCTGGACTTCTGATTCAGGGAGTCTTTTCTTGCAGAATGCTTCCTTGCTTTTTGTTAAGCAGTTTTTCTTTCTCAATCAATAGGAATTTGTTCTGGTGGGGTGGGGGAGGAAAAGATAAGCTTTACAGGATTTTGTTGCTGCTGTTTTTAGTTCAGAGCAAAGTGATTTTAGACAATGTGGTACCCAGACCCGTAGTGAAGAAGCTGTTCCTTGCAGTGACCACTTTCCAGTGACTTGGCTGTCAGTGTATTTTCCAACAGCAAGGTGATACTGCCATGAGGAGATTTGTCAGATTTGGCAATAATTAGCATCACTGGAGGCTTAGCAGAAAGCTCAAGGTCAAAGTGTTTCCTTGCACTACTTTTTTCCTCTTCTAGGGATGTGATTCTTGCAAAAAGGGGTCGAAGCATTCCTGGAGTTAAATGGGGAAGGATAGATTTTTGCGCTTTTCTAGATAATTAGAGGCCTTTAGTCTCTGAAGTTCTCATCCTGCAGCTTTCATGAGCATTGATTTTTCACTGGAAAAAAATTGGGGAAGGGAGAGAGCAAGAGAAAGCAGAGGAGGCTGCAGTACACTTAATTTATGAGAACTTAAGCTAAAATCTCAAACATATGCAAAGAGAAAATGTGCTTAGTAGACTTGGTATTTTTTAAGTGTTTGTTTTCCTCAGAAAACTGCCACTGGGTTGTTTTAGCAATGTCCAGTCAGCAGTCCCAGCCATGAAACAGCAGTGACCTTGCCAGTGCAGGGATATTTCTTTAGCAGTGTTTGAGCACTGTTCAGATTCTTCCCTCTCTGTGGTCGTGCTCAGGTTAGTGATTTTATATTATTTTTTTCTTTTGAGAGCTTAATGTGTGATTTTTAAAAAGGAAAATGTAAATGAAGAAAGTAGATTGAAGAGATATATTTTGGACTCCTCCATTTAAAAGTATTACTTTAAATGCAAAGACTGAAATTAAGCATGTTAATCTTTTCTTAAAGTCAAGATTTTCTCACTGTTCACTGCCAGAATAATAGCGGAGCTGTTCCCACCATCGCTGTCTGCATGGTGTGTAAAGGAAGCAGGTGATACTGCAAGTAATTATGTTGGTTGGAAAATTATTTATTCAAATGTAATTAAAATACCTTTAGGATAAAGAAGTGAGTAAGACTTATTATTCTGTTACATTAACTACCCTCTTGAAAACTATCTGTTTCTGGAGTCATCTTGGTAAAGAGTCTTGGCAGTTTCTGCCTTGCTTATGAGTTCTCATGAGTGGTCTCTTTACTACATACAAGGTTAATTTTTTTAAAGTATTGATGAAAAATGATCAGCCCCTGATTTTTTTTTTTTTTCCAAAGTAGAAAACTGTAATAAAACAGTAAAATACAGGAAACGTGGTCATTGCTTATTGGTGAGATGACCAAAAGAAAGGTCAAATAATCAATTAAAGCATCTTATGACATATAACTCTTAAATTTAGCTGTTAGTTTGGAGCATTCTCACTTATTGGCTAACAGAAGCCTTTGGAAGCAGATCAGGCCATTGCCCCCCTGCTCTTTTTGACTGTTAGGAAGCTGTTGCCAATTCTTTTTCCGAAGAAAAAAGAAATCAGATGAGCTCAGTTTTATATGTGGACTGGAAGTTCTGGGTTCCCACATTCAAGCATGATGTTCTCCAAGTGTGGATTACTTTCACACTCCCAAAATTTAGTGTATAGAAAAACTGCAGCATTTACTGCCAGGGGCTTCCTGGGGCCAGCAGTCAGGGACCTGAGGGTGGGGAACAGGATCAGACCCTGAGAGCAGCAGTCAGACCCAGGCAAGAGTGGATGAGCAAGGCTGTGGGGGCAGGGGTGGGCCAGGACAGGGGTGCCTGGCTTGGCGGGGTGGGATTTGTAAGCTGACGTCTTAATTCCTGCCACTGATACATGAAACGTAACATAATGGGCAGTGTTAACTCTGGCAAACCCAGAGGCATTAACTGACATGGTGCACCACAAAAGCTTAAGGTGAGTGTTAGGAACTGAGGCCAACTCTGGACAACACCATTTTACCTTTTATGGAAATTATTGACAGTAAATGTGCCCACTGGCTCGCAAATGTGCACAGCCTTGTAAGTGTCTCTTTTCTCCAAAGCAATTACAGACTCATAACGTTGTGCAGTAATGTCACAGAGAAGGGCTGGCTCTGGAGGACACCCAAAGGAGCCACCTCGTGTAGATACACGGCTGTATCCTTTCAGTAGCCCTGGCAGTGACTGTGCTGAACATGGACTGGAGGTTTCGTTTTTGCTGCTCAAGTAACAAAGCTCACAGCTGGGTTCCAGCTGTGCTGAGCTGGATAGAAGAGGCTTATGTGCTCTTGCTCTCTCAGAAGAGCTGAGTGCTGAGTCTATTCGCTTCAATTTATATTGCAAGTTGAAGAATGCGTTACAGTGCCTTTTCAGGTTTGAATGTTTATTTCAGAAGGTTTATTACAAGCTTTTGATAATCTCTGCTAGCTCCTTAAAGTGTGTATTTGTCTAAGTAGTATCATTTTAGTCTGTATACATCATTGATTTCTAAATTCAGAAACACTTGACTGAAACAACAGGAAGGAAAAAACCCCTTATTTAGCCATTTATAATTCGTACCTGTTCCTATTTTGAGCTCCCCAGTGTCTTCTAAAACCTAAGATATGGAATTACTGTAAGTGTTCTATATTGTCTTACTGAGCTCTGTGATTCATGTCAGAGTCTCAAAGAGCTTGTTTCAAGAAAGCCTGTGGTTAGTGTCTTCCTTAATATTGCTGTACTTGAGTAGACTTGTGTCTTGTCCAGCAGTTCTTGCACAGAACAGGCCATCACAGTCTGTGCTTCTTCCTGAGCAACAGGAAAACAAACCAACAGTGTCTGAAATCCTGGGTAAGAAAAGAGTTGACTGGACTGCAGGGCAGAAACTGACTGGAAGAATTTGATATGAAATGAAAATCTGTGCTCTGAAGAGCAGTAGCGTCCCAGTGTGCTTGACGGAATCTACTTTATGTCTCTCAGGTTGTGTAACAAAGAAAACAGTCCATAAGTTACATTTTTGTGCAAAATGTAAAGCAAGAGTAGTGAAAATAAATTGAATAGATTAAAAAAAAATGTAGTCTAATAGTTCTAATATAATACCATTGACAATTGCTTTAAAAGATACAAAACTGACCTTTCTAGTTCTATTACAAATGTACTTTGTCATTAGTTTGAGTTGCAAAGAGAATAACTTAGTTATACTGTTATTGGAAACCTTCTCATCATTGGAGAGATCTTCATCTTCATGCAGTGTTCTCCAAATTATTCTAAATATAACACTGCAATGTCTCCTGTTTATTTATTCCTTTATCTCTTCTCAGTCCACTGGAAATTGTGGCACCAGACTGCGTGATGGTAAAGTTTGGCTGTTGATTTATTGCTCATTGCCTCCTTGCTGGCATGCTGAACTCATGGGCATGATTCCCTTTTGAATCCCACTGGGAACAGAGTTCAAGAACTGCATTGTTTGCCTAAAATATCCTAACTACAGAGCGGTCATCAATCACAGGTTTGGCTATATTCAGTCCCTCCCATTGGTAGCTCTAACAGGTCTAACAGCTTCTGCTGGCTGTGAATGGATTCGGTCTTGCACTTGTTCAGAGATCTTTCAGTCAATTTCCCTCTCCTCACAGGAAACCACAGCAGTTTATAAAAATCCAAGATCCTCTCCAAGCCAAACAATTCTAGGATTCTATGAAGAGTTTAGGTGAGGGCATAAGGGGAAGTAATGTTCACCTGCCTGCTCTGCCCAGTCTGCTTTTTGTTCAAGGACCTTTTGCCTCTGCAGAATCCCTGTCAGCCCTCAGGACAGGGATGTTTTGTCTCACAGAGACCACAATCTGCTTTATTGCTTTGAGCAGATGCATGCAAAAGCTGCATAACATGGCCAACACAGGAGCTATGGGCAGTATTTTTTCCAGAGGAGTGTGTCATTTGCAGAATGATTGACAGTCTTTGGTTCTGGTGTTAAGATGAGCTTGTCCAGAATGGCAGTGGATGGATCTTAGTTTCTGCACGCAACTCTCTTCTGGTTTGTCATCATTGTGGTTTGTCAGACTCATTGTTTTAACACATGGCAGTTCTTGGGAAAGAGAGAAGTTATTTGTTCTAAGCTTGGGAAATGTAATTTTTTACTCTAATTTTATTTTTATGAATTGATAGATAAAATTGCATCACTCTTCTTACCTATTTTTGTTTTGGCTCTGGAAATGTGATATGTACAAGATGTCTTTAAAAATTTAGCATATCAATATAATTGTGATAGGTAGTAGTGTGCTGTTCCCATCTTTCACCTCTCAGAGGCAGGGACCAAAATGACAAAGCATTTATGGTGCTCCAAAAACCCTGATATAAGTGTTCTGTGCATTGGCTCCACGTATTAGCTGGTGGGAGATTTAAGTTTTGGTTTGGGTTTTTTTCAAGTTGCTTTTCTTAGTGCATATTTGCTAAGAGCGCTCTTATCACAGGAAGTTGTGCATATACTTGACAAGGGTTAAAAGGGCTATGAGCTGTGGGTCAGGAGTTCCCTCTGCTGCAAACTGTTTTGAAGTACAGAGTATGCTAAACAAGTACAATGTTACACTTCTTTCCCATTTATGTTTCTATATCCGGTTTTAGTGCCTGTTGGAGTCAGGATCTCAGGCAGGGTGGATCTTTGTAAGAATGTCTGTACTGAGCCAGAGCCCCTTTTATCTCAGGTTCTTATGATATTCAAGGTGGAGGTATACGATAGGCAAAATCTCAGCTCTGAATAGGTTAATAAAGTTTTCTATAAAATCATCTCACAATGAAGCAGATATTCTGTCCTATGATATTTGAATTCATTAAAGATGAATAGTATAGCTTTTGTGGAAGATTAGAGAGTGTTCAAGTAATATAAAAGAAGGGGACCTCTTGGTCTCAGAGTCATTGGAGAGGTAATTACTGTAATTGGACTTCACTGTTTCTTTTCATCACAGCTTGATGCCTATACTATATATTTTGCTTAATATTTGTATAAAACCTGTAATCTTAAATGACACATGCTGTTCTTTGGTGCATGAAGGTCTACAGTCTGTTTTAAAGGAAAAATTTGATGTACTTTATGGTTGGAGAGATGCAGTGTGAGCAGTGACAGCAGAGAGAAAGATGGATCAGAGCTACCAATCACTACCATTAGGGAAGTGTTGATG
This sequence comes from Eulacestoma nigropectus, assembly GCA_013397775.1. NCBI lineage: Eukaryota > Metazoa > Chordata > Aves > Passeriformes > Eulacestoma > Eulacestoma nigropectus. The sequence continues at coordinate 1,352,342 of VZTE01002684.1, forward strand.
AAAGCTCTCTGTGCTTCATAAAAACCCCATGGATCAGCTTCAAAAGTTCTAACACTTTGGCTAATAATTTAGATTAGTCATCCAAGTCTAGCTCTTCCTTTTCCCTGAGTTTTTCTGTCTGGATGCTGACAGCACTGGTTTCAAATGGAGGAGAGAGAGCCAGAAGAAAAAGCCGATACCTACTTCAGTGGCTTTTCATAGCACACAGAGCTTTGGGTCAGGAGAGAAAGGACACGATATGGTAGCTGTTGGCCCAAGTGTGAAAGCTTCAGCTGTGAAAGATTCCCTGCTTCCTTTCCCTTAAGAGATTCACCCTGCCAGTGGGCAGTGAAGAGCCACCTGTGTGACTTCCAGCTGTCCTGGAAGTCATTCATCTGGCTGAAGAACTCAGCTTTCTGTACTCAAGCTTGAGCATACAGTCGTAGAGCTTAGTGCTGCCTTCCTTTTCCACGCCAGCCTCAGGAGGTCTGTCCTGCTATCTCAGTCCTTCAGGGGCAAGGCTGATCAGAGCGTTTGGGTCTTGATTTTGGACTGTTTCCTGATGTTCAAGTGCATCAAGAATTTTTTGAAGGAAAATGAGTTCCTAGAAATGTCTGCGTTCAGTTTTGTTCGTCTTTCCACAAGAGAATCACAAGAACAGATTCCTCAAAGTATAAAAGGTGGTCTAAAAGATAATCTCTTGGCACTGTTTTTTCTTACATTTTGCAATTCAGTAGGAAGAGCTATTCTTTTGGCCTTCAGTTCCCCTTCTGCCTTCCCAATGAATGATGAAGAAGAAAGAATAAGGCACAGATCTAAGCTGAGTTCCCGAGATATTTTTGGAGTTGGTTGGTTGGCTGGTTGGTTGTTTGTTTTTTCCTTCTACAGGGAAAAAAGCCACCTATCTGAAGTGGGAGATTAGGTGGAAACATTTGTATAAGTAGTGGAATTTCAAGGAGTGTGAATGCATTCTTGAAAGGACTGTGAGTACAGCTGCCCCAGAAAAGCAAAAGCCACTCCTGTGTTTAATGCTGATTGGGAAGCTGGAACTTAAGGAAGAAGACTTTCTTCTACTTGTGCAAATCCAAACCAGTATCTGGCTGTTTCCATGAAGTACTGGTACCACTGTGAGTTTCTGTGCCCTTATGTCTGCAGCTGCAGATTACAATGTTTTATTCCTCCTTCTTTCTTCCCATGACTAAAGGGAAAAAACCTAATACAGAGGAAGAAGTGCCCTCTTGCTAACAACACATTTACTAGCCTGCTGTCCTGCCTGCTTCAACCCCCAGAGACAAAACCCTCCCTGTATTTTTTGAGGGCACAAAATTTATCATTCCTAGTAACGGTCTGATATACATGACTGTCTGGAAAGGGTTTCTTCCTCATTTTTAACTTGGACATGTTTGTCCTTTTTCGTGTTAACCCTTCCCAGACTGCAGATCAAAGATGTAAGTTCAGCTTCCATGTCCGTACATTAAAAAAAGCTTCAAAACCAAACTTTTTTACTTAATACCAAGGTGGATAAAAGCCTGAAAGGTCATGTAACACTGTGCCCTTGCTTTCACCAGTGATCTAACACTGGTGCTCAGTGTATGATTTCTGCTCTTTTTAAATTAGAAAAACCAAAGCATTTTAATAGGAGTGAGATACAGCTGTGTCAGCATGTTTTGCACAGTCCTCTGCATCCCTTCTTCCAGAGGTTTGTCTGTCAAAGTGATACATAGGCACTGAAATTAGATGCCTTGGAAAATCCCAGCTCTCAGTGCCAGAGCAGAAAATTGTGCTGAAAGCTTGAGACTAACCAGAATCCATCACGGTTTTTTGTGAGCCTTTTTGTTTCTTTTTTTCTTTTGTCAGAATCCACAGAAAGGACTAAGTGTTGAGTGGCAAGTCTGAGGCAGTCCCCAAAGCAAAACAAGAGGGAGTATCACTTTGCAAGCGGTTTCTGGAATAACTCCAGACTTTAGAGCAAGCTGTATGGCTCCTAACCCACCCTTCCTGCACTTGGTCCTTGCAATTAGCAAGGAACTTTCAGTCTGGGAAATGACAGCCAGCTATAGCTTCAGACAAAAGGAGGGAAATAGGCATTGTCTAGAGGGGGAAACTAGTGGAGCTGTACAAGAATCATGCTGCAAAGTTGTCTGTGGAGTAGAAGCCATGAAACACGGATGTTGGATCCTAATGATGTAGGATCTTTGGGTGTCTTTGGATAAAGCCATGAGAAGCAATTTATAGATTCCCTCTATAAATACCTCCAAAGCAGGTGCTGTTTTTAGATCCCCACTCACTGTCCACATCTCCTGCAGTACACAGGTGATTTTATTAATTTAGAGCATTGGCTTTTCTTTGCTAAATATAAATATAAATATAAATATGTTTCATTTGATCTTAAAAATATTTCTAAATATTGAAAAATCTCCTGGGTTACAGAAATATTAAAATCAGTATTTAGAAAAATAGAAGATGGAAATGTGTTCTACTGATCATCATTCCCTTCAGAGACAGCAAAAAACCTATTTGCTCTTTTATGCAGTATCATGATTTGTGATTAAAAACAGACCTGGTGTAGTAAGTGCTATTCTAGGAAGCCTGGATGGAATATGCAGCCTCATTTAGTAGAAACCGATTTTGGAAGGATGTTAGCTGGTCTTGAAAAGATAGTCATTAAAGACATGTCTGTGTCAGAAACAAAACTATAGCTGCTAGGGAAATCATCTGGGAGCCATGATTTCATTTGCAAGTGTGCTTCAGTGACTTGGTGTTCATGCTAACCCTCTCCAGTAATTTCTCCATACTGCATCATATCACCCTACTGGCAGAAGTCAAGATCCTAAATTTCATTAATTTATATGGGATCCACCTGTTTAGCTGGTGAATGATCCTTAACCATGTGCTATCAGGAATAGTGAAGTGAAATAGTTTAGAGACTGGATATCTAATAGAGAAGGTGTAATATCCCCTGAATCTCAAAAGACCATTGTCATCTCTCATAAATAACTGCTTTGTTCCTGCTAGGATAGCCAGTGTGCCTGGCAGACTTTGTGTGAAGAAATTGGAAGATATATAATAATACCTTGCAGCTGAAAAAAAATCAGCATCTTTTGTGGACTAGGTAGCAGCACCAAGGGGAAAACTCGCCCCAAGATTTAAAGGGTCAATAGTGTGGAGAAAAACCTGTCCCTAGAATATCCTTGTCCATTGTATATATATTTTTTTTCCTTTTCTTTTTTTTTTCTTTTTACTGGATACCAGTTATGAAACACCTCGTAGTCTCTTCAAGCATCAGAACTTGTCTGAGCGGGTGATAAATGATGTCTCGCAGATTGGAAAGGTTGCTGCTGTATATCTTTGCAGAGCTCTTCAGAGCCAGATAAAATATGGTAAGGAAGCAGCAGAAGCAATATTCATGCCTCTTTGCCAAGAAGGCTTGGAAATGCTGATTCGCATAAGAGGAGGATTTTAAACATACTTCTTTCTTCGTTAGGATGTTTCAAGTTACCAAATTCAGCTCTCCGGTCATAGCAACACAAATAGATACCTGAATGAAATGGTGGTCACTTTCCTAAAATTCATAGCAAAGCTAGAAAACCTGGCTAATTCTTCTGTTGAAGTCAAAGCATGACTATGAATTCATTGTCTCTAGTGTCTTAGTACTTGCATGTCTTGGTTCTATTGCTGCCTTTGGTGCATTTTTCTTACATTCATTAAAATGATCACTTAAAAGTAGGTCTATGTTTAGCCTGTTAAGGGAAGAGAATCTGCCTAAAAGGTTAATACATCCCAGTGGAAACCATTCTGGCAGTGTTACCTATGTGGATATACAGATGAAGCATACATTCTCTTTGGTCCTAAACTGAAGCATTGATTATTTTGGTCATTTGTTGAGTTGGAAGCCTTCTTGGATGAGACCCAGAATGATACTTGTACTTTGGAAAAGTGCTCCTAATAGCCATAACCACAGCTTTCCTCAGTAAATGTGATAAATATTTATTTTTCCTTTCAAGCATAAACATTAAGAACATTAGTACTGTTACAAAACAAAGGCGAGGAAGTTTTATGTCCTGTAATGAGATCTGCTTGTTAAAATGCTGTGGTGTACTGAAAACATTAATATGGGCTTTTGCCAAGTAATTTATCGTGGTCACTTGGTGGCAGATTTTGAGCAGGTGTCTTTTTCAGTGGTCAAACTTAAATAAAAACATGTAGTTCTTAATTCTGAGCTGTCCATATTTAAAGACTAATTGCATTTCATACACTGGAGTTGCTAATGCAGCAAAATCCTCTTTTGATAATTCTCACAGAATCATTATAATAAAGAGTAGGCAAATTTCCCTCTCCTTCTCCCTCTGTTTTTCCCTTTCCTTTTCCTTCTTTGATCCAACACAAAGTATTTCCTTGGTCATCACAGAGAATATTTTCCAGGTTTAAAAATGTAATTTTCTGTCAGAAGTTTTCATTATATTGAATTGGAGACCTGGCATGCTTGTGATCTGGGATAGGAGATGCTAAGGAAAAACAGCAGGTAGGCGTAACTCCTCTGTAATTGAGGAAAGCAGAGTGAAATAATGGTTATAAAAGTTGTACCAGCAGATTAATTTCCAGGGGTGCTTATTATTAGCAGAAGAATGTGACAGTTACTGTTACGATGGAAAGCTGCATCCATTTTAATGGAGCTGCACACATTATTAAGGAGCATAGGAAGAAAAGCAAGTAGTTTACAGCTGGAGTAGGGTAGATGTTTCAGTCTGTTATTTTGTGAAGCTTTGACTGCTGACAAAGACTTCCAAGCAGAAAGAGTGTAGCACTGTGGATTTGCCACCACTATTTGCACGAGAAAAAAAACGTGTTTTTTCCTCAGAGAAAAAACCTCCAGAGGTTTTCTGATAACTTGGCCCTTTTTTTAATGCTAAAATGTTAATGAGCATTAGTGGCTCAATTCCGTTTATGTCCCCTGGGGAAATGGGACTTTTGTACATAGGATTTATGAATGCAGGTAGTGGGATGCAGGTGATAACTTCAAAATCAATTGTCCAACTTAAGCCAGGTTTGACAGAAAAATGACATTCCACTGATTATAGTACTGAAGGTTTTGGAAAAGGGAGAGTCTGATATAGTTCAGTTTGAGCACAGGAATATTAGACACTGGAGAATTCACATGGGAAAGAGCTGGTGTAAAGGGTCCATGCTGGATTGGTGCTTTTACCAATACTTTTCTTATTCTGATGCTTGTAAATAAAAGATAGTCAAATGAAGGTCAGAACAACCTCATCAGCTTTTGTTTCGTTCCTGTGTCTGCTCTAGTTCTAGGAGGATTCACACTGGCACAGGGAGCCAGTAATAGAGCTGCAAACAGCATCATGTTCTGCTTAGTTTCTCTCAGAATATAACTTTGTTTCTAACGTTTCTTCTGATGTTTGTAAGTATCACTTCTATTGTTTGTAGATATTTTGAGGAAAAAAAAATAGAGGCTCATTTTTCAAAATGCTTATTTGACTTAAGACTCATGTGATAAAGTCAAGCCAAGAAACACCTTTTACCTTTATATTGTCCCTAAACGTTTTTAAAAAGGTGTGTCCTTTCTGAAGTGTCTTAGGAATCTTGTTCCAGCCTGAGAGTAGGTTCATTCCACAGTATGCACTGCCTCATCTTCCATGCCTCTCAGTTTCTGCGGCAGAGAAGACAGGCAAATTCCAGGAAAATCCCACCAAAGGAGCATTCGAGGATTTCACAGCTTTGACACAGTCTATGGATGCTGTCCTTTGAGTTGACCTTCTTCATCAGAAGAAGAAAGATGATCTCTCTACCAGTATTTGTCTCAATTCGAATGTCTTTTGTAGAGGTTTACAAAATACCTCTTTAAAGAGGTTTACAATACCTCTTGTTTAGAGGTATGAAGCCATTTCTTTTTCTTATTCCAGCTACTCCCATATTCACATCTGTACCTCCCTTAATTGCATTGGATGCAGAAATCTCTCTTAATAGAATGAGCACCACATTTTTCAGTGTCACTGCAGTCCCATCCATCAAGAACTTTATCCGTCATCTAATTGTATTAACCTTGAGTGATTTCACTAGTTCAGCAGAACACAGAAAGAAAAAAGGCTTTACCAGTTCTGTCTCTATACTTTAAATGTAGAAACTGCTCATATGATAGGCAAATAAGCACAGTATGGTAAATCAGTCATTCGATTGTTACCCCACTACAGTGGGCAACAAAAAAAAATCATATTTTTCTGAGACTCCTTTTGACCCCAACTTAGAACATATTTTCAGAATCCATCTCAGTATTTGTGCTTATCATATTGAAGTTACTAAACAAGGAAACTTAGGTATTTCCGTGATATAATCCAAGGCTGGTTAAGTCCTTGTAGAAAACAGCAGAGTCTCCACTAGCTTCTCTTTCACTTTGAGCTCCAGCATCACCTAAGATATTCATGAAAGTTTCTGGACATAAGATGAATCAGTGACATTTCCTTGCATGAAAGACAGAAGTGTGTTATTTGGGGCACAGATTTGGAGGAAAAAATAAAAATTTCATAAGGTTTTTTTGGGGTCAGGGACTGGTGGTGGTGGTGTATTTCTTATGATCCCAGAAATATATTGCCTTATGATACAGGTTATCTCAGTCTGCTTTTGACACAAAATAATAATTGAAAAGAATTCTGTTCCTTTGTGAAAAATGTCCTATTGTCAGATTTTGCTGAACACTTAGTATTTTTTGAAGAGTCTGTTTTGAAAACCCAGATAAACCATTAGCAGGACTTACAGAGCCTTAGAATCTCTATTTAAAGACTTTAGTTCTTAATTTGACCCAGCTTTGATGTAATTATGTCTGGAAAGATGTTACATACTGAGTCCCTAGCTTCATTGAACATGAGCAACAGCTTCCACTATTCCAATTACAGCAAACAGGTGTAATTCAGTGGCAGTCTGCAAATCCATCAAGAGTGGTGCAAGATGTGGTTATCACACAATACTGTAGCATACAGAAAGGAGCGAATGGAAAATTCCCTTCACGTACACATAGGTCACTGCTCAGGATCGTTTAATCCTGGGGTTATAGCAGGAAAATGTTTTGCTGTCTGCCATGCTATAATTTCTGCTGCTTGTTAAATACAATGGACAGGGATAATGGTAAAAATGCAGGTCTGTTGTAAGTGCTTTTAAGTAATCTGTAACAGTAATTGTCTCTGTTTATTCTAGACATTATAAATGCTTATGGTAAGGCTTTTTGCAACATAACCCTCTGTATCTTCTACCTTTGTCTTTGCTGGACAAGGTGAGCTTCACACGAAATGTCTTTCATTTCTTATTTGCAGCTAGTGTTGTGAAAGTAGAAACTGGTATTTGCCTTTCGAATAAAGGCATTGAAATGAATAAATAATTGAATTAAAAATGGGGAGTTATCTAGGCATAAAATTTGTTTAGTAATTTGTTTTCACAGTGCCACTGTGTATATATTTCTTTTCTGCATGATAGTTGATTAATCTGTTTTGACAGCAGCTTAATTTTACTAGCTAAGTTATAGGGCTGAGCATCTATTAGCAAGTATTTCTTGTGAGGCACTTGCCTGGGGCTAGTTTCTTATTTAAATGAAGAACCTTCTAAAGCAGATCAGCTAAGTAAATGTACCTGGATGTGTTTGAAATATTATGCATCTCTCTGTTACTAATCAGAGAACAGCATAGAAATGAGACTGAAAATCAGTGTGTAAAAACCAGTGTTAAGATGGGGATCTTCTCTGACTTCTTTTGAAGAGGAACTAATTACTATTTGCTCCTTCCTCCTTTTATTTTTATTATATATTTTCATCTTCTAGGATGCTGTTATTTTAGCTATCCCCATATACATTAAAAATTTTGACTATTTATTTTACTATGATTTTAAAAGTGGCAACATTTATGTCTTCTGTCTGATTGTTGAGTAATCCTGGCTGAGCATTTGAAAGAAACAGGGACTAGCAGCCTCTCCTGTCCACGTTTATCCTGAGCAGGGAAATTAGTACTGCTCGAAGTACTGCTCGAGTGTGCAAACGTAACAGGACAGAAGGGTGCAGCAGCCAAGGGATGGCACTGTGTCACACTCATTCCACCACAGCACCCTAGGGACAGCACTGTGTCACACTCATTCCACCACAGCACCCCAGGGACAGCACTGTGACACACCCATTGCACCCACAGCACCCTAGGGACAGCGCTGTGACACACCCATTGCACCCACAGCACCCCAGGGACAGCGCTGTGTCACACTCATTGCACCCACAGCACCCCAGGGACAGCGCTGTGTCACACTCATTGCACCCACAGCACCCTAGGGACAGCGCTGTGTCACACTCATTGCACCACAGCACGCTAGGGACAGTGCTGTGTCACACCCATTGCACCCACAGCACCCCAGGGACAGCGCTGTGCCACACTCATTCCACCACAGCACCCCAGGGACAGCGCTGTGCCACACTCATTGCACCCACAGCACCCTAGGGACAGCGCTGTGTCACACCCATTGCACCCACAGCACCCCAGGGACAGCGCTGTGCCACACTCATTGCACCCACAGCACCCCAGGGACAGCGCTGTGTCACACCCATTGCACCCACAGCTGCCCCTTGCACCCAACCAGAGCCACCCAAGCTTCTCTCAGGAACAATCTCTGCAGATACAACTCCGGCTGTTTAAGTAAGAAGAGTTGCTCCATGTGCCAGGGAGAGATTAAATTATTTTGTATACAGTTGATGTTCTTGTCTGCTTCTGTTGAAGACATTTTTAATATTTTTTTGGTGCTCAAATGACATCAGAAATGTGTTGATCCTGTTCTGGGGAAAAAACACCCACAAGCAAACCAATCAACCAAACAAAAAACCCCAACCAACCAACCAAAAACCAAACCAAACCCAAACAAAACTCAAAAAACAAACAATGTTTTTTGCTTGTCTACTGTATTAAATTCTCGGATAGCTGTAATGACTGTGAGACAAGAAAAGATCTGGTGGCTTAAGGAATAATGTTGAACAGCTGAGTAGGGGGAAAAATGTGTGATGCCTCTGCATTCCCCCTTTATGAAGGATTAATGACCAAAATATTTAGAGAAAGAAACAGCTCTTTCAAGAAGCATGAGTTATATTTAGGTCTAGATAAAAATAAAAAATGTGTGTGTTGGAAAGATGGAATGGGTGAGGGGAAATACCTTCTGATCATAACTTACCTGTTAGAAGTAAAAAGATAGCAATTTCTTAAAAAAAAAAAAAAGGTCCTTGAAAGCTGACTTCTAAGCCTATTTTTGACCTTTCTTTTTTATCTGTATTTCCCAACAGATAACAGTCAAAAGCCATCTTACTGAAATGTTTTACTTCCTTTCTAGTGTCTTCAAATGACTATTCCTACTCCTGACCCTGTTCAATTTAAATAAAATTGAACAAAATATGTATATTATCTGAACAGAAGCCACAAGAAAGGACAGCCATAAGGATAAGCATGTTTGTGTAAAATTGTTTTGAGTTGTGATGTTCTTTTGTACAATATAACCAAATGCAAATATTGGTTGAATTGATTGAAGCATTGAATGAAAAATGCTAAAGGGAGCCACAAAGACTGGACAATAATAAAAAAGAAAGGGCACATGGGATAAAAACAGCAACAACAAAAAAAAAAAAATCAAAAAGGGGGATTCTGACAGGGCGTATGTGACACCAATGATGCAAAAATACAGATATGCAGGAGAGGACAAGAAAAGTGAAAGTAATAGAGATTAAGCGAACAAGAGAAAAAGTGGAATAAAAGAGCAGCAGAAAGATAAAGAAAAAACAGTATAAGATTTGAAATAAAATGAAATTGAGCTCTAAGTGGCTAAATGAGGAATTAAAGCAATAAAGTAATGTAATGCAGAGTTGGGGTAACCTGCTGTCTTTAGCAGTTGATTCTTAATAAAGTTAGAATGTTGCACGTGAATTTTCTCAAATACCGTGTTAATCTGGTGGCAGTAATATCATTTAACCTTGTAAAAATTGCTACTTTCAGGGAACACTTACCACAAAAGTAATTTACTGGACAACCCCAGCAATTTTGAGTTTTAATGAATAAAAAGCTACAAGCAATTAATGGAACTGCTCCGTTAAGTACTTGCTAGTAAAAATCCCTCTTAAAATACTGTTTCTAGGATTATGCCCCCTGTAGTTTTTTAAATATCCCAGAAGTGGTAGAGTTCCCACAACTCCCCTCAAGCAATTATTTTGCAGTTTAAGAAAGCTGTGAAGATAACTTTTGAGCTCAGCTTTGGTCTTTGTCTTTTACTCAGTTAATTGCACAGACATGGGCTAATGAGAAACAACTCGTTCAGTATTAGCTTTTGTCCCTCGGAAAACTGTTTCCAAGTCCCTTCATGAGCTGTTGTTTAGCTGAATTGCAGATATATTTGAAACTACTTTCTTAGCTCTTTCTTTAATTTCCCAGATCATCCCATAGCTCTCCTGTGGTTCTTTTCTGGACTCTCTGCAGTTTTTCCTTCCTTCCCCTTCACTCGGCAAAACTGAGCCTAGATTTTATGTGGGTGCCATGGGGTGTTACAATTACTGTTGTATCTTTATCTACATTGTCTTTAACATTTAATGTGAAGGTCAGAATTAAGTACAAGTAATCAAAGTTTGATCAGATCTGGGGTTTTTTGTGGGTTTTTTGGTTAGTGTTGGATAGTTCTGTTTTTTTTCTTTTTCCTTTTTTTTTTCCTCAATCTCTGGCACAATGGAAGCATTTCCACCACCACCACCCTGAAGAAAGCCCAAACAAAGTGCTTTATGGTAGCACTGCCTAAATGGAGTCCCCAGATTTGTTCCCATAGGTCTCCAGTGCTTGCAGCCAGGGAAAAGCTGGAGGGCTCTCACAGCAAGCGCTGTGCTGCTCCAGTGCTTCCTCCAGCGTGAATGTGAGCAAAGGTTGCAACCTGCCAATGGCTTCTTTAAGCATCCACATGTGGAAAATGCTTGGGAGTGGTGTCAACAAGCCCCGAGGCTGGATGTGCCCCAGGCCTGGCAGACTGTGGAGGCAGAGGGGACCTGTGTGTCCCAGAGCCTGGACCCCTGGGATCTGGCAGCTCCTCAGCCCTCTGCTTCCAGGCTAGAGCATAGGGTCAGGGAGGGCCTAAGGAGGCAGAAATGAGGTGGGATCTGTCAATCAAGAGCTTGATTATGTAAATGAGTATTTTAGCTTTTGGTTTTTATAGACTGCAACCAATACAGTTAAAGGTCTGAGATCCCCTCCATGCCCTGAGCTGGATGTAGTTTGCTATGCTGAACTGTTACCATTTAATTACAGGCATGTTCAGCATGTGTATCTAAGATGCTGCTTTCATGGAAAAGTAGTTGGCAGGTAGTTGAAGATGCTCACCACAAATAAACAGGGATTGTTGGATGGCAAACCTCATTTTTGGACAGCTATTAAATATTCCACTAAGACAACGGTGCAGTAGTAGTAAGCCTGAGTTACTGCAGGCCTACAATTAATTTGTTCACTTGGGTTTTAGAATTCTGTCAAGTCCTGCTGTGGATAGAGCATGGTTTTCCATGGGGGTTTTGAATTTGGTTTGTATGACCAGGCAAGTCTCTAATTCCATTTCCGGATCTTCAGTATTCCAGTTGCAGAAACACTTCTTATTCTTTCAGTGCAAGTTCTGCTCCAGTCTCGCTGTGTTCTAAACAAAGGCGTAATTACCACATCTGTTCAATAAGGAACACAAGTAGGTCATTTTTACCTGAGCAACCTGATTTTGGTTGTACTAAACCCAGACCTGAGATCTATCCCCACCCTCAGCAGTGCCTGCCACAGGTGTTTAGGAAGGCCTTTAAGACAGGATAGTCTGGTTGTGAGACTTCTCTAGAATACTTCGATGGCTTCCAGCACATCATAATCACAGATTTCATAAATTTTAGGAGAGGACTTGCTATTCAATACTTGTCAATGGATTTTTTCTTCCATAAACTTGTCCAGCTGTTTTGTGAACTGAGGTAAACATTGTAAATCCTTTGGGAAGTAATATCATAACATCTTAATAGCGAGATGTATAGAGAAATATATTTTGTTGCAACCTGCTATGTGATACCATCTTTTGATGCCCCTTAATCCTTGTTTAAGAAGGCAGTGAACAAGTATTACCTATTCATTCATCATTCCAGATTTCTTAGATTTATTTCCTGTCCCACTCCAATTTTATCTTTTCCAGGTTCGAAGGTCCCATTGTATGCAGTCTGTGTCCTCTGCTCTAATATTTCCTATTTTGCTTTATTTCAGTTTGGGTTACTGTGCCTAATGGACTTTGCATTCATTCCATCAGTGCTTCGTAACAGTTGATATGGTCATTGCGTTTCTTTCTCTGAAACCCTAACCTTGAGATCTATTCCTTTGTGGTGATAACTATTTCAGACCCAACCACAGCATACCGTTTCTTTCCTTACATATGTCACTTGGGTTTAATTTCTATTTCATTTTGTCTTTCCACTTATTGCCTTGAAGCTCTTCTGCAGCATATTGAGTTAGTCTTTGTCTTTACTCTATGGAATAGTTTATATTGTCCCTCACATTTGCTGCTGCACTGTTCGTTCCCTCATCCAGACAGAACTTGCCCTTTTCCTAATTTTTTTTTCTTTTCTTTTTTGCTGTTCTGGCTTTAAATATGCAAGAGAAAATAAAATTGAGATCTCTCCATTTTGAAGAGGTTTCCTAAAGCATCATGCACATTTGACTCAAGCCTGTGGGTAAACCTTAACAGGTCTAGAAATAACAGCTTTGCCTTCTCCTATCACTGACAGGCTATTCCACCTGCCCAACTAAGATAAACTCTCTGCCTAAAGGAGGCACAGCAAAGACGAGCAGATACTGTAGAGGCATTTAGCAGAAGAGATACTCACATCAGAAAGCACAGAAGAGGCAGATACCACAAACTTACCGGCAGAGGTGGAGAGGACTGGGGAAATGCAGCCAGGATCACAGCAGAGCACTCAGATGTGGTTTTTCCTCCAGCCTTTTCTGAGCCGACAGTGATCTCAGTTTTTACAATGTGTCTTTGCAAGGTTTTGAGGAACTCAGAGGCTGCAGATGCCCTGGCCTTTTGCTAAACTGTGGTGGTGGTAGTTACACACCAAGGAATACCAAGTGTTTCTAATAAGTTACTTCATGTGAACTGATAGTGTATAGATCAGTGTCTGTAAATTCATTACCCAGTCCAGATTCTTTTAGAGGAAATTATTAAGAGTGTGGAAAACACTTTCAGTTTGACCATTTAAAGGCACTTGAAAGATTTGATTAATGCATTCACTTAACATTTTATGTCATGATGTTTGCTCTTTTTTCCCCACTTCCAGACTCTAGGTACAGCTCATTAAGCACACCTGTGGCCATACAACTATGAAATATTTTGTCATTCAAGATGCATCTCCCTGGTATTTAGCTAGTGCTCATGCCCTACAGGGTTTGTTTTCTCTCTTAACAAAATAGCCACAAATGTGCATTTTAAAGAAATACTACAAGGAGCTCTGCTGTTTCTAGGTTGCTCACCAAATGGACATTGAATACTGTGAGGAATGGAAGCAATCCAATTCACTGGAGTTAGAAATTTTCATATGCCTATTTCCCATTCACAAAGAACAACTGAAGTCCAGATATTATTTATGTAATTTACTTTTCTAAAGGACCAGCAGAAATACCATTTCTACTGAAGGTAAAATAACCATTAAAAGCAATGTTTGTCTTAACAGTGAATTTACTGATTAAGCATTCAATTGTTCACTTTCAGGGTCAGTTCAAGAAACACCTTAGAAACATCATAGAATGGTTTGAGTTGGAAGGAACCGTGAAAATCATCCAGTACTAAGCCCGCTTCCCTGGGGAGTTCAAGTCCTTTTGCTTCCCAAAACAACCATTAATATGTAATTTGTTTTAATTACTGTTATTAATTATGTAGCCTGTGCTTATCTGTACAGTTTTGAATAACTTAGGCTGTATTTGGCTAAATAAAAAAGTTATATCTAAGTAGGTAAAGACCCCTACCCCTTTATCCCAAAGGAAACCAAACACTGTGTGAACTTGGAATATGCACAGTGCAGTAGTTTGACTTAGCTGACAATTTTAAAAGAGTCTGTCATCAAGTACAGCAGCTGTCCTTTACATATAATTGAAAGTATTGTTATCATGAGGAAACAATTCACTTTTCCATTCAAGGTCTATTCTTTGTGGGTTGGTTTGTGGGTTGGTTTCTTGCTTTCTTTGTTTTGGTTTTTGTTTGTTTGTTTTCCCTAACATACTCAAAACAATTCAATCTGAAAAAGAATGCTTAGTACATTTAAGTAAAAGAAAATTACCAGGCTTTAATTTCGGTGGATGCATCCCATATTCACGTGTCACAAAGCCCTAAAGTCCAGCCGGTCACGATCTCTTGTTGCTCAAACTATTCTGATAATCTTTGTCACATCCAGGAGGTTCAGTTTAGCATTGTTGCTTTCTTATCTTAGAATCTGGACTATTCAAATTCCCCAAACATTACTTTTTTACTGTTACCAATAATCCTAGAAATATGAAAAACCAGAATATTATGACAAGATTGATTACACAAGTTAATAGTCTATGAAAACTTCAGCAAAGCTTGTAAAATAAAACCTGTTAATTATTCCTATGCGCCTGAACAGATGTAGGAGTATTTGAGCTTCTTAACCAGGGCAGTAGTTTACCATCCACAGTGGACTATTTAATAACATTTGCCTGATGTTATTGTAGATTTTTCAGTATTTAGTCATTCTTCAAAATTAGTGGTATTTGTCTTACTCAATAATGCCTTTAAAATTAGTAAACTCGACTGTACTAAAAATATATTCAATTTTTAGGGATCAAAATTCTGCCCTGTTTGCATCTATCTAAAACCTGAAGAGAACAAATACCCAGTTTTCCTAACAAAGCCTCTTAACTTGTGTCTGGCGGGGCTGCTGGCAGCAGCCCGAGGTATTCCTAGAACACGCTGTTAAGACTTTGCACCAGGTGACAGGCAGAAAAGGTACCAAAGCCTACAGGTAGCATTTAGCACCCAGCAGGCAATTCCCAGCTGTGCTGCTTTGTGTGTCAACCATAAAATGTGTGTTGTCTTTCTGAAGCCTGACTAAGCAGCTTTGGATATTACAAAGGCTCTGCTGCATGTTTTAATTTGCATAGATTAGTATTTCTCTTTTTTTATTTCATTGACTAATCAGGAGACTATCTTAACCCAGACATGTTTATAACCTTGTATGGCTGTGTTTGGCTACATAGATAAAATACCCTCTCATTTGCATGATTATTGCATGAAAGCAGTACTCTTAGAAGGCCAAAACACTAATTTAGTAGTTCTTCCCTGCCTCTCTTTTTACTTTTAGAACCCAAATGTCCAAATCCTCACCTTCTTCCACTTCCTCGCTTTGGTGAAACCTTTTAATGGCACAGGCTGAACTACTTGGCTCAATTCTCAGGCTCAGAACCAAGTGGAAATATTGGATGTGGATTTGACAGGGATGGGGTTTGCTGTGGCTGGAGGTGGCACTGTTCAGCATTTGCCCTTCCTCATGTCATGCTGGGCAAACAGGACAGTCCAGGTGCAGGGAAGGAGGTGAAGCCATGGTGGAAACAGAGAAAGGGAATATGGAGCAGTGGTTTACTGTAGAGAAGGTCTTGGGAAAACTGAGGACAATCTTTTGGGCATCTGAAGGCCCACCATTGAGTGGCTTTTGTGGCTGGCTGCAGCTTCTTCTCAGGCCAGGGGCTGGCAGGCAGGAGGAAATACCTCAAAGCTGAACTGCTTCTCCATGCTCAAAACATAAACTGCTCTAAGTAGAAAAATAAACAATTGGTTTCACATAAAATTCAGTGAAATAGTAGCTTCATGTCTTTTTATTGCAGGAAACAAAATTGTGTCGAAGTGTTACCAAATCTGCAGCAATGCAGCTATAGTAGTTGACTCACTGAACTTTACAAATGTGGGATAAATTCTCAAAGAAACATCTGGCCTTTCAGTTTTTCTAACAGATGGATAAGAGAATGGCACAAATTCAGGCCTGAATATTCCTTCCAAGTTTTCTTTGAGATCTGTATTAGCAGATTTAAGCTTTGGTATTTCATACCAAGTGTTCAATACCTGTGTAATGAAAACAGAATACATTGGCTTAGATGCTGATAATAAGGAGTGAAGCTTAAAAATAATAAATCAGTCAAAAGAAAACATATTTAAGTATGTCACATCTAAACCAATCTGTCATCTTAGTTTTGTAAGATTTTCAAAAAGCATATTGGATAAACTTCCAGCAATGACTGCTAACACAGTTCTGAGACATGGGGAAATGCCATTTGAAAATGTGGGATTTTTTTAATCCTGTTTGGAAAATGGGAATTTTTTTCTGAATTGATTATTGTGGAAATAGAAATCATATGTGAGTTTAACCTGAACTCAACAAATAATGAAGGTAAAATACTTGAAAATGCTTTGGAAAACCTTTGAAAAAGTGATAACTTTTAAAATTAGGAAATTCCCAAATCTATGGGAATAAGTATGAGAATTTTCTGAAACAGTGGTTAAATTTAAATTCATTTAACCAAAATGTTGCTTAAATTACTTAATTTCAGACTTTCTTTTTTCTTATTTCCCCAGAAAATGTAAGACATTCCTCTTCCCAATGAGTGATCTAGTTACAGCAACTGCCTGAGCAACTGGGAAGAGCAGCAGTGACTCAAAATCTTAAGTGTTTTGGGGGGATGCATCTGTCACAGCCTCAGCTTATCTAACCCCATTACAAACCAGCACTGGCGGCTTGCTCCCAGTGCTGTAGTAAACAATTCACTTAGTTTTCTTATACAGTCATCTAACCATTGTTCCTAGCAAAGAAAACGGAGTAAACTGTCTTCACAGATGGATGAGTCTGCCCTCTGATTTATTCTATTGATCCTGCAAAAACAGCTGTTTGACTTAAACCAGGGACCGTGAACTACAGGGCAAGTGGCCATCAGAGAGCAAGGGAGAATGGCTGATGATTTCAGAGACAGGTAGAGTTGTCCCTGCCCTTATGCTATCACAATAAAAACAGTCAGGATGAGGTGGTTTTGTGCAATCTTGTACATTCTGCTTTTCACGTGGGCTTTGACATTTATTTTGTTGCTCTATCATTCTATGTGTTACCAGTTCCAGTGCTGACACATTTATGCCTTCCAAGTTAAAGCATAGGATCATGGAGCCCTAATTTGTTCCAAATCTACTTGCGTTGAAATAACTGCAGTGCACAGTAGAAGGGTTAACTGCAGAACTGTACCATCACTTGTTTTCCTCTGCTTTTCCTTCTCTCTTGTCTTTTAATATAGGGAGCAAAATGGACATTTTACCAGCCTAATGTCTTTCCCTTTGTATACCTGTTGTCTTTCATAGTGGGATCTCAATTCTGAGTTGAGCATCTGTGCACTGCCAAAGTACAAATGCTTCCAGACATGTCCTAGAAGAAAGCGTATCACTGTCCCATACCAGAACACCCCTTAATAGCACTCTTAATAATGGTTTCCTGAAAATGTTTCCTAATAGCTATAAAGATCCATTTTTTACCCTTAGCTTCACCTACATTCAGAGCCTTTTTGCTAGAGCTTGTGTGGTAAAATGGCTGATATTATTATTAATACTTATTCAAAAGATATTGTTAGGAGAAGCCAAATGTATAATTTTGTATTCATGGCTTTTAACAAATTTCTGATCTATTTTCTGATCTTACTTATTCCGTCTAGTATTGTACAAATCATCTAAGCTTGTCTGGAAAACTAATTTTGTGTTACTTCTTGTTCAGAATAGTAAGTTCTAATTTTTTTTTCTTGTGTGCATTCAAGCGTAGTTTCTTGTTACCACAATTTTAAGGAGAAAAACGAGAGAGTGAGGGTAATGATTTGTGTCTGGATTTGCTGCACCTCTTGTTTTTTGATTTCCTTAGGCTATTGTGGATTGTGGAGAACACTGTAATGGTTGGGACATAATTTTTTTTTTTTCATTATATTTAAATTATAGAAATGAAGACAGCTTTTCAAGAGTCAGGAGCTGTCAGTCCAGGCTGGCAGCCAGAGCTGCATTGAAATTCATATACTATATTACTATGACAGTAATAATTTAAGAGTGAATTTATTGAAACTTAGTCACATGACTATCAGTTTCTGGTAAGAATTAAGTTCGATGAACATGTGAACAATTTTGCCATTGACCAATCTGTCTGTGTCATCATAAAGTTGAGTATCTACCAAGTAAGCGTACCTAGATTTGGAAATCTTTTCCACATTCTGAGTCTTGCAGATTATTCCATTTTAAATCATATTAATATATTGCAGGATCAAGCTCTCATTTTTCTGTTTCACTTATTGTTATTAACTGTATACTAGTACAAGTAAATCAGAAAATTTAAGGTAACACCTCTTGGGGTTGTCTTAAACTGCTTATATTTCAAATCAGTTGATTTGCATAAACCTGGCTTGCTTCCTTATTCAGCACAAAATTATGTTTATATTCCTAGAAAACAGATAGGACTGGGAGGTACTTCACAGTAGTTGAAGAGTGAGTGCCTTTTCATAAGTTCCTGGTTTTAAGGTGAAGTAATTTGAAATTTTGTTGTACATGACCCCTTTAAGCAGCAGCACAAAGGTGATAGCCAAGGCTGCTGTGACACAGCTGTGCTCCTCTTAGCACATGCAGGATCAAGCATTCTGTGTGATAGCTTTCGTTACATTAATACTGAAAATTGATTTACCTTTGTCAAAATAAATGATACAATCATCTGAATAAATAACACAACTAATAAATTAGAGTTTGACAATATTCCCTAGTCAGTGATTCAAGAAAGTAATTTGCTTATGATTCATTCATGTACTTGTGTGATGGCCTGTCAAACCACCTGACTCTAAAAATGACTCATTAAAATACAGAGTTATGTCAAATGCATCTCAGTGAATTGCATTCCTAAATGTTTTCATTTTGGTCTCTCAGTTTCTGCACTGTGTAAGAGGTGTTTGCTACCTTCCATGTGGCTGGAAGCCAATCCGATGTCTTGTTTCAGTATTGCCTTGAATACTGTCAGATCTAACTTTTAGTTCCTTCCTGCTTTTGGCCGACTTTACACAGAGGATGTTGTGACTAAAGTGTTGACGTTGATCTCTGGGTTGAATCCCTTTATTGAGTGAAATTTTGCAAATCTGTGTTGTGCAATTATTCTTTTTTCTATCACCAACTTTAATCATGACTGTGAGTAATTAGGGCCAGGATGTCAGACTAGATTTCCACTTAAAAGGTGTGCCCAGTAATCATGCTGATCTCAGATGATAAAAAAGATTAATTACTGTACTCATCCTGGCTACTGCTGGAGATTTTGCTAGAAGAAACAGTGAGAAAGAGTGTAAAGCAATTAATTAATTGCTCTGTATGCATTCCACTGCTTGTTCTCTTATTCCTTTTAATACTTTGGAGTGCTGTTATCTTTTCTGAAGCTTTTATGAACTCTGGTGAGTATTTAAGCATTTCTGAAAAATTACCTAACAGATATAATCTGTGGCTCTCAAATCCATTATAGTCTTTTCTCCCTCCAGATTGTGTGAGATTAGTAAAGCATGTTGTAAAGAAAATAAAATGGCTATTGGCCTTTTCCCTCCATATCATATGTGGTGTCTTATATGTGGCAGCAGTTGAGTGCAATTTTACCTGGAAATATAAATCCATAAGCAAACATAAACATAGAAAGCATTTACAGTGATTTATCTACCTTTTTATGAAGAGTAAAACAGGTGTAAAACATGCCCAGGATTTTGTACATGACTAATTTTATTTGACTAGCATTTCTCCCTTTACATTAAACCTACAACGTATTTCTATTCATGAAGGCATAGATTGCTATCATTTATTAATTGTTACAGTATGGCAGATATGCCCTAACCAACATTATGGCCCCACTATACAAGCCAGTGATTCAGCACAAAACCAGAATGTTGTTCTGTCCAATAGTTTCACAGTTCTTACTTTTCTGTTTTATAGAAGGGAACTAAAGGCAAGGCATGAAGATACATCCTTTTTAATGTCATATAGCAAGACAGTGACAGAATCTGGAATTTAAGTCCTTACTAATCTTAGTCCACTGCTGTAACCAGAACAGCATTTTCTTGCCTTGCAGTAGCAGATATTATTTAATCAGTGTAGCTAAGCTTTCTTGCTTGGTTGGTAAGAAACATTATTAAACTGTGGTATAAGAATACCATAAATCTAAAACAATTAACATTATATTCATTTTATATTATAAAAGGCAAAGACTTTTGTGGTTTTAATATTTAGAGGATGTAAAGGGTATTTATTTTTGCTTTAAAGCAAAAATGTGTGTGCATGTTGTATGCAAAAACTGTGTTTGTTTGTGTTTTGCTTTTTCCCTGAAGGAATGAACCAATTACAGCTCTCAAACAGAGCATGACATACTGGAGTAAATGTTAAGAAAAAAAATTAGTAAAAGTTAAAATAAATAGTTATGGTAAAAACAAAACAAAAGCCCTCGTTGAATTCAAGAAAAATTTGAAGTGACACTGTAGCATGTCAAGAAGAAAATTACAACAGGATTTTTCTGTGTTATAAATGATGCTGTTCTGCAAGCAAGGATTATGTAGATCTTTCTACTTCATTAGGATGCATTCACCTGTGAGATTATGAGATTCCCTGCAATCCAAACAAGGATATACCCTCCCATAGGTGTCTGAAAAACAACTCTTTGGCAGTGCAGGGGGAGAGGAAGAAATTGAAGCAAAATAATATTGATTTTTATTACTTGCAATTTATTTGTAGAGGAGGAGGAAGAGGAGATGAATGCTGTTTCTCAGGCCTGGTATTTACTGTGCTCCTTGAATATTTTGCAGAGACCCAAGCCATGTAAGTGCATTTGCTCTTAGCAATTCAAACCCAGCAGTCAGCTCTGTGAGGTGTTAGGATGTTCTTGGGTCCAGCAACCCCCTACAGCCCAGCTCATGACCTGGGCTCACATTGCAGGGCTTTGCTAAACTTTGCAAATTGTAACTGTGTTTTGTGTGCAGTCTTTATAGAATCGTTTGGGTTGGAAGGGATCTGTAAAGGGCCATCTAGGCCAACCCTCCTACCATGAACAGGGACATCTTCAACTAGATTGGGTTGCTCAGAGCCCCATCCAACCTGGCCTTGAATGTTTTCAGGAGTTTAGAGTCTCTGAAGTTCATAATACCTGAACATTATTACCTCTGTCAAGTTTTTGTGTCAAGAAGGTCTGGTATTTAAAGAGTTTGAGAGGACACTGTACATCATAAATAAGAAGTTAATATCTCAATAATATTTTCATAATTAATAAAATATTTAGCTAAACTAAATACTCTGATAAAACCAGAATTTTAAATGTCATTTCCCTGCTGATAGGCTGACAAAAAATTTAGACCACGCAGTGAAAGATTTTCTGGAAAAAATCACACCAAACCAATGAACAACAAAATCCACAAAACTTTATGCTGCTGACTACTAGGGAAAGTTATAAGCTTGTAATTCTTTTCTTTTTAATTTTACTCCCCAGCATATGAAGTCACTCTCCAAATCTGAAAGAAACGAAGGGTAATATACTTGAAATTCTAGAGTATAGCTCTCTAGTTCAAATTCAATGCTATAACTGAATGTAATTATTTTAAGGACCTATTTGAATGAATATAGCCAAGATTAAATGGCTATGGTACTTACACTGTAAGCACAGAGAACCAAGAGCCCTGCTAATAAGCAATGGATGTTTGTTTACGAAAAATTGTGGGTCTTTTTATGTACAGCTGAACTCTGTTGCCTATATTCAATTTTAAAATGAAAAGTTTTGTCTTACAGTATCCAAATTTGCAATTTTTGCTAAAACTACCAGTGAAATCCATCACTGAAGTAAGTATAAGTTTTCCTTTGGATAAAGGCTGCCAGTTTCAGTTCATAATTATAAATGTATTCTGAATGACTGTCATTACAGCTCCATTATGGAAAGACCATACACTGTGGCTCTGATTCTGATATTAAGGTGGGGTAAATTAGGCATGAGGTTAGTGAAATTACAGGTACATAAAATACAGGAGTAACGCTGATCCTGCCATCTCTGAGCTGGGGAGAATCAGCCTAGAAATGATCCTTCTCACGACTCAGTCATGGCTGCATGTTTTATGTTAAGTGGTAGGAAAACATTAATGGTCAAGGCCTAAAGTCACTTTGATCTTGATTCATTGCCCCCTGCCAGGTCTGTAGTTTGCCTGAGGACACAGACTGCAGAGCTGGTTTTTTAGTGTGTTAAATCCTTGGAGATGAGAGCAATGCACACACAGCATCACGATAATCTTTCCAACTGTCCTTGCACGCTGGAATTTAAAGAGAGAAATCTTTGAATTTCAAAGTCCTGCAGAGCATGTCGATCAAAGATTAATGGAGGATATTCCATTAATTCCCTGGGACGCTTTGGAAACACCGGCCATTGTTTCTGTGGAAACTGGTGTTCGTTCAGGAGACCAGTGGCTGTAATGCGTGTAAGGATATCTGCTGAAACCGGTAGGATTTCATTATTCTAATAGGTTACATATAAGCTTATATACAGAGGAAAGGCTAACAAAATTCAGTGTTTTAAAGGAAAATAACAGTACAAAATTCTTACAGTACCTCTTGGATCTTGCTTTTTAAATAAATATCCCCTGCTTTATATCTGGAACATTAACAGGTAACCTGTGTAGTAAATTAGGAAGCAGGGAACTTTCATTCTGCAGTTGCTTCACTGGGCACTCTTATCCCTCATTAAGTTAAAATATTTGCTAACTTGTACAGTCACATATCTAACTACCTCCTTATTAAGATGAACAAGATTTGTTCTATGATAGCAGGTGGCAAATTAGTTTTTAACAATCTTGCCCACCGAAAAAAGTAATTATTTCTGTGCCTTTTTTAAAGGTTTTGTTTTAAGCAGTTGTTTTTCATACTGCCTTTGTTATTTTCCAAGCTTAATACTCCTTTTGTAAACTATGATCTGTGATTGCCAGACTGCAGGCAGCCACTTGTTCGGACAAATAGAATGTAGTATTTTTCAAGTAGGTATCCATTAAAGAGGATTTGTCTTTCCCAATTTTATAGTCATAGGATATAAATGAAAATTGCAGTTGAATTAAAGCAGAATTATTGTTGTTAATAGCAATCTCTGAATATTTTAAAATTTTATTTTTCCTCAAAATTATTTAAAATTGAAAAAAAACCCCTCTAAACCTATGTAGTCAGAGTTCAGGTGTCTATCCAAAATCCTTATCTGCAAGAAGCAGACGTGCATGATGAAAATTGAGATGAAGAATAAAGATGATTTTTATTTTAAAAAATCTAATTTATGACATAATTAGAAATATAGATAAATAAATACCAAATTTACCAAAGAAGGAAAAGCCAAATTTCTCTGGTTGAAAAACATTATTTTCTAAAGTAAAGAAGAGGAATTCTGAGGTGTCTGAGTTAATATCTATTTATACCAGACTAAGCCCTCTTGCAATGAAATTCTCACATATGTAACTAAAAATTTAACCTTTATATGGCCAACATCCAAGGAATGGCACAAATAAGAGCTTACAAAAGGAGCATGAGTCAAACTGTGAAGCTCTGTGATGTGCCTTGTGAGTGTGGAAATACTGATGGTTTCCAAAATAGGAAAATGCTTTTTGTTATGAAAAAAAGCTCAATTTTTTTCAGAAAAATTTCCACCAAATATCATTTAAAAATTTTTTATGACTGTGGGTAAGTCTAGTTGATGGACTGCTGTTAAAGATTTTCTGTTGTGTACTGCTGACCTCTATTGGCTTATTCCCACTATATGCTGATGTTGTGGCACTGCTGTTTTCCTCCTTTGGGAATTATGAGCTTATGTTTGATTTAATTTAGGAAATTTTGTAGCAGAATGACAAAAACTTGAGCGCATATATATATATGTGTGTATTTCTTATCATGCACAAGTACACCCATTTAGTTACTTTTCACTGTCAGGTAAGTCAATGGAAAAGCCATTATCTTGGAATAGTGATTTGGTAGGGGTTTCTTGTGTCCATGAATTTACAAATATGCTTAAATGGTTTTACTGAGGTGTGGCCCTAGATAATACGACACTATAAAAATTAAAATAAACACCGTAGCTACAGTTCTCTTTTGCCTCTGCTAGTCAAAAACTAGTTTTGTTTTAGAAAGGATGATTTGGCAAATCATCAGACTGTAGCATAGTCTAATTGGTTTTGAAGCCACAACAAAAAACTTAAATTGGAGAAGGTATTTAACTGTGTCAAATATTCTGTTCACACCCGCATACAAGTCAATGCCATAATGTCTTTTTCTGTGCATTTGCTCTAATCACTTTTTAAGTCTATTTCTGATTGATGAGAAGCTCAATATGACCTGGCAATATGCACTGGCAGCACAGAAAGCCAAAGAGATCCTGGACTGCATCAAATGTGGCCGGTATGTCAAGGTTTAAATTAGGTATTATGGAGAAATTCTTCCCTGTGGTGGTGGCAAGACACTGGCACAGTTTGTCCAGAGAAGCTGTGGCTGCCCGATCCCTGGAAGTGTTCAAGGCCAGGTTGGGTGCAGCTTGAAGCAACCTGGAATAGTAGAAGACATCCCTGCCCGTGGAAGGAGGGTGGAACAGCATGAGCTTTAAAGTCCCTTCCAACCCAAACCATTCTACAGCTCTATAATTCTCATACTTTACATCATCTTTCTGATATATGCACATAGAGGAATACTTTTATTTGCTTTTATAATAACAGTAATGTCTTGGATCAATTCATAGCCTAAAGCCACCTGCACTGACAAATGCAAGTATAAAGACATTCTAGTTCATGCTGAGCCTCCCCACCCCAGCCTCATCCCCAATAAAAGACTTTTATAAGGCCATTCTTTTGATCTTTGAGAAGTGCAGACAGTAATGGAGGTTTAATTTCCGTGTTTGCTTTTATCAGAAAGAGGGCCTGTGGTTAGCTCTGTGACAATGTACATAGCCCTGTGGAGTTCATGCAGTAGGTAAAGTGATGCTCAGTGTGCACTTTTTAGAAGAAACCTTTGTTTGGAATTATTTTTAACAGGAATATTTGCTTTAAAAATTAATTTTAAAAATTAATTCTTAAGCATCTCTAGGATTTTGCTGTTTAGAGTACTGTACTGGGATTTCAGATCTGAATGACTTCAGGCTTGTGTGGAGAGGACAATCCAAGGAAATAACATCTAAGAAATAGGTTTTACATCATGGCAGAGTGTGCATGGGTTATAAGTGCAGCTAGTAAGAGCGTGATGATTCTCCATGTAAACCTTCTGTAATCACTCAAACCAGTGGGAGCAGATGTGAGAAACAGGTTTCCATGGCTACATTAGGCTCAAAATTTCAGAGAATCAGGTCCAAAATAGTTTGGGATTTTCTTATTTAGTTCTCTCCAGGGAAACATAGGAAACAGCACTGAGAGGACAAATAATAAGGCTTAGGAAATGCCATATCCCTTTGGGTAAATTATACAACACATGCCCAAATAGGAGATATTTTTTCTTATTCTGTCTGTCAGAGAAAGACCGAGAAATTTCTAAACCCTTGGGATTCCTTCAGATCCAAAACTCTCCCATTCTCATGTAGTCCTAAAACAAGCAGGGCATTCATTTCGAAACGGAAACTGCTGTTTCGGCTGTTCTCTACTGAAATTTCTGTTGGGAAGAAGCATTTCGAAGGTCAGTCGCACTTTGAGAGAAATGTTTCATATTTCTTGGCTTTCCCAGCCATCAAACCTTTGCCAGTGCCTACTAAGTCAAAAATATAACATTTGTATCAAGCTGAATTTAACTGTATCAAAATTCTTTATAGACCATGGTTATTAGTGCTCTTGCTATATACTGAAGATTTCTCCAGCCAAGTAATCTAAGCTAGTGAAACTAATGATGGGGCTACTTACAGTGAAACCTAAGATTTAGTCTTTGGGCATGTAACCAGGATAATGACTAGCAGAGATCGGAAAGATTTGCTGTGGGTGAGGCAAGGCACAAGGTCTGGCACACGAAACATGCATGCAGCAAGTGCAGTCAGACAGGAAGAGTAGGGACAGCTTTGAACCAGGCAGAGAACAACGCTGAAAGAGACCCAGGACTTAGATCCAGACTGATATGAGGAACAGGAGCAAAAGTTGAGCAGCACTGACTCCATGCTGAGCTGGCTCCCTCTGCTTTGGGAAACCTAATCTCCCAAAGAAGGGTGGTACCTACCTACCCATCTCCAGCAATCACTGCACTGTGTGATGTCTGCTTTTCTGCAGCTTTCTGAAATAGTTTTGGGATAAGAATGAGCCAGGGCAGGGGAGACTGTAGTGTAACAGCTTCTGTGGCTGCATTACAGCAAGTGGAGAAGAGCCACCAAAGCAGGAAACCGGCATTCTTTTTTTCATGGGCTGCATCCGTGACTATCTGGTATCTGATGACTGAAACATCCAAGTATTTCAAGAGTTCTTTTAAATTTTGCATTGATGGCTAATTATCTCTGTTCACCAGATCACTACGGATGCAGCTAACCTTATTTTATCATCATGATAAGGACCTCCAAAGTGTCTTGTTTAATCTTGCCTCATGAGGTATTCTGTGACAGTGCTAGGCATATGCTAATGACTTAAATACTGTCTTTTCTGATTTTGTTTCTTTTGTCTTTCTTTTCCCAGAAGAAGCTTTATATTAATATTATTTTTAAAAAAAAAAAGTATTAAAGAATTGCAGGAGAAATTTACTATTTGCCCTTGAAAACATCATAAAATTAAAGCAAGAAAAGTCACTCTCCCATTTCCTTTTCTTATTTGAGTAATCAACCTTGAAAAGACTGCATTTTCAACTCAGACTGGTTTATCTGATTCTCACAAGAAGTTTACAAATTAGATTTCTCGATGTGTCTCTGTGACCATACAGTTTCATAATGATAAGTACCCCTGCATTGGTTTCAGAAAAGATCAAACCCAGTACTGAAAAACATCTGATAGGCTGGTACTGCTCAGCTTGCAGCTGGGTAGAAGTCTGTTTTAAAAGGCTCTGCCCATTTCTTAGTGGTTTTTTGTGGAAAGGCAATGGCATCATACAACAGTATGGTGCTGTTAAGGTACAGTTTTAGAAAGCTCTAATTGTAGTTGCCCTTCAAGCTTACATTCTTGTTTAGTGGTATTCCAGAAGTTTAGAAAAGCTATTGTGCACTCAGTCTCTGTTAAGCGTTTGTCAGGAGTGTTTGATATCTTAATCTTGCAGAGAGCAGTGAGTGAATTGTGTTGATCAGCACTATGGTTCCCCTGTCTCAGTGGTAGCAAGAATGTTTCTTAAGAAAAATGTCTTTTATAGATGTGTCTTTTATACATCTAATGTGTAAATTTATCCTCTTAAAATATTTATAATAGAGAGATTGTGCGACTACTCTGAGGTAGATTTGTAAAGAGGACAGAGCTGTGTGGTAGTGCAGTGGGTAATTGGCCACTGGTGAGAGGGGCAGAAAGCTCTTTGTGTTTCCCTGTACAGCTGCCAGAGCAATGTAGTTCACAGCAAAGGCAGTCTGATGAAAAGTCTTCTGCCTGCTATAGGATTCAGTCTTGTGTATAGGATTAAGCTTTAAGAGTATGTATCATAGCAATAGACTTGCATGAAGCTTAGAATTAAGAAATTCTGTCCCTCAGACACCAAAGAAAAATTCAAGTGTTAAGTAATAAAAGTTGTCCTTTCCCAAGATCACCCCCATTGTTTGGCATAGCACTAAAGAAGTCTAACACCTGTGTGACGAGAGATGTTTTCTTCTTCAGATAGACTTGCACTCAAAGAAATTTCTGCCAGCATTGCCCCTCACACCGAGGGCACACCAGCCCTGTGGAAAGTTCCAGTGCTCCATGTGTTTGCTGCGCTTTGTGGCTATAGGGGCTGTTTTCCTCACGCTGTGCAGAAGACTACAATAGTCTGATGTTTTTTTGAAAAAGCCCTGTTGTTCCAGAAATAGATGTAAAAGCCATTTGTTTTCACAGTGCACTTGCCCTACATTCAGACAGTTCTTCTTCTTTCTACTTCATCTGGTCATGGGTTATTAAGTGTTGACTGGGCAACAGTGGATGACAAATCCAGAAAGCAATTAATTAGCATTAAAAGCACTGTTGTCAGAAGTACATCCATCTGCCTGGGTAAGAACATGTCCAGACTCAGTGTGTTTTATTTTTCAGTGCCATCAGTCTGGTGGTTGTTTGCATCCAGTTTGAGTTGTAGGAAAGTGGCTATTTCCTTGGCAGTTTTCACAAAGACGTGAACAGTTGCAATGAAAGGCTGGCTATAAAGCACTTATTTCTACAGGATTTCAGACTTTTGTCTTAAGTTTTAGGATAAGAGCAGCTTTGCTCTTATCCTAAATATCAAAACATATTTGTTTTAACAGGCCTTTCATCTGTAATAATAAGAACACTTAGCACTTTCCAGCTTCAAAATGCCTTACAAATGATCATCCCACAACACCCCAATGATACAGTAAGTATTTCATTTGCCCAAGGCAGTGAAGGAAGTCACCATCCGCACTAGGGTTAAAGTGAAAAGGAGAAGGATATAAATGGAGAGAAATATTTTTAGGAAAACTCTACAACAATTCTTTGTTTCCTGTGGATTCCTCTTTTTTTTTTCCCTTTTCCAAAATACACATTTTAATAATGAAGTGCTGAGAGTAGTAGAACAAAACTAAGGGAGAAGATTTCAAGTTTGGATTTGTTCATGGACTTCTCACATTCCACAGGTCATTGTACACAGAGATTTGACACTTTTCTGTATGATTCCGATATTGGTCTTAAACAACCACACCAAGGTAAATGTGTCTTTTGGGGAGGCAAGAGGGAAATCCAGTGCTTAAGATTATTTAATGTACTGAAACCAGTGTAATACTGCATGTCCTTTAGTGAATAACCCAGGGTGTAAAAGTTAGAAAGGAATTGCAATTCCATTGTCATTGTCCCAGATTTCCAGTTTTTGCTTGTATCTAGAGAGGGCAGCAAAGAGCTGCAGTTTGAAACTTCTGCAGCAGGTAACCTGCCCTGTCTGCTTTTTCTTTGATTACAGCCTTAAAATAACTCATCATAAAGATATTTTCAAAGTGTTTCTCGGTTTTCTGATTCCAAGTATAATGACAAGTTTTTTGGGGGTAGCTTAAAGTTATGAGACAGAATGGTCAGAATTAACAACTTGACCACAGGCAAAGGATGCTGGCAAATCGAGACAGGGTCTCATAATAACAACCTAAACTCAGTTTATCAGTCTCACTGCCTCCAGGTAATTTAGGATATTAGAAACAGAATTTTTATTAAACCTCTGGAAACTTATTCATTGTCAAATGCATTGCCCTGAAAGAGCAGGCTGGATGTGTATCCCAGACAGACTTAGCAGATATTAAACCGCAATTCACTGGTTTCATTGCTCTTCAAAAGGAAATCCTGCTCCCTCATGCACAAACACTGCAGGAGCAGATGAACTGCTGGCAGAGGGGACGAATCTTTAAAAGTGAAGGAAGGGAGGTGATCTATGGGATATTTGGAGGGCAAATCCATGAACCATCATTAAAGAAAAAGGAGTGGATTTCATTGGGTTCAACAGAGATGACTCCTTTGGAGCAGAGATGTAAGAACAGACATTACTCTGAAGTCCAGACACTTAAAATATCAGAACTTTCCCTCACGCTGTTCATTATTCCCAGCTGCCTGGCTTAGGCACAAATTTTTGTCCTGAGTGATGTTAGTGGGAATTTTGCCGCTAATTTCAGGCAGACTGGCACCTGACGTTAGCAGAAGTATCCTTAGTGAATGTCCTGTGTTCCCCTGTGCTCATCTACAGCATGGTTGGAATAGATCATGTTCACAGCTGATTACCAGCTTGTACATTTTGTGGTGTGCAACTCTGCCTGTCAGCCTGAACAAGCCATGGTTTTATACCAGTTGTATTTTTCTCATATTCTGGGACCTAAAAGGACTCTTATTTTTACTATAGTGTGCCACTCATGTACTTTGATACTTTAGAACAGGCTAAGTGCTGGCCCTGACCACATGCACTGATGAGAATTGATTTCCATAACATCCCTCTTGAAAGAAGGGATTTATATCATCTTTATGTGGGGATAACCTGAGGGAGGGGGATGATTAGGTGTTATTTATGTGTACAAATATCAGATGGAGTGTATAGAAGGCAAAGTCAGACTGCTCAGTGACAGGGCAAGAGGCAACAAAAAAATAGAGGAAAACCCATTCATGCATGAAAAATATTTTTTTGTCATTGTTTTAACTGTTGGGATAGATGGAAACTTGACATGGATAGCTCAGAGATCTTGTGGAATCACCTCTCATGGAGATATCCAAGAGCTGATCACAACCCAGAGCAAATGGCTGTAGGTGACCTTCCTTTGAGCAAAGGGGTTGGGTGGGAGGATATCTGGAGTTCCTTGCCAACCCCAACAATTCTGTGATTCCCCAAGCAGATCTTCTTATAACCTGCTGGAAAACAGTCAACAATTGTGCAAATACAGTTAAAGCTGCATGAAATGTTTATTTAAATATTAAAAAAAATCACTTATTGTAAATTAGTTTGATTCTTTTCCCTAATAGTCTCAACAAATCAATGCATTCTTTTTAAAACATATAGTACAGTATCTGTTTAAAAGATGATCTCCTTATCCTGCTGTCTGATTTCCATAAAGGATTTTTTTCTAATGTTTGCAATGCTGTATAAATTCGCTTTAAATATTCCATTTGCTAATCTTCCTTCCATTATAAAGTTTTTGAACTTCAAATGTCATTTGAAAGTCCTGAGCAAAAATAAAATATAAATTATGATGGAAATATGTCAAAGATATAAAGAAAATGGGCATGCTTTTTCTTATTCTGTTTGTTTTATTAATGTTGTGACATTTTGGCTAAGAAATAAAAACCAGCTTTTACAGAACTGTGGGAAAATAATGACTGAATTTTTGGTAGCCAGCAGAGACTGCTACAACAATTTAGAGTTGCAGTTTTGAAGTATATGCAATTTTTTTTCAAAAAAGGTCATTTCTAAGAGCTGTTCCCTGTCTAACCTTTGATAACTTGGATGCTTTTCAAGCCTTAAAGCTGGAAAGAAGATCCTGGCCCTTGTGGTGCACATGGTTAGAGAAGAAAAGCTACTCTTTTGTGTTCCTAAGGAGTTAATGTACTGTTTCTGACTGATTAATGCTGATCACACCTGTCCAATTGTGACAGTTTACCTGGGCTGAATGGATTGGAAGGAAATATGGCTGATTATGTCCTATTAGTAAGATGTTTGCTCTCCCTCCAATAGCATGAGACAGTTGACATACTTGACAAGTAGATGGTGGAACCATGGAAATACCTGTGCCCTTTTGTGCTATCAATTCAGTTATTTCTTATCCTTAAGAAAATGTATAAGGAACTCTGCATTACAGGTCCTTTTCCTGCTTCAAATTCCCTCCTATGATCAACCTGAGTAAAAGCTTTTTTTTTTTTTTTTAAAGTGTACTTCCAGTTTGTTAAAATTTAGTGATGCTCTTCAGAGTACTGGCAGTTCCTCTCAGCTTTCCTAAAAATTTACTTTCTGTTCTATTACCAAGGTCCTTGCTGCTTCTGGTGATTGTTATTTTTAGGAAAG
Source organism: Eulacestoma nigropectus (assembly GCA_013397775.1). Taxonomy (NCBI): domain Eukaryota; kingdom Metazoa; phylum Chordata; class Aves; order Passeriformes; genus Eulacestoma; species Eulacestoma nigropectus. The sequence continues at coordinate 1,384,022 of VZTE01002684.1, forward strand.
GGAAAGGAGTAATGTTGATTGTAGAGTATACACCCATCCATAATTTTCTGTGTATGGAGAGAATATAGAGATCATCTGCTATCTGTGTAGCTGTCCTTCAATTACAATATTTCTATCCCAAATACACAAACAATATGACTGTGAGCATCTTATTTACATTAAAATCTGTTATTAAATGTGGAAACTTCTATTTTGAAAGGTGGTGGGTAAATCCACCATTACATGCTATGAAAGTTTTTCCATGTGTCTGCTTGATCAATAGAGCCACAAAAGTGCCTGTATTGTTGTATCTTGCTTAGAGAAAAGGAATCGGAGAGAGTTGCAGGTCATTGACCCTCTAGGGTGCCTGAAATGGTGTGACATGTTTCTACAGGGCAAGGGTGTAAGAGAAGGGGCAAATCTGCTGCCTCCCTGGGCAGCCAGGTCAGCCTGACATCATTAGCTCCATTTCTAAGATAGAAGAGCAAAGAAATTGGGTAGTAGCGAGAGAGATGTAGGTGAACCTTAAATGTAAACCTTATTTAAAGACCAGCCCTGGGAGCAAAATTCAAGCTATGTATTGTTATGTTCTTAATTGGCAAACAGAAGACAAGTCAAGAAATGAGTGGGTTAGGTTTGCTAATATAGTGGGCTTGTGTGTGTTAAAAGTGATTTTTAAATTTTAGCTATTCACAGTTCTGTTTGATTTAGTTTATTTGAAAATAGCTCAATTTTAATGCATTAGTTTATTTGAAAATAGCTCAATTTTAATGCATTAGAACACCTGAAATATGCCTAAAGGAAATAATAACAGAGTGAAACACCATATTAAGAAGACCAACTCAAACCTTCCTGAGTGCTTATTTTTCCCATGCAGAATAAAAATTAATTGAAGATAAAGGATCCCAGCAGAAACTCAGAGACCTTAGAAAAAAGATAACTTTGTGTTTTGAATGAGTGCTATTTTTCATGTGACATCTAAACTCTCTCAAAAAATTGTTTTGACCCTTGTTCTGGCCAAGAAACAGCTACAGAACCAGAGGGGAACAGACATTATGAAAAAAAGATTGCTTCAGTCTCAGATAATATTTTTTTAACTTCCATGTTTAATGCTGCGTAAAGCACCATTAAATCTCCCTCTAGGCTTCATGAGTCCTACTTTGTAGGTGACAGATCTCAGACATTGATAGGAAGTCAAGGATTGGTGAAAATGAATGTCATAGAAAAGTTTGGAGGAGAGAATATGCCCTGATGACACAACAACAACAATAACAAAAGCATTCATCCCTGTTGAAGTTTAGTACTGCAGATTTGGAGCCAGCTATGTTTTCCTGGCTTTCAGTTACATCTCTAATACCACTGATTTGCCAGCAATGTATTCTGGATGGTGCTGCAAGTAAGTGTTTCCTGCAGTGTGTTAATTGCACCTTTTTTTTTCCTTCTTGATGAGATTCCACAAAGCCACAAGCATGCATTTTAAGATGAACTATTAAAAGGAAAGAAAATAGTCACCAAAGCTTCCCCAGTGACTAATGTTGTGTAAATACTGTCATGGTACAGTTGGATTTATTTTTAATTATTAGGCCAGCCTGGGGAAGTGCTGTCAGAGAGCAGTGATAGCCTGTCCATTGCTCATTTGAGCAGAACAAGGGGCTTGACTTGGAGCAAGTTGCAATGCAGATAGTGTTGTCTGAGTTTGTTCTGCCTTTCTTGTTCTCAAGAAGCAGAAATGTAATCTAGAGCTGCAATGGAATTTAATGCTAAGGTAGATCCCTGTGGAGTTGTAACCCAGCTATACGTTTCTTAAAATAACCATAGTCTTCCGTTTTATTTTTTATATGATTTTGACCATAGTTAGGAAATCATAATTCTGGTCTATCAGAGGTGTTAGTCTCATTGATCTATTCCCTCCTTTACTTGATATTTTTTTTAACTTTGACTTCTTTTTCTTCTAAGAAGTGTCTCATTTTATTCAAATCAGCATTGGACCCGATAAAATCTTAGGACTTTTTCCTGTTCAGATTTGTTCACATTTTGTTGCCTAGGTTTTCAGGGGGTCTACGCATATGGAAATACTGTTAAAACAGAATTGGAATGAGCCGAATGGGAATAAATAACTTACACAATGCTTATATTAATGTATTGTCTTGCATACAGTGTGTTGTCTTTTCTTACCCTTTACTGCAAATGTTCTGTTTTATAAACCCACTGTTGTCCGACTCAGTGCCACTGCTTTTCAGAAGTAGATGTGCACTAAAGATGGTGGTTATTTTTTCTGTTACAGAGTTGAAACACCTGCAATTTTAAAAGGACTTTATTCTATTTATTTGAAAGAAACAATGACACACAGGTGTAGCTTATGTTGAGACAGATTGGTATTTGGATGTAGTGGAAACAATCTGAATAATCCCACAGCCTCAGAGACCGGTAAATAACCAGGAGGTCACATCTGGAGTAGGACTCCATTGCTTGACTATGGACACCTAATGCAATTTTAGATGTCCTGCAATATCTGAGGTATTTTCAGAGTGTATATTGACATGGCACAAGAGCTAATGGAGACCTGTGCTGCTCTGAATGTGCAGCTTGGTGGCCAAGTGTCCAGGAACCACATAAAGTTGCCCTGGTGTCGTCTTCTTTTTGGTAGGCAATAAAAAACTGGCCCTGCACTCTAGGACAGCACAACAGTCTTGCAGTTAGAAGTGGATCCCAGATGTTTTGCTGTCTTTATTTCAACTCTTTTCCCCTGCATATTGCCCCTTTATGGGTGGGTTTTGTTTGGTTGAGGTTTTTTTTCCCCACACAGAAGTACTGATGGTGTGGAAGCCATTTGTGAGGGAATACTTTCAGACCATGCGAAACTTAGGCTAGTTTTGTGTATGTGTTTATATACAGAGGTTGTAATAGGTTTTAGGAGCCTAGATACGGACTCCTTAGCCCACATGTTGGATCTCATGCCCACACCCTTCCTGCAGAGGTGATGTACTGCTTTGTGCAGGGAAGTTCAGCACTTTGAATGTAGCAGTGCACTTTGGCATCTGTGGGTGCTGAGATATTGGGACAGCCAAACTCATCTCGAGCTCATTGAATTCAGAGGATTACTGTGTCATAAGCTGTATTTAGTGTCTAAAGGAGCTGTGCCGTACTGAAATCTCTGTCAGATGAAATCGTCTCTTCCACCAGGCTTAAGTACATACATTTGAAATGTTTGGGATCAACAGCAACAAAAAAATTATTCAGAACTTACTCTTAGGATCTTGATGAGGAATGAAGGTCATGAAACCACACCGCTTGATGTCAATTTTTGGCCTTTTGTGCTCAAAAGAGGCATGGAAATATTTGTGACCAGTCTGGTGCACACAAGTAGTGCCTAACATCTGCGTAGCAGAGCAGTTTTGAGTGGATGGGGAAAGATTGCAAACCCAGCAGAGACAGATGTGCAGAATTATTTTAACTGTACCTTTTGAACCAATTTGGAAGGTCCTGGGGGTTCAGGATGGGAACACAGCAAATATTGGCACTCACTCCTTGCAGAGCATCAGGGTTGTCTCACAGTGTAAAGAAGATCTCTAAGCAGCTGTTAAAGTATTAGAATTTAAAATGTTAATGTGTTTAATTGCAGGAAGTTCAAGGAAGGTTGAAAATGTCATGAACAACTTACATTTCATTCTTCCTAGGTGGAACTATCCAACTCATCAGTGCAGCCATTTTAGTGAGTGTCAGCTCTAATCCCCTTGAGAGAAGTCAGTTCTCATTTTGTAAAGGAACAGAATGGCAGAAAGGCCAAAATATTATTGTTCTGAGCAACGGGTGAGAAGAATCTCTTATTTGAGGCTCTGTATACATATAATAAAGGTATGTTCATAAAATGACAAGTGATCAAGGTAGCTTCTCCCTCATCTGAGAACCCATTATCTGAGAAATGGTTACTGCATGTAGTCTCCTTGTCACTTGGCAAAAAATACACATGAGCTGATCTGCTTTCATGGGTAAAGGAAGATAGAGGGTGTTAGTTTAAACTTGAGTGAAATCTCCTGTTCACGGCTGGCTGTAAACACACGTGTGGTGACTTGAGCTGACAGACAGTATCTTGGTTAATCTCAGTAACTAGATGGTGGGCTTTCAGCCCAGAGAGATAAATAGAGCTGCCATCCCCCTCATCTGTCTAGGGAGCTGAGGAAGCCTATGAGAGCCTGAAGTGCAACCCCTGGTTCCCAGCCAAAGTCTCTATCCACCAAAGACTTTCCGTAGTCTTCACAATCTGAAAAATCCTTAAAAGCTTTAGTAAAGATTTCAGTTTTCAGTATTTGCAATGGAAATGCCAGGGTGTGTAGTTGATGAATTCTTGAACTCAAAAGTCTTGCAGTAAACTCAGAGAAATGTAATGGAATTCAAAATACAGTCTCTAATTAAACTGATAATGCTGTCCTAGAATCTGTTTTTATTATCCTTTAAATTTCCTTCACTTTTAGTTGTGTATATAAGATGATTAAATCTATTTGCATGAGCTACTCAATGCTGCCCAAGTACTGAGAGCTGGAAATCATACAAGGAAGTATTTTCTCATCGGTGAGTTAGATTAAATTAGGCCAAATTAGGCCATATGTTCTGGAGTTTGTTCCTGTGATGCAATAGTATTTTCTGCAAAGACATTGTCACAATCTTTCTTCCCAGAAGGCATAACTGCTGAAAACCCTTTTTTTTTTTCCAGAGACATTTTTTGCATAACAGGTTAGAAATATAAAGGCAATGTCATATGAAAAGCATGTGTGCATTAATACTGACAGCTTTATCCTTTCTATTCCCATTTAGACTTCATTCACTGCTTTAGTCAAGCACCTTTTTAAGAGTCTACTGTTTCATGATTTCTATATGGATGAGAAAGTAGTATTAAACATTTACAGTAGGTAGGATTTTATTTTTTTTTATTACTGACTGACATTGTAATAGTAGAAAATTGGCAACTATGCACAGGTTTTTATCTATAGACATCTACAAGTTTCCTTCTATTTGTAAAAGTTTTGAGAAAAATGCAAAGCAAATATTCACATAACTTTGTTCAAATGAAAGTAAAGCACATAGTTTGAGCTCAGCCTTTACTCTATTGTGATAATATTATAGAAGTGTTCTAGTGCAAAAGTTAAACATAGAGCTCTGGTCTTCAAAATTTTTAATTCTTATTGAAAATTACCTAGCCTGGACTTCCATTACTCATCCCATTACCTAACCTAATGCAGAAGATGTGGACCTCCCTAGTTAACCTGTGCTGAATTACATGTCAGGAGCAGCCCATGATTCATCAAAATAGAATTGTGTTCCCAACATGTATCTTAAACAGGGACCTCTACACTTACTCTTGTTTGCATTTAAATTTTAAGGGAAACGGAGGTCATAGACAATATCAGTATTTGTCATAGTTTGTATAGATGCAACAAGATGGGTAATAGGAATATTGTCTTCTCTGACTCCTGCTGAAAAAATTGTGCTTATTCTTTAGGATTTTGGAAACATGTTAAGTGTGGCTGATTTGTTGTTTACGTGATTATTGTGGTGTCTCTTTAAATATCAAGTAATTCAGCTGATATCTTTTGTAAATTCGCTATTTTATAAAAAATAAAAAAAAGTGGTGAAAATTAATGGCATGTAAATATAATAAAAATAGTCATAATAGTCACTTAACAAAAAAGGCCCACACAGCTATACATAAAATACTCAGATATCAGTGCTCCTGGCTCTGGACAAGGGCTGCAGAAAACAGCAAAATTCTTGCTTTTTTGCCCTGAAATTCCGTTTTTATTATGTGCAGAAATTAAGTGCCCAAAGTCTTGGTTTCTCCCTTCATTTCTCTTTCCCTGGCATTATTTTTATCCTTCTATTGCACCTCCGCTTGCTCTGTAATCCCCTGAAACATTTCACAGTCCTGATCTTCCCATTCCAGCTCTCCATTTTTTCCTGTGCCCAGTCAGCTTTGTGTCCTTCATAATCCTTCCTGCTTTCATGCACATGTGTTTATCTCTCTGCATCCCCTTATCTATTCCCTCTCAAATCTCCTTATCCTACATTCAGAACACACCCTAACCTTGCTCATGCTGCAATCTCCCCCTTGCTTTGATGATGCTTACAGCTTTCAGCTGCCCAGCCCTACATACGTGTCAGACTGCTTTTCCTCTGCTGCAACTCTTTCTGCCCCACTTGGGTATGGTGCAAGCAAGGAAGCTCAAATGACTTGTGAGTATCAGTATAAAAATCCCTTTTTTATCACTTCCTACCTGGTGACAAAACTAATATGCTGTGAATCATTGCAGGAAGCTGAAGAAAGATAATTTTTGCTGCAAGAAATACCTATCATCTGTCTTTTGGTCCCTAAAACCTTTGAAAAAATCCCATTATTTTTGTAGTAGGAGTATTGTTAATTCATTAACTACCTGTAGATTGTGAAAGATCATAAGGACACTAAAAGATCATGGATCTTTTGGGTTTTATCAATTAAGTAGCCTGAAAAATCTCACTGTCAGTCCTGGGAATAACACTCTTTGTCATGTACAACAGCTGTAGTTACAGGTTTATGTGGAGTGGCCCCAGGAAGAGCTCCAACTAAGGATCTCCTAACCTTCTTCCACAGCTTGGAAATGTGTCTTTTCCTTGTACTGAAGTAATTGTTGCCTCTTACACTCCCGTTAGTTCATAAATATAAGTGATTTTTTAACACACTAATGTGTCCTAGTCTTCTTCCTGATTTCTTGATTTATTGTACTAAGTATATTGCGTCTATTCTTCTCCAGTTTTGAAGTAGAGTTATTTTGGAGAGAACGTGCTAAAACTATGTAAGTTATGTGAAAGAAAGGTGGTGTTGAACCAAGATGATCAGCTGTCAGAGAGAGCATCTGCCACCAGTCAGGAAGGGTATGCTGCATTTATCAAATTTCAGTTTATTCTGAAATTAACATAGGAAACATAGAGCCACTGAGCTCTCAGGTGAGACTGGATTCTGTCCTATGTTCTGGCAGTCAGGAGCAGATAAAAGGAGAGCTGAAATGTGCCTTTCCTGCCTTGCTCCTCCCCTCTTAGCCTCCTTCGCAGAGAAGTGATACCAGATGGGTGATACAGCAACAAGGAAGGGGAATTTGATTTCTTCTGATGTTTGCAAAAATGCTGTTTCTTCTTAATAGGAATCTCTGTTCTCTTAGTGATGAACAATTTAATACACATGGGCACACTTTGCACTGATAGTTAATATAATATAACTTAGATGTCAAGTATCATTTCCATTGAATTCAGAGGCTCTGCCGATGTAGGTGTACAAATATCCTGTGTCCTGGGTTGCCTTTGTACATGAATTTTTCTTCCTTTTTTTTTCTTTTTTTTTTTTTTTTTGTCCTGTCTTCAGTGGCTGATTTGTGTTATTCAACACCTGTTGCCTTTTATCACAGTGAATTTCAGCAACAGGCAAAGTGATTCCTTTCAGTTTATATATCATTTTTAGTGCAGTTATGGAAGGAGCAGGAATGAAATGCTATACAAGTACTGTTAAGAGAAAAAAACCCACCAAAACCAGAAGAAAACCTCACACCTCAACCAACCAAGCAAACCACACTACTGCTGTGTGAAAAAAAGAAATGAAATGTGTTGAGTTTCTGTTTCTTCTTTTGATTGTTTTAATCTGATGAGTGGTTATTCATATTTATGGAATTCTAAAGGATAAAAATAAGTAATTTAATTTATAAGACTTCTCATCAATTTTCATAAATGGTCAAGACTGCATTGCATTTAATCAGCTTTTGAAAGAAAATGTGAATTTTGTAGAGAAAAGACCAAATGTGACATGGAGGTGCCATGTTGTCAAGTGGACGGTTTAGACCTCCTTCACTCTTTTGTCAAAAGCTGAAGAGTTGAGATTCAGTGGGTGATTAGTGAAAACAACTCGTGAAAAGTTATCAACAGGAATATGATTCGATTTGGGTAAGCCAAAACTGAATTACTGTACTAAAGGACTTCCTTCTGATTTCTTTAGAGAGGAAACGTCCTTTTTTAACATTCAAGAAAACTGAAATTTTTTGTTAAGACTCAGAGGTCCTAAAAGGATCAAGTAGTTAATTATTTAGTACAAGTCATGTTATTTCATTAGTATCAAAAGGCTTACGACTCACAGTACACATGAGGAAGCGAAGTATGCAGGAAAGAGAAGCAAAGTCTGTGTGTCGTGCAGAGGTGTACAGTGTTTGGAATATGCTGTAAAAATGCACTTGCAAAGTCCTCAGAGAAAATGCCAGTGGGGAGGGGGTACAGGGTACAGCCTTTTTGTTCTAGAGCCTCATTATGTAGGAGTTAAAGCAGTATGCAAGGTTGATAAGACTAATGAGGTAATTAAGTGTTTTGGTTTTTTTTTTTAATGGCCTCCTTCACAGAGACAGAGGATCTGCCTCAAGTTGAGGTGACAGTAGGCAAGGTTACAGAAGAATAAGGAAAGAATAAGATACAAGAGAACATGTTGGCACTGGCTAAAAACGTTCAGGAAATGGGACAGGAATATGATTTTCATATTAGAGGGTATTCAGTGGTAGAGTTTTAAAAAAAATCTTGGGTTTTTACCTGGTCATGAATCATCTGGAAAATTACAGTAAAACTTGCTGATGATAGTAAATTATTCTGTATAGCAAAGACAAATGCCAACTTGAAAAGCAGCACTGAATAATTGAGAAACGCAGTGGCAGAGGACAGGATGTTCAGTATTAAAAAAAAAAAAAGATGCAAATAAGAGAGAAACATTTCCTACTTTTGGCTCAGCAGTGAGCACTGGGATAGCGCCATTCTGGTTTCTATGCCTATAAAACATCCGGGTTGCTTTCCTTTTTTTTTTTTTTTTTTTTTTTTTTTTTTTTTTTTTTTTTTAATCTTTTTGATAGTTTGAGAGCTGAAGTTACCAGCTGGTGGTTTTCCCTAAATAGAGTTTTAGCATGAGCACAGTATGTGCATTTTCTTTCACTGATTTTGTAAAGGTACATTACTAGTGGTACAAAATAGCCATAATTTGCTTTTGGATACTAGAACTACACAAAAAGATGAATGGGGCATATATCTACTGTATAGACAGCTTTCCTTTTTTGATTGGGCAATCATATAGTTAAGTGATAGTGTTCCTGGAGATTGAGTCCATGAAGCCATAAATGGCTTCTACAGTTTATTAAATGCTGAAGTGCAGCTGGAGCTACAAAAGCCATCTCAAGCAGTAAGTACGTTATTACCATTATGGAAAGATAAAAGGAGAAAATCATGGGAATAGGAATTTTTAAAATTTTGAGGCAGAGGGAAGAACAGAAAGGATAATATTTTCATTAAAAGTATTTGTGGGGTAGATATGAACCAATGCTATCTCTAACCTTTGCAATTTCAAACAAACCCACATCCTTAATATGTAACTGAACACTGTTAACATTGTAAAACTTTGAAGCAATGGAGTGACAAAAGTTAAATTTGAGGTGGTTTGGATCTGAATTGACCTTCTCTTTTCTCAGAAAAAAAGCACTGAGAAGGAAGACCAGTGGGTTTTGCCACAAGAGTAGTTTTGCACAATTTTCCTACATCATTACTAGTTCCAAAGTATGCTGGTCTTGGAAGCTACCCTGTTAATTTTTCTTTATTATCTCTGGCCTCCTAAGGCATGTCCCTACCCCTGGCAAACGTCTGCTATTATTGCAGAAGGTTTGAAAAGGAAGGAACTGTGGAAAGGACAGGACTAAATTCTGACTCTGTCTCTAGTTAAGCAGAGAAAAGTCCTGCAGCAGCTGAACATATCTGTTCCTGGTTCAAACCCACACTAGAATTGAGTTTGCAGCTCCTTTTCTCAGGGCATGGGTACCAAACTTGATCAGGCCAGGACTGAAGTGAACAGAGGGTTATTGTGTAGGTGCTATAACTAGGACCCTGCTCACCAAGTGGTCATGTAGGAAAAAGATCTTGATGGATTATGCCAAAAATGTAATATCAGTAAGCAGTTGTGCCTAAGTATCTGAACTGATTAATTTTCTTGCCCTCTGTGACCCAGTGAAAGATATAAGAATAGCTGTATGATACAAATCAATCCATAATTGTGTTGAAAATTATCAAAAATATGAAATAAATCTTCCCCAGTATTTACTTGAAAATCGTATCTTCACTTTTGAACCAGCTCTTCTGGACTGGGGAAGCAAATGCATCAGCACCTAGGTGCATGAACTGAGTGGTGACGCATTCTCTGTCCCAGTCCATTTCAGTCGTTGTCATTATTTTATCCAGAAAAGCAACTGGGTTTACACTGAAGTATTAGGAATTTAAAACTGTAGCCATGGACTGCTGGCACCTAGAGGAGTGATTTTATGTCACATTTAGCCAATTATGTTGTGAGCTCAGACTTTGTAACCAGAGTCAAACCTCCAGCAACTATGGTCCGGTGTATGTGTCCCTGAATTTAAGACCTAAATATGAGTCAACAAACAAATAGTGGGCTGAGCAGAACTGCTTCTTCATGGCATCTGCATTGCCTAAGATGCTGGATGATCTCCAGGACAACAGCTCCAGAGTCTTCCATTTTAGAATAACGGATGTGTCTCCTTTCCACATATTTTAAGATTCATGAAAAATGATTCAGTAATGAGGGCCCAATCTGTTCCCATAAAGTCAATGAAACTTTTTTCAGTGACTTACATGGAAGCAGACCTGAGTCCAATAGAAAAGCATCCTGTCACTAGAAAAGCAAACTGAAAAACCTCAGTTTAACCAGGCATACTGTGGGTATTGTATTGTTTAGATCAGGTTGTCTACAAACAAGTGTTTCTAGTCTGTACCATAGTTTTAGCTTTAACTCTCCACTGAGCTTGAAATACATTTATTATAAAAAACATTGGAAAGCAGTTACTTTCTCTAGATCTTGTATATAGACCTCAGATGCATTATATGACAATTCCTGGCAGCTGTCTTTCTATAATGTGATCGTGATGAACAAAATCTCCCAGGGACTGAATGCCAGCCTTTATTCTGAAATACAGTTGTTGCATGTCTCGCTTTTCAGCCATTTATCTAAATCTTTGCCTTGTTTCTTTAAGGAGTTTTTAAACTCTTGGGGGAGAGCAGTCTTTATATCACATTACTCTTTTTATATAAAAACTAATACACATGTATATATATGTTATCTTCTTTTGCCCTTGCTAAAGGCACGAGAGAAAAACCATACCTGTATTTTTCTCATGTAAGTGCATTTTTATGACCAGCCCTTGAACAGATTGCAGTTCTTAACTGAAAACTTTAACTTCATCAGGTAGTTACGGCAGCATATATTCACCCAGGTGGGAAAGGTCTCAAGAGTCCATGTGCTGAAAGCAGAAGCAACACAGAATTCGGAGCAGATTGCTCCAGGCTTTGTCCAAATGGGTCTTGGAAACTCCAAGAACAGGAACCTGCAGCCTCTGGGAATCCTGTTCCAGTGCTTAAGTATCCTCAGAATGATTTTATATTTTTTCTTATACCCGGTAGGATCCCTCTCTTTCAAGTCATGCCCATCACCTCTCTTCTGCACTTCAGTAGAGAGCTCTCTTCTTGGTCACCCATTTTATATTTTTTGACAGGGTGAGGTGGTTATCCTTGAAGCTTTCTCTTCTCTGGACTTAACCCCAATTCCTCAGACCACGCTTATGGAATTATATATGTTCTGTTATACTTCCGGTGTCTTTAGCTGCAGAGCACATAATTAATTGCATAGTCTGCTGTGTTTTTCCTGAGGTCAGATCATTTTTAGCATTATTCATTACAAATTTGAATGTCTTTTTCAAAGTGATAACTAAGCAAGTGGCTTATAGCTATTAAACATTAGTCATAAGCAATGTCTGTCTGAAATTATTTGAACCCATAATTGCATTTTCAGTCAATAGAGTCCATTATGATTGTGTGTTTATCTCAAAAAATTTAGATGCATACTTTGATACTTCGTGTGCTTTAATCCTTAAGCATCAACTGTCTAAGGAAGTGTCAGGTTCCTTCAGGCTGCTTTCAAATAGACATATTAATGTAGGGTGCATACAAATGCATCCTTTTTGGAGCAGGACGAGAGTTGAACATCTACCTGCTGACACACACACCAGGGATCTTTATTTGTGCCAGTCCTATGGTCATCTTCAGAGGCAGCAGATCTACTGATCGCATGCAGAGGTAGCCCACACTTGCCTTCATGCTTTTATTACTTCATAATTACCTGCTCTGCCCGAGTGAGGCAAAAAAGATCTTTCATTACTAAATTAGTAACAGAAATCTCAAGTGAAAGCCATGAAAATTTTAGTGTTCAAATAAACTGAGTGTGTATCACGTCTGTGCTTCAACATGACAGCTCAGAGATTTCTCAGCAGACCTTGTTCCTGCAGCATCTCTATGAGCTGTCAGGAGCTGTTGAAACAGTCAAGTTCATGCTATGGGATTCATGTTTGAGACTAAATTATGTCTCTTTTTTCTCGGTTGCAAATATGTGGATGGACACTCATAGCTGGTATATGACTTTGGTAGCTATCCACGAGATTTTCACATTCAGTTAAAGGGAGTGTAAACACAGCTGTTTACTTTTTTCCTACTCTTGCAACTGTAATTGAAGCAATGTAATGTTTTCACTTTTCAGCAAGTGACATAGGCATCCATTGCTATCATTTCAGCAAATGACATGAAATGCTCCTATTCTAACCCATGTTCCACTAGAGTTGTTATGGTTTGCAGAATTTCAAAACCACAAAATTACAGTTTGTTCTTTATTTTTTTTTTCCCCAATAGCTAAGTTTAAAACAAAAATTGACAAAAATACCCTCAAACAAATCTAACGATCATGCTTATTTTCCACAAAGACTGACATCTGACTCCTAGCAAAACAAGACTTTATATTTTGGTTTGTGTTTCACCCATGGAAGCAAGTGTTAGGTAAGTGAGGCTGCTGTTGATGAAAGTGCAGTTGTGCAGAGTAAATGGGATTTCATAAGCCACTGCCTTTGAAGGCATGGGATCATTTGGGTTCCTCATTCATGGGAACTGTAGGGAATGAACAGGTGTGTGAACAAGATTTTCCTAGTTGCATGAAATATTTATAGACACCCTACTATATCTGGAATATTTAGATTATTTAAGTGATACAGACCCTGTACAGTTCTAACATGAAGGCTATATGTTTCTGGTAAAATATATAATTTACTTTTCTTTAAGGAATTCTGAAGTGTAGATTTATAGCACTTGATGACCTTTGGCAGTGCAGTATAAATACAACAAATAATTCTCTGACTTGAGGCGTGCATGAATCTTTTTTCTCCTTTTTTTAATCCAGTGGTTACACAGTAGGTCATTCTGTCATTTGATGGCGTATTTCTGTCTGGAAAACAGAGATATGTTTAGTAGGGAGGTTACCGACCGTGAGAAATGAGAAGTATTGCACCTGCTCTTGACATTGTTGTTAATTATTTCTATGGCCCACAAAAGTATGCTAAGCAGTTGAAAGAACCATTTAAGAAATTTAATGCATTTTGTAGTGGTCCAGTAACCAGGGATTTTTTTTACACATATATTTCTCTTTATGTAGATAATTTTACAAGATATGCTGCAAGCAGTCACCTAACAGCTTCTTGTGTCACCGTCATGTGTGATGTGTAGGGCCCTGCTGATTTTTCCTGCTCTCTTGTTCTTTCCATTTCACAAGGGATGCTGGGATTCTGGATTGTATTGTCACAGTGCTTTATATCTTAGTGTGATAGTTGATTTGCATTAATTGTAACATAAATTTGCATTCTTTCCGTCCTTAGTCATGCCTGTATGTGTTAAACCTGTGGATGTACCCAGAGAGAGAAGCTGAGGCCGGCAGGTGTTCTTATGAGCCCACACTTGCTTGAGTTGTACCCCGAGGGAGAGTTTGTTTCGAAGAATGAAAGTGCGTAGTTCTTTTAGCTCAAAGTTAGCTCTGGTTTTCTTAGAGCCAGTGAGAGTATGTGAGAGAAACAGCCCTGCAGACACCCAGGTCAGTGCAGAAGGAGGGCAGGAGGTGCTCCAGGTACCAGGGCAAATTCCCCTCCAGCCCCTGGTGCAGCCCATGGTGAGGCAGCTGTGTCCCTGCAGCTCAGGGAGGTCCGTGGGGGAGCAGAGATCCACCTGCAGCCCCTGGAGGACCCCACACTGGAGCAGGTGGATGTGCAGGGGAGGCTGTGACCCCATGGGAGGCCTTTGCTGGAGCAGGCTCCTTACAGGACCTGTGGTCCCATGGAGAGAAGGGCCCATGCTGGAGCAGGTTTGCTGGCAGGACTTGTGACCCCATGGATCCCATGGAAGGGACTCACACTGGAGTGACAAGTTCAAGACAGACTGCCTCTGGGAAGAACTCGCCTGGGAGAAGTTCATGGAGAATTGTTTTGTGTGCGGGAGACCCCACACTGGAGCAGGGGAAGTGTGAGAGGAGTCCTCCCCCTGGGAAGGAAACTGTGGCAGAGACAATGTGGGATGAACTGACCACAATCCCCATTCCCCATCCATCCCCCTGTGCCACTGAAGAGATGAGGTAGAAAATTCAGAGTGAGGTTCAGCCCAGGGAGAATGGAGGGGTGGAGGAAAGGCATTTTTAAGATTGGGTTTTATTTCTCATTACCCTATTCGTATTTGATTGGTAATAAATTAAACTAATTTCCTTGAGTCAGAGTTGTTTTGCCCAGGATGGTAACTGATGTCTAATCTTTCTCTGTCCATATCTCAACCCATGAGCCTCTCATTATATTTTCTCTCTGTCCAGCTGAGAAGAGGAGGGATAGAACAGCTTTAGTGGGCACCTGGCATCCAGGCAGGGTTAAATCACCACATCTTCATACAATTTTATGTTTGGACCAATCTCATTAACATTTTTTCTACATAATTTGTGACAAGTTTTCATCCTTATGTTGTTAAATTAAATGAGGATGCTTTTACATGATATCGAATCTTGCATGTTTAAGTAGCCATCCAGAATGTAAAAACGAGATGGACGGTCACCATCTCTTGTCATTCCTAAGCAAACCTAAATCACATCTTCTTAACTAAAATGTAACTTTTTCTTTCATTTGCATTGACTTTGAATGAGCTGGAATAAAGAGTAAATGCAGCTAGGTTTAATAAGGATGAAACTTATACTGGGCACCCAAGTGGAGTGTTGGAAGCACTCCTTGTTAATCAGATTGGGAGTATTATATTTGACATTGTAGAGGGGTGCAGTAGTAAAAGACCATTAACTGCTGTTTGGAATAGAAGTGCCATTTCTATTTGTATAGGAGTTTTTGGGAGCACATATATTCTAGGTCCAAACAAATTTAAACTGCAAAGGATATGCTTCTGTATTTAAAAGGCAGTCAAAATTCTTAAGATATGGAAACCCACTTATTAATTTGAGACAGTTCCATTATGTAAAGAAAAAAGGAAGAGGGAGAAAAAAGGAGCTCAATGAAGCATAACTGATTCCATTTATGTGCTGAAATAAAATCATAGTGATAGAGATTTGTTCAAACAGCGGCTCAGGGCAGATTGGAAGTTGTTCTAGAAACAAGTGTGTGTTTTGTAGTGCAGGTTTTTAATGGTAGAGCTGCTGTATTAATATTTTTCTTTTCAATTAGACAATGGGTGTTTATGAGTTAATGCATCCTCTTGGCATTTAACAGCATTTTGCTGGAGGGGGGATTACATCAATTTGTTTAAAAGATCTGGTATACAGAGACAATATTTCATGAATATCCAGAGAGTAGAGTTTGAATGTATTTTTATAATAATAAAGATATCTTACAGTACTCTTCATCATAACGCATCCCAGAGAGCTCTGTAAGGTTGTGAAACACAAATCTACCTACCTGGATGTATTTATTGCACCTGCCAACCTGCAGGTGAAATAGAAAATGCTTATTAGTGCCTTGCAGCAGCACACGCCTGCATCAGAGAGGGATAGGGAAGTTTCTTTTAAGATTACCTGCCTGTCTTAAGGTATGCTTCATTATTATTATTTTAGTATCAAATTAGTTCTCCTTGAGTCTATCTGACTTGTGTAAAAATGTTAGGGGGTTGTTTTGATGTCTTGCATGTTCCACATGGTGTCACCTGCTCTTCCATCCTCTTGTTTATGGGCAGTTCTGTTTGGGCCACCTGCACACACATGCAAGTGCTGTCACGGCCCCCACCAGTGCAGGCTCCTTCTTTTGAGCTTGGTTCAAAAGTGTTTGGAATTGGAAAATGAATCAGACATGACTGAATTATTGTAGTAAATTCAGAAACTTCTTCTGCCATTAGCTAATTAATTGATTTGTCTGTAAAAATCATGTTGTGGAAATGGGGAGAGCTTTGACCCCAGTGTAAGAGAGCTGTGTAAAAGTGGCCAATGCCCATGGGCTGCTAGCTCTGTGATGATCCAGCTCAGTGCTGAGCTCCAGCCCCATGCCAGTGGCACAAGCATCACCATTGCTTTCATAGTTGGGCAGGGTAGCATTTTGTAGAATTAATAATGGCTGCAGGAATGTTCTTCTGCCTTTGGAGGGCAAAGACCTTTACATAATAAAGCATTATTAGCTGTCAAATGCCCTTTTTTTTTTCTATTTTGCTTCTGTCAGAAATAGACAAAACCCCCTGTTGAAACCCATTAAATTAAAGCCTTGTATTTAAAAGGTCTTGAGATTAATTTCATTACTGAAGCTTACAGTATTCATTATTCAGCATTTTTTATGCCCTATTCAAATTGCTGGGGCTTAGGCATTGTTTGCACTTTCAACTGTAAAGATTGCTCGGTGGGATTTGATGCTTCAGAAATAAATTGCTACGTATTTATTGCTGTAAAGATAATCTTCCAAACATGAATTGATGCTGCTCTGACTTCCTGGGAGTTTAGCACTTCTACTGTAGAAAACCTTCCCAATCAACAAAAGAGGGAGGCTGCTGATTACTTTGATAAGATTTGATACCTGAAAGCCTGAGGGATAGAGATGGTGTGATGTGACCGTAAGTACTTAAATATTCTCTGAGAGTTAAAAAATCATGTGGGTAGTTGGTGGCTAGGAAATGCTTCTGAGCATTTAACAAAATAGTTTTTAATTGTAAAACTATGCCTGACTTTTTTTTTACACTAAATGAGTTTCTGTATACCTTTAGTAGGTATGATGGCTGTAACTCCTCAACTGAGATGCAAGGTGCACTCTTATATTTGGTCAAGGTGGCTTCGTGAAATTGAAAAAAAAAAAAAAAAAATTTGCTTAATGGAGAAAGACATTTTTACTATGCATCTACCACTCCACTTTCTTGCAATTTTCTCTTGCCGCTGTTGTCTTGGATATTCTTTGCACGTAGGGATGAAACAAATAGTGGAAAATAAAATAATCTCATAAAAATAATTCCTGCCTTCCTGTTATTCCGGTCTCCAGGAGAGCAGGTTGGTTTGGGCACCTGTTATATGTAATATATACTATTTTATATTTTTCTTCAGCAACTGCCGAGATAAAGAGTTAAGAAGTTATGAATTTTAGACACTCTAGGTGCTGAACAAACAAATTCAGAGATTGAGTACAAGTCAAAATTGTCAGCAAGATGAATTGCTAAAGGAGCAGGATCAGGATGACTGGGTCAAGATTGATAGTTTATTTCATCTTAACTTTTCTAGACCTGCAGCATGGGGCTTGTGAAGGCAGAGGGAGATATAATGGCTATGTTTGGAGGAAAATTTGGGGAAAAGTGGATCAAACCATTAAGTAGCAAACTTAAAAAAAAAAACAAGCAGGTTTTTTTGCAAACTTATTTTCGGTTTAAGTGGAAAAATGTAGCAGCATTAGACTAGACTAAAATCCCTTAATGTTTTTTATTGGATGAATAAATTATCTTTGAATGAGAAAATTGATGCATTGTTGATGTGCTTGGCAAAGATTTGTGCTCATCAAGATTGTTCCTGATGGATTAATTTTCAGGATAGAGGTGCCATTGTTTGGAGTAGTATGTGACATATTTTTGTAGTGCTTTCAAATTACTGAAATCACTGCCTTAGGAAACAGAAGAAAACCCAACCTATTTCCTCTGAATACAAATGTACAGCATATTCCTTCCCCTTTTAGGAGCTAACCTTTGTCTTCCATTACAGGTCTTTTCTATGTGTATGCTGAATTTAGTCACGTGACATGACAGTCACATTCGTTACATGTGTGACAAAACCAAAGCTATATTAAAAATGGAATTATTTTGGTTTTATTGAAGACACGATCTAAGTGCTTTCAAGTACAACATACACATATGTCAGACCTGTAATTACATTATTGTCTAGTCAGTGTCTCTGTTAATCCTGAAAATATCTATTTCCATTCTGTTAAGGATATTATCCACTGCTACTGAAGTAAGAAGTGAGAATTTGTTAGATTTTATTGGTTTTGGGGTGCCATTGTCAGTGAGAAAGGATATTCTAGAATTGATAGCCTTGCTTCTTGGTCATTTAAATTGAAACTTCAGAATCAGAAAAGATGAACCACATAAAACTCATTCATAATCAGAGAGTGTATTACACTGCAGTTATTCAGCACAACAGAAGCACACACCACAATTTCATCTCTCTTGTTAAGATTTAGAAGCTGTTCCAGTGCTGAATAACTTCTAGAAGTGAATAAGCCACCAGCTTCTTTTCTTTTGTGAGTTCTGTAATCCACTCCAATCCATTTTAAGTGTGGAAGTGATACTGGTGATATGTAGGCTCCACAGAGATCTTAGAATCAGTCATCTTTCATGTTGCTAGAAGATACCTCATTATCTAATAAAATCAGAAATTTTACATTAACTGTTCATATTTTTTATTAGATCAGATAATGTCATTGGGTATAAATGATGTTTTGATGTTTCTTTACCATGTCTTTGTATGTGTTGTACACATATTTTGTTCTGTGCAAAATCTAGATGAAAAAGCAGCTCAGCTTACTGCACACTTCAGACTGAAGTAAAAGAATTAGAAACATTAGGTGATTTGGTTGCCCTGAAATAACGTCCTTTAAATATTTGTACAGCTTTATAAAAAATTACCTGTTATCAAGCTGTGAGGATCAAAGAGGGAAAATGCTATTATTAAATATAATACCTGTGACATCTACGTGCTCCCTAAATTAAGAATAAATTTTTGAGTTTGTGAGGCATGTTTGGATGGTGTCCACAATAATAAAATACAGGGTTAAATCTGTAGAAACTTTCTGTACTATTAATCAAGTTCTTTAGTAAAGCCACTTTCCAAATCGCCTTGGACCATATTCTTCTCAGTAGAACAGAAATAATTCCAATTGATTAATTGACTACAAATTGAAGAAGTCCCATGTGATGTTCAGAGAATGAAGTTCAAAGATTATTTCTAGATTACAGCATGAAGTTCAGTCTATTCTCTGGCCCCTAGAGCAGCTGGCATAGTCTGGCTCACACCCCTACTGCTATTCTCTTTTCCAGTCAGAGACAGTGGCAGTAGCACTGCAGGAAACTTCATTATCTTGTCCCTTACACTTTTTTCACTGGAAAATTTTTTCACTTCAGATACATTTTTCACAAATTTAATCCTTATTTTGGAGCTTGAGAAGATTTTCCGGTCAGTAATCTACACCTTCTTACATATGTTTGCAGGCAGCTTTAAGAGCAGTTTATACAATTTCCTGTGAGAATTTTCAGTTAAATTTTCATTCTGGTTTACTTTGTAATCCACTTTGTTCCCAAGATGCTAGCCTGCTATTTAAAGATTAGAGCCACACATGTTTTTCTAAATGTCAACAGGAGCTGCATCTAATACTTTTTAATAAATATCCTGGTCATCTCTGAGTGCTTTCTACTACATGAAGGTCCCAAATAGTTAAACCAAATCAGCTTGGTGCACGAACATCATATTGTTGGCCATGCTCTGTTTTTTTACTTAGAAATCAGTGGCATAAGAAGGCAACACTGTGAACAAATATATGGGGAGCTGTAGTGCTCAGTGAGGTCTTGAAGGTGAGAGCAACAACCTGGAATTTCATATTGTGCTAAAGAAGGTGGTGGGATTTATGATTTTGGCTGTATTCCAGCAAAGTACTTAAACCCAAAGCATAGTCCCATTAGATAAATCTATTTATGGAGGTAGATATATTCCCTCTTTAATAAATGCAAGCAACTCATTAGCATTAATAGAAATTATGAGTAAACAGTAAGAAGAAAAGATAACCATTAGTTTGAACAACCATTCTTTTGGGATTTTTTTTTTCTGATAAATATCTAACCTTTTTCTGAAAAAAAAAAAATCTAAATCTGCACATGAAGTTCATTCACATTATATCTCTTAGAGTCAGATTCTTTTGGCACACAGAGAGCATACTGTCTGTCACATTCATGGTTTCAGCTGCAGCTTTTGACTTAGAGCTTTTATTTAAAAAACCCAGACAAACAGAATTGTAAATTAAATTATTGAAATCATAAGAAAATTTAAGGCAGCATCCAGAAGTATGCTTATTTTGCAGGAATGGAAGCCCACTGATGGTCTCCCTTCCACAGTGTTTTTTAAGAAACTGTTCTAACGAATTTCAAGTCATTGATGGATTATTTGCTACAGGACCTTCCAATTATTGATTAAAGTTCAGAAGATTAATGTCTACAGGTTGAAAAAGCATGAAAAATACTTATTCAACAGGATCTGGAAAGAACAAAGGGATTATCTGATATAAAGGTAGAAGGGACTACAGGCAACTAAAGTTTCGACGGTATATATTGTTGAGTTACCTTAGAAAATAAGTAAGAAGCAGCAGAATATTCTGTGCTTTGGATTCAAGTTCAGCCAAATACTGCCTGTTACAGAACTGTTTTTTGTTTGCTGAACCATAATAATAGTTTCAAACATGACCCACTTGAGAGTTTAGAGTCTGTGGGCAGACAGTGCTTGGGAATTGGCAGAGAGCAGTGAAGGCAGGAGGAGATGCATCAGGAGACCCAATGGAAAAGGAAAGAATTTCTACCAAGTACGGTGAAAGGAAAGGTTCAGCAGAGGTGGAGAAAAAAAACAGGAGCCAAAACAGAGGAAGGAGGGAATTTGGAGTAAGGCTGGAAGATTCACAAACCTGGGGTAAGGGATGCAGAGGGCAAGCAAAAGCCAGGGGTGATACAGCAGAGTTATGTGCTGTGGATAGGCCAGGCTTACTGCCATCCCTGGGCCAGGATCTATTTCTCAGCACTACTGGTAGTGAAAAATGTTCATCATCAGAACCAGCTCAATGCTGCTTGTTCATTCAGACAAAACTGAGTACTTTTTGCTTGAAGTAAAAGAGAAAAATCTCTCTCTCTGGCTGCTGCAGTGTTGGGCAAGAGTGGGAACACCTGCCTCTGTTTCCACTGTCCCGGGCACACAGGCTGTTGCTGGTGGCAGTAATAACAGCAAGGCCATCACCTCAGGACTATGCCATTGAGGAGAACTGACAGCAAGGACATCTCTTACTAGGACAGTCTGCCAGTGTGGGCATCTACTTATTTTGCCTCTGCCTGACACTGGCCTTTTGTTCCTCTCTGGGTGGTAAGTCCAAGTAGAAAGAATGTCCTCTTACTACCAGCCCCTACTCCTTCTTGAGCAACTTATCTTAGCCTGGGCCATGTCCCTGAATAGCACCAGAAGAATTTTTTTTTTTTT
>VZTE01002685.1:1522-13996 GCA_013397775.1 Eulacestoma nigropectus
TTTAGGGGATCCCTGGAATTGTGGTGTTTGGTTTAGGGGGGTCCTGGGGTTTTTGGGGTGTCCCTGGAATGTTTGGGGCCGGTTTTGGGGTGCCTGGGGGGATTTATGGGGTTTTAAGCAGGGTCAGGTCAAGGGGAGCTTCCTGGGGTTCTCTGGAGGGGTTTTAGGGGGGCTCAAGTGGGTTTTTCCATGAGTTTTTCCATAAAAAAGCTTTTCCGAAGCGTTTTCCACAAGGCATCTCCATCAGGTTGCTCCAAGCCTAATTTTCCTTCCAAAAAAACCCAAAATCCTCCCCAAAAACCCCTGAAATCCCCTAAAAAAACCCCAAATCCCTAAAAAAACCCACCCAAATCCCTCCCCTCTGGCATCCCACAGTAGCAGAAAACCGGGATAATTCCCGGAATTCACCATTTTTTGGGATGTGTTTCCCTCACAGGCCGACATCGAGGAGGCTCCAGAGGAAACCCGCAGTGAGTTTTTGGGAATTTGGGGGATTTTGGAGGTTCCTGGGCTCGAAGCATCAATTTTTTTCCCCCAAAATTCCCAATTTTTCCTTGGATTTTCTCCTACAGAGCTCTACAAGGAGTACAGGATGCTGAAGCAGCAAGGAAAAGCATCGGATTCCTCAGGAAAAACGGGATCCCAGGAAATCCCAAATGTGGAACAGGTACTGGAAAACCCCCTTTGATTTTTGGGGTCTCCCAAAATTTGTCCTTGATCCAAATTTTTGGGGATTTCTCCCTGAATTTTTGCACTGCGGGCAAAGCCAGGTTCATCCCACATGGGGTTTTTTTGGGATTTGTTTGGATTTTTGGGAAAATTGGTGCTGGAAAAGGAATATTTTTGGCTTAAAAAATCCCAAAAAAACCCGATTCAGGGTGGAAAAAGGGGATTTCATCCCAAAATTTCCCATGGAATGACCATATTCCATCGTTTTTCCATCGCCAGGAGGAATCCAAGCTCGGTTTTTTGCCCATTTTTTGGGATTTTGGGATGGGATTGGGGAGATTTGCGGGATTTTTCAGGATTTTGGTGTCGTTGCAGGTGGAGGATTCGGGATTTTGGGGCTCCCACCTGAACCGGGCACCGAAAATTCCCGGGAAAAGCCGGAGTGGGAACGCCAGGCCGGGAATTTCGGCGGAGTTTTATGGGATGAAGCTCAAAGCCAAACTGGGAATGACCGGGAAGGTCGGGAATGGGGGGGGGGGGGACGAAGGGAGAGGGGATTTTCCTGGGGATCTTTAGGGGATTTTTCATCCCAAAATTTGGGTTGTTCCTGAGGGGGAATCCCAAAATCAGGGATCCCAAAAATTGGAGACCCCATAATTGGAGATCCCAAAATTAAGGACCCAAAAGTTGGAGACCCCAAAAGTTGGAGAATCCCAAAATTTGGGACCGCTCAAATCAGACCCCAAAATTGGACACCCCAAAAACTGGAGATTCCAAAATTAAGAATGCCAAAAATTGGAGACACCAAAATCAGAGACCCGAAAAGTTGAAGAATCCCAAAATTAGAAACCCCAAAACCAGAGACCCCAAATTTAAGAGACTCCAAAATCAAAAACCCCAAAATCGGAGATTCCCAAAATCAAAGACCCTAAAAATTGGAGACTCCAAATTTAGAGACCCCAAAAATCAAAACCCCCAAAATTAAGGACCCCAAAATCAGAGACACCCAAAAATCAGAGAACCCAAAATTGGAGACCCCAGAATTAGAGAATCCCAAAATCAGAGACCCCAAAAATCAGAGATCCAAGAATGAGGGACCTCCAAAAATTGGAGACCCCAAAATCTAAAGCCCCAAAATTGGAGACCCCAAAATTAGAGAATCCCAAAATCAGGGATCCCTCAAAACCAGAGAGGCCCCAAAATCAGAGAACACAAAACCAAAACCCCCTAAATGAGAGACCCCAAAATCGGAGACTCCAAATTTAGACCCCAAAAATCAGAGACCTCAAAAGTGAGAGAATCCCAAAATCAAAAACCTCCAAAAATGGAGACCCTAAAATTAGGGACCCCCCAAAATTAGAGACCCCAAAAATTGGAGACACCTCAAATCTGAGACCCCAAAAATTTTGAGACCCCAAATTTAGAGACCCCAAAGTCACAAACCCCAAAATAAAGGACCCCAAAATCAGAGATTCCCAAAATCAGGGATCCCTCAAAATCAGAGACCCCAAAATTGGAGATCCCAAAATTAAGGACCCAAAAATCAGAGACCCCAAAAGTTGGAGAATCCCAAAATTTGGGACCCCTCAAATCAGAGACCCCAAAATCAAAAACTCCAAAATCGGAAAATCCCAAAATCAGAGACCCGAAAATCAGAAACCCCAAAATCAGAGACCCCAAAAATCGGGGGCCCCAAAACTGGAACCCTCAAAATCAGGGACCCCAAAATCAAAAACCCCCAAAACAGAGACCTCCAAAAGTTGAAGAATCCCAAAATTAGGGACCCCAAAAATCAGAGACACCCAAAATCAAAAACCCCAAAAATTGGAGACCCCAAATTTGGAGACACCCAAAAATCAAAACCCCCAAAATTAAGAATCCCAAAAACCGGAGACTCCAAAATTTAGAGACCTCAAAATCATGGACCACCAAAAATCCAGGCCCTGCTTAATTTGGGATTTGGAATTCCAGGGGGAAAAAGCGGGATCTGACCCCTCCCTTCCCTCCAGGAGCCTCCTCTGACCCCTCGGAGAACCCCAAATCCCAGGAGAATCCCAAAAATTCCCCAGTCCCAGAAAAAAACGGAGCACGGAGCCGAAGCTTCATCCCCGGAGCCTCCACGGAATGAGGGAGAATCTGGAAAATCCGAAGATTCCAGAAAATCCGGCGATTCTAGGGAATCCGGAGAATTGTCGGGATTGGGCCCCCTCACACTCCCGGCGGGAATGAATCCTGGTTTTCCTCCCATTCCCGAAAAATTCCAGCGGCTGAAGCAGAGAGTGGCCCAAACTTTGGGATCGCTGGATCCCGGCTGGCTCCAGAGGTGCCAGGAATCTCCTGGAAACCTGGAATTCCCGGCGGGATCCGTGAGGGAAAAGGGGGAAATCCACTCCGTATCCATAGGAAATTCCATGAGGAAAAGGCCCCGGGAAGGCGGAGGAGCCGTGGAGGCTCCGCCCAAGCTCCAAAGAAGCCTCCAAGGCTCCGATCCGGGAATTTTTGGGATGAGGCGGATCCAGGAGGAAAATGAGAATGAGGGAGAGCAGCTGCAATCCCAAAAGGAAGCTGGGAAGGCGCCGGATCGCTTGGAAAAAATCCTGGAAGAGGAGGAAAAGGAGGAAAAACCCAAAGCCACGCGCAGAGCCCGGTAATTCCCGGCTATTCCCAGTTTTTTCCAGCTTTTCCCAGGTTCCCGCTGCCCCTCATCCCTCTTTTCCCACAGAGCCACGCCCCGGAGCGGCGGGAATTTCGTCCGGCTCAACCTGAAGAGAAAAACGTATTCCCGCGGATTCCTGAGGGGAAAATTCCTTCGGAAACAGGTAAAACCTTCCCAAATTTGTTTTTTGGGAATCGCCAGGCTCTCACCTGATGGAATTTTGCGGCGTGGAATTTTTTTTTTTTCCAGGTTTGGAAGCAGAAATGGAGGAAAAAGTCGGAGCAGTTCGGAGGCGGAGCCGATCTTTGCTTCCGGTGTGGCGGGAAAGGGCACTGGGCGTCGGAATGCCGAGGTCAGGCCGGGAATTCGGGATTTGAGGGGAATTCTGGGGGAGAAAACAGCGGGAAAAGGGTGAGGTGGGGTCACATCCGTGGGTTTTTTGAGGGAATCGCCCGTTTTTGTCCACGCAGGGAAGGATTTGGGATCGTTCCCGGCGGAAATTCCTGAGGAGGAGGAGGAGGAGGAGCCGCTTCCCACTCTGGAGGAAGTGGCCCGAAGGACCAACAGCGTTTTTATCCCGGAGATTCCCGGTGAGAGCTGGAATTATGGAATTGGTGCCTTTTCCTATGGAAAGGGTGGAAAGTGAGGGGGGGGTTTGGTCTCAAGAATTGGGATTTTGGCTTTAAAAATTGGGCTTTTGGCCTCAAAAATTGGGATTTTGGCCTCAAAAATGGGAATTTTGGGCTTTGAAATGGGGGTTTTTTCCTTGAAAATGTGAGGGTTTATCCCAAAAAGGAGGTGGATCCTAAAAATCAGGGTTTGGGATCTAAAAATCTGGGATTTGGGCCTGAAAATGTGGGATTTGGGTTTGAAAATGTGGGATTTGGCACTAAAAATGCGGATTTTGGCCTTAAAAATGTGTTTTTTTCATAAAATTGTGGGGGTTTATCCTAAAAAGGGGATGGATCCTAAAAATCAGGATTTGGGCACTAAAAATATGAGATTTAGCACTAAAACTTACGGATTTGGGCCTTAAAAATTTGGCTGTAAAAATGTGATTTTTTCTGTAAAAATGTGAGGGTTTATTCTAGAAAAGGGATGAATCCTAAAAATCAGAATTTGGAATCTAAAAATGAGAGATTTGGCCCCAAAAATGAAATTTTAGTCCCTGAAAATGGGATTTTTTTTCCCTAAAAATTAACATTGGACCCTAAAAATGAGGAATTTAGCCCTAAAAAATGAGGAATTTTCCCAAAAAATCAAATATTAGATCCTAAAAATGGGATTATTTTTCCCTAAGAACTGAGTTTGGGTCCTAAAAATGGGGATTTTGCCTCAGAATTGCAAGGTTTTGCCATAAAAATGAGGATTTTGGCCCTAAAAATGAGAATTTGCATCCTAAAACTGAGATTTTTTTTTTTCTCTAAAAACTGAGGGTGAATCCTAAAAAAGGTGGGGTTTCTCTCAGAAAATGTGGAATTTGTCCCAAAAAATGAAATTTTAGATGCTAAAAATGGGATTATTTCCCTGAAAATGGACACTGGATCCTAAAAATGGGGAAATTTGCCCCAAAAATTGGGATTTTGGCCCTAAAAATGAGGACTTTTCCACAAAAATTGGAGTTTAGATCCTTAAGAATGTGCTTTTGTTCCCTAAAAACTGAGGGTGGATCCTAAAAAACGTGGGTTTTCTCTCAGAAAATGTGAAATTTGTCCCTCAAAATGGAATTTTGCACCCTAAAAATAGGAATTTTTTCTCCTAAAAATGAGGATTTGGGTCCTAAAAAGGTGGAATTTTCCTCCTAAAATCCCGACTTTTCCTCTCCTCCCTCCAGACAGCGGAGCCGACGCGGAAAATTCCCAGCTCACCCCAAACTCCCTGGATTTCCGGCGGCCGGAATTCTCTCCCTCCCCTCCTCCAGCTCCTGTGGATCCCCTTTACACCCCAGACCCCGATGGGACAATCCCAGGTAAATCATGGAGCAAATCCATGGAAAAACCATGGAAAAAACCATGGAAAACCCCCCCCATTTCCCCCCCCTGGATCCCCCAGATCCTCCGGAAGAAGTCCTGGAAGCTCTGAGAATTTTGGGATACGATTCCTTCCGGCCCGGCCAGGCCGAGGCCATCATGCGGATCCTTTCCGGTTGGACTTTCCCTCTTTTCCCACCCCCATTCCCACCTCCCCCCGGGCCCAACTTCCCGGAATTCCCGATTTTTTTTTAAATTTCCCAGGAATATCCACGCTGGTGGTGTTGTCCACAGGGATGGGCAAATCCCTGTGCTACCAACTTCCCGCTTTTCTCTACCACAAAAATTCCGGGAGCATCGCCCTGGTGATTTCCCCGCTCGTCTCCCTGATGGACGATCAGGTATTCCCGGAATTCCCGCTTTTCCCGCCTCAGATTCTGCTGGGATATCCCTGAAAAAACCCCGGAATATTCCCTTCCCAATCCCAGGTTTCCGGCCTCCCCGCCTGCCTCAAAGCCGTCTGCATCCATTCCAACCTTTCCCAATCCCAACGGGAAGCAGCCATGGAAAAGGTGACAAAAATTCCCGGTTTTCCGCTTTTAGGATCGCACAAGGAATAAATCCTGGATTATCCCGCTTTTCCAGCAGGTCAGGAATGGCCAGGCCCAGATCCTGCTGCTCTCTCCAGAGGCTCTGGTGGGATCGGGATCCTCTTCCCTGTTTTTCCGGGATCGCCTCCCTCCCGTGGCTTTCGCCTGCCTGGATGAGGCTCATTGCGTATCCCAATGGTCCCACAACTTCCGGCCCGCCTACCTCCGGATCTGCAAGGTGCCGGAGCAGGAAAATCCTCGGAAAAGCGGGAAAACCCTCGGGAAAACCCTCTGATCCCGCTTTTTCCCCGGAATTCCAGGTTCTCCGGGAGCGCCTGGGCGTCCGTTGCTTCCTGGGCCTCACGGCCACGGCCACCGCGGCCACGGCTCGGGATGTGGCCCAACATTTGGGAATTCCGCCGGAAAACGGGATCGGCGTCCGATCCGCCAGAATTCCCGGCAACCTGCTCCTCTCCGTGTCCATGGATGCCGACAGGGATCAGGTCAGGATGAGTTTCAGTTGGATTTGGATCATTCCCGGAGGTTTTCTGTGGGATTGTTAGGGGGGAAATCCCGTTTTTAGGCTGTAAAATGTCGTTTTTAGGGACAACTTCCACAATTCTGAGGGAAAATCCACATTTTTGGGATCCAACTGCAGTTTTTAGGGAGAAAAATCCAATTTTTTAGGATCTAGACTTCCATTTTTTTTGAAAATTCCTTATTTTTAGGGTCCACTGTGCATTTTTAGGGAAAAAATCCAATTTCTAGGCCCCAAAATTGCTTTTTTTGGGACAAATCTCCCCATTTTAGGGCTCAATGTCCATTTTTAGGGAAAAAAAAGAATCCCATTTTTGGGGAAAATCCCTCATTTTTAGCACCAATTTCCCCATTTTTAGGGAAAAATTCTATTCTTAGGGGGAAAGAATCCCATTTTTTGGGACAAATTCCACAATTCTGAGACAAAATCCTCATTTTTCAGATCCAACCCCAATCTTTGGGGGACAAACTCCATTTTTAGGGTGTCAACTTAAATTTTTGGGGAAAATTTCTCGTTTTCAGGAAAAAAATTCCTCATTTCGAGGGGAAAATTCCTCGTTTTTAGGGAAAGACTCCATTTTTTAGGATCTAAACCCCAGTTTTTGGAAAAAAATCCCCTTTATTGGGAAAATTCCTAGTTTTAGGGCAAATTTCCCCAGTTTTAGGGACAAATTCCTCAATTCTGAGGCAACATCCCCATTTTTAGGATCCAACCCAAATTTCCAGGAAAAAAATCCAAGTTTTCGGGTCTAAACTCCAATGTTTTGGGAAAATTCCTCATTTTTAGGACCAAATTCCCCATTTTTAGGGTTCAATGTCCATTTTTAGGGGAAAAAAAAAAAAAGTTTTTTGGGAAAATCCCTATTTTTTAGGGCAAACTTCCCTATTTTTAGGGACAAATTCCACAATTCTGAGGCAAAACCCTCATTTTTAGGCTCCAACTCAAAGTTTTAGGGAGAAAAATCCCATTTTTAGGCTGGAAACTTAAATTTTTGAGGTGAAAATTTTCTGGTTTTGGGGAAAAATTCCTTATTTTCAGGGAGAAACTCCATTTTTAGGATCTAAACCCCAGTTTTTTGGGAAAAAATCCCATTTTTTGGGATAATTCCTCATTCTTGGGGAAAAATTCCTCATTTTTAGGGACAAATTCCACAATTCTGAGGCAAAAGCCTCATTTTTAGGCTCCAACTCAAAGTTTTAGGGAGAAAAATCCCATTTTTAGGTTGGAAACTTAAATTTTTGAGGTGAAAATTTTTTGGTTTTGGGAAAAAATTCCATTTTTCAGGCTCTAACCCCCAATTTTGGGGAAAAAATGCCATTTTTCGGGATAATTCCTCGTTTTAAGGGAAAAATTCCTCATTTTTTGAGACAAATTGCACAACTGTGAGACAAAATCCCCCTTTTCAGCACCCAATCCCAATTTTCTGGGAACAAATCCCCATTTTTAGCCTCCAATCCCAGTTTTTCCCTCCGGGATCAGGCCCTGATTTCCCTGCTCCGAGGGGAACCCTTCGGATCCTTGGATTCCATCATCGTTTACTGCACTCGGAGAGAGGAGACCGAGCGCATCGCCGCCCTCATCCGGACACAATTCCAGGGAATCCCACCCCGGGAATTCCTTCCCGACCCCAAAACCCCCGGAAAAAAGAAAACAAAAGGTAGGAAAACCCAGGAATGAGCAAAGCTGGAATTCTGCTGGAATTAAAAAGTTGGGAAAGCCCGGATGACAAATCCCGATTTTCCGGAGCGCGGCGCCACCTTGGATTCCGTCCCAAATCCTCGATTTCCTGAAGGAATCCTGCATTTTTCCAGGGAAAATTCCCGCTTTTTCGCCGGCCGACGCCTACCACGCCGGCTTATCCGCCCGGGAACGCTGCCGGATCCAACGGGATTTCATGAGCGGCCGCATCCGGGTGCTGGTGGCCACGGTGGCCTTCGGAATGGGGTTGGATAAATCCGACATCCGCGGGATCATCCATTACAACATTCCCCGGAATTTCGAGAGCTACGTCCAGGAAATCGGGAGAGCCGGGAGAGACGGAATTCCCGCCCGCTGCCACCTCTTCCTGGATCCAGAGGTGACGTTTCCCGCTGGAATTCCGTGGGGGAATCCCTTGAAATGTGGAGTTTTCCGTGGGAAATCCACCGAAGTTGGAGAGTTTTCCATGGATTCTGTCGGTTTTCCACAGGGTCGGGATCTTCCGGAGCTGCGGCGCCACATTTACGGAGATTCCATGGATTTTTGGGCTGTCAAGAAGTTGATCCAGAGGGTTTTTGCTCCTTGTAAATGCCTGAAGATCCATGGAAAAATCCGGAATACAGCCGAGGTGTGGATCCCGTTCCCGACTTAATTAATTAAGGAAAACTTGGGAATTTTTGGGGTTTTGTTGGGAAGCTGCAGCTTGAGGGGGAAAAGTTGGGATATCCCTAAAGGAATTTGGGATTCTCCACAGGGTGAGGAGGTGGGAGACACCGAAATCATGGAATTCTCAGACTCGGAAAACCAGGAAAACCCCCGGATTTGCCACGGCCACGAGCGCTCCATCCCCATCCAGGAAATCGTGGAAGCTTTGGATATTCGGGAAGAAGGTGAGGCTCGGGAATCAGCCTGGAATCTCAACATTCCCAAGGAATTTGGGAGCCATTCCCAGGTTTTTTTCCCACAGGGATCGAGACCCTCCTGTGCTACCTGGAGCTGCATCCCAAGAATTGGTTGGAGCTGCTTCCTCCGACTTATTCCCGATGCCGGATCCGCTGCTCCGGAGGCTCCCGGCAGCTCCGGGAAGTGGCGCGGAGGTGAGAATTCCCTGGAATTCCTGCTCTTCCTCCAAAATCCCTCCAAAAATTGGGATTTGTCCCAAAAAAATGAAAGTTTAGGGCTTAAAAATGGGATTTTTTTTTTTTCCTGAAAATGGGGAAACTGGCCCTAAAAATGGGGATTTTCCCTCAGGAAATGTGGGATTTGTCCCAAAAAGTGGATGTTTAGACCTAAAAAATGGGATTTTTCTCCCTAAAAACTGGAGTTGGATCCTAAAAACGGGGATTTTACCTCAGAATTCTGGAATTTGTCCCAAAAAATGGAAGTTTGGGGCCTAAAAATGGGTGTTTTTCCCCTAAGAATGGACAGTGGGCCCTAAAAATGAGGAATTTTCCCAAAAAAAACAAAGTTTAGATCCTAAAAATGGAAATTTTTTTTCCCAAAACTTTGGTTTCAGATCCTAAAAATGTGAATTTTTTTCCCTAAAAATTGGAGTTGGATGCTAAGGACGTGGATTTTGCCTCAGAATTGTGGAATTAGTCCCAAAAATGGGGAAATTGGCTCTAAAACAGAGGAATTTTCCCCCAAAAATGGGATTTTTTTCCCAGAAGTTGGGATTTAGATCCTAAAAACAGAATTTTTCCCTGAAAATGAGGAGTTTTTCCCTAAAAATGAGAAATTTTCCCCAAAAATTTATGTTTACGCCTTAAAAATGAGATTTTTCTTCCTAAAAACTGCAGTTGGATCCTAGAAATGGGGGTTTTGCCTCAGAATTGTGGAATTTGTCCCAAAAAATGAAAGTTTAGGTCTTAAAAATGGAATTTTTCTCCCTAAAAATTGGGGTTGGATCTTAAAAATCAAGATTTTTGACCCCCAAAATTTGAAATTTGTCCCAAACAATGAGGAATTGTCCCCAAAAATGGAATTTTTCCAAAAATTGGGGTTTAGATCCTAAAAACTGAATTTTCCCCTGAAATCAATGAGTTTTTCCTTGAAAATGAGAAATCTTCCCCTAAAATTTCAGTTTACACCCTAAAAATGGGATTTTTTTCCCTTAAAATTGGGGTTGGATCCTAAAAATGGGGATTTTGACCCCCAAAATCTGAAACTTGTCCCTAAAAATGGGATTTCTTTCCCCTAAAAATTGAGGTTGAGATCTTAAAAACGAGGAATTTTTCCCTGAAAACGAGGAATTTCCCCCAAAAACTGGATTTTTTTCCCCAAAAACTGGATTTTTTTCCCAAAAATTGGGGTTTAGATCCTAAAAATGTGGACTTTTTCCCAAAAAACCAAGAAATTTTCCCAAAAAATTTCCATTATCACCCCAAAAAATGAGGATTCCCTCCTCCCCCCAAAAAATCCCCGGCGATTCCGACGGGATTTTCCCGTCTCAGTTCCCCTCCCGTGGCCGTGTTCCTGGCTCGGGAGCGCTCGGCCGGCCGGGATCCCTCCGGCGCGGGCGGATCCTTGGAATTCGACGTCGTCTCCCTGAGCGATTCCATGGGCTGGGAATCTCCGCTGGTCAAGCGCAGCCTGAGGCAGCTCCAGTGGGATTCCCGCAAAGGTAACCCGGGAATTCCGTGGGAATTCCGTGGGGGAATCAACCCAGCGGCGAATCCAAACTCCCGATCCCCACAGGAGGGAAAAGCGGGATCCTGGTGGAATTCCTGGAATTGTCCTTCCACTTCCGCACCTACGGAGATCTGAGCTCCCGGGAGCTGGATTCCGTCTGCGAATTCCTTCACGGCCGCGTGGTTTCCCGGGAAAAGGCGGCGCTGAGGCAGCTCCGCTCCTGCTTCCGGGCGTTCCGGAGGTGACGGGATCGGGGTTTGGGGTCTGGGATCGGGATTTGGGAATCTGGGAATGGATTTGGGGGTCTGGGATTGGGATTTGGGAATCTGGGAATGGATTTGGGGGTCTGGGATTGGGATTTGGGAATCTGGGAATGGATTTTGGGGATCTGGTAATGGGATTTGGGAATCTGGGATTGGATTTGGGGGTTTGGAAGCAAATTTGGGAGGCTGGGATTGGGTTTTTGGGGCTCTCGAAAATGAATTTGGGAATCTGGGAATGGATTTTGGGATCTGGGATTGGATTTTTGGGATTTGGGAATCTGGGAATGGATTTCGAGGATCTGGGATTGGATTTTGGGGATCTGGTAATGGGATTTGGGGATCTGGGGTTGGGATTTGGGGATCTGGGATTGGATTATGGGGTTTGGAAGCAAATTTGGGAAGCTGGGATTGGGGAGTCTGGGATGGGATTTTTTGAGCTCTGGAAGCGAATTTGGGAATCTGGGATGGGATTTTTCGAGCTCTGGAAGGGAATTTGGGAATCTGGGATGGGATTTTTCGAGCTCTGGAAGGGAATTTGGGAATCTGGGATGGGATTTTTCGAGCTCTGGAAGGGAATTTGGGAATCTGGGATGGGATTTTTCGAGCTCTGGAAGGGAATTTGGGAATCTGGGATGGGATTTTTCGAGCTCTGGAAGGGAATTTGGGAATCTGGGATGGGATTTTTCGAGCTCTGGAAGGGAATTTGGGAATCTGGGATGGGATTTTTCGAGCTCTGGAAGGGAATTTGGGAATCTGGGATGGGATTTTTCGAGCTCTGGAAGGGAATTTGGGAATCTGGGAATGGATCTTGAGGATCGAAGATTGGGATTTGGGAATCTGGGATGGGATTTTTCGAGCTCTGGAAGGGAATTTGGGAATCTGGGATTGGATTTTTGGGGAATCAGGGAGTGAATTTGGGAATCTGGGATTTGATTTGGGAATTTGAGAATCTGGGAATGGATTTTGGGAATCTGGGATTGCGATTTGGCAATCTGGGATTGGATTCTTGGGATTTGGGAATGTGAGACTGGATTTTGGGGATTTGGCATCCGGGAATTCGGGAAGCTGATTCCCTCGGCAGCGTCGCGTTCCAGAGCTGCCGTCCCAAAGCTCCGGAAAAGGCGGAGCTGGAGAGGAGCTCCCGCCTCAAGGAGCTGCTCCGGGAATATTTCGAGCGGGATGGGCCCGGATCCAACGGAGAGGACGAGGAGGAAGAGGAGGAGGAAAAAAACCTTGGAATGGCCCAGGTGAGTGCGCTTATCCCGGGATTTGGGATGAGGACGAGCGACGGGACGAGAATTCCCGCTTTTCCCTCGGCAGCTGAAGGATTGGGAAGAGCAAATCCGCGCCGACGTCCGGAATTTCCTCGCCCTCCACCCGGACGAGGCTTTTTCCGGCAGAGCCATCGCCCGGATTTTCCATGGAATCGGTGAGGGGTCAGGATGGGGGGGGCGGGGGG
>VZTE01002686.1:0-34396 GCA_013397775.1 Eulacestoma nigropectus
GCCTCAGGTTGCGCCAGGGGAGGCTTACGTTGGATATTAGGAAAAACTTCTTCAGTGTAAAGGGTGGTCAGGCATTGGAACAGGCTGCCCAGGGAAGTGGTGGGGACACCATCCTTGGAAGTGTTCAAAAAACACATAGATATGGTGTTTAGGGTCGTGGGTGCATGGTGAGCTTGGCAGTGCTGGGTTCATGGTTAGACTTGATGATCTCAGAGGCCTTTTCCAGCCTTAATGATTCCATGATTGTTTATACATGTGATAATCCCCTTAGGCCAGAGATTCCTGCTTTTGCAGACACCAGTGTGAAAGGCTCCTTACTCCAGCCAAAGCTTCCGGATCACATAAACCATGGCTGGAGTTACGTGTCCATTGCATGTCCATGATGACTGAAGAACAAGCAGCCTGTCCAGGGCTCTGCAGTTGTTAGAGGCCTCTCTCCATGCAAACTTCATTTTTTTCCCTGCCCCAGACACTGCCTGCCAGGAAAAGGCAGGCTGGAAAGGCTTGGAGGTCCCACACAGCAGCAAACACCTTCTGTGAGGCTGGAGCAAAGCAGGGAGGTGAGCAGAGCTCAGCCTGAAGAGGTGGGCCAGTTCTGCCCCAGCTACCAGCAGATATTGAAATACTATTTTTTTACTGAAACAACTGGCCATGAAGCCTTTTAATAACATAACAGAAAAGGTCAGAGAAAGAATTTCACACTTCTTGAGCAAGCAGGCAGCCAGTATAACTTCATGCTTTCCAGGAACGAGGCAGTGAGAACATACACTGCACCCTGAATTAACTGGGTCCTGCCTGCCTGGTGGCCAGTGGCTTTTGTTGGGTGCTGGCTTTCCTAATAGCAGGAGCAGGCTGGAAGGATGGACCCTGGAGAGGTGTGGTGAGGTGTGGTGCCTGCTGTGGCTCAGGGCAGAGGAAGCTCTGGGGAAGGACCCTGCTAGGGGGGATGAATGGCTGTGTCCAGCTGTAGCCATGATCAGAGTCGTAGGATGCTTTGGGTTGGCAGGGATCTTAAAGGTCATCTAATTCCAACTCCACTGCCGTGGGCAGGGACACTTTCTGCTAATCCTTAGGTCCTTGAGTCCAGAGGCAGGAAAACCTGTTAGCCTCCATCCTGCTCCAGGCTGCCTCACTGCCAGCAGCTGTAGTGTCACTGCTTCACAAGCCCTCCTTTAGCACCTCAGCTGGGACAGGAGAAGAAAGAGAAGTCTGAGGGCCCTGTGCCCAGTGGCTGTGAAGGGGACTGATGCTGGTCTGGAATCAGACATAGTTGCCCAGGTCCCTGCTCCTTCCTCTCCCAGGCCTGGAGGGTTTGGAAGCAGTCCCTGGGCTCGCTCTGGTGGGGCTCCCCTGAGGAGCTCTTCTGTGACCTGGCCCGGGGAAGAGCAGGATGGAGCTTTCAGCTGGGAAGCTTTTTTGGGTGGAAGAAGCTACATAAACATGGCCTTGCTTCTAGGGTCACCAAGAGCCAGCCCAGCTTCCAGTGAGCTCCCTCCAACAGGGAGAGGAGGGGAGATTTCCGCCCATCATCCCCTCCTGTCCCTTGGGTGATGCTTGGCTGGGAAGCTCAGGGAAGGTGCCAGCCTGTGTTCACGCCTGTCACACTGAGCCCGTGGCATCTCGGGCTCCTGCCTCACTGCAGAGCTGCAGGGTGTGACAGCAGAGAGCACAGTGCCCCTCCAGACCTGCCTTCGGACACTGCTGCTTTGCCAGCAGCTGCCAGGGGCCTCCAAAAGCTGTGCTCCAGTTGCTGATTTATTTGCTAGACCTGGAGAATGGGGAAGGGGCCTAAGACAAGCCAGCAGGAGGCAGGAATTAAGGGGCGGGAGATCTCCTTAAGCTCCTTGTACACTACAGATCTGCACAGCAAAGTCCTCCTGAAAAGCTCCGATAACCAAAATCATTAAAGCCCAAACAAACCAAGAGTAACTTGTTTTTAACACAACAATGCACTTGATTTGCCTTGAAGGATCTGGAGAAAAATGGTTCTCCAGGGAAGTGTGGAAAGTAATCCTAGCTCTGTGATCCCTCCTCTTCTCTTTATTTGCCCTGGTCTGGTTTGGCTGCACAGGCTGGGATCAGTGGCTGTGGGCTCCATCAACTGGCTGGCAAGCAGCAGCGAGCTGAGGGGGTGCTGCCTGCCCCCTTCCTGCTCTCCCACCCTGGAAAACGGCTGGGATGAAGACAGGGAGACATGGAGGGGCTTGCAGGGAATGAATTGCCCACTTGCCCTCCTTCAAGCCCCACACAAGCATCTCCCAGCAGGCATTAGCCCCTGCTGTTCCTGATCCTCTCCTGCCAGCTCTTCCTGACTCCAGCCAGGTCAGGCATGGATCAGATGAGCCATGCTTTGGAAATCACTTCAACACCTCTCTGGGATGGTTTGTGTAACTATTTGTCCCACATCCTTGCTGAGTTAATGACTTCCTTCTCTGTGGGATCTCCTCCTCCCACATCCCTGTGAAGTTATGCTCTCTGCCTTGCCTTGGTGTCCTCCTTACCCTGAAACACCTCTGGTCTGAGGTGGGGCTGGGTTTCTCCTCACAACAACCACCCTCAAGGAGTCTGAAAGGGATGTGGAGGCTTTTCAGAGCTTTAAATATTCACACACACACGCACACATTATACTTTCGGGCAAGCTACTGGTGGTCTTTCCAGAGTTATCTTTTGGAGACCCTCAGGAATAGTGTAAGCATCTCCAGCAGACCTCAGATTATAAACTGTGGTGCCTGAATCAACCAACAGGCATCGATTTTGGCACAGGAATGATTTTCTGTATCTTGTGATACGTGGCAAGGCAGGTAAAATAAGCACCGTGTTCTCTCAGGGCTTGATAACCTGAATCTCTAAGGCAGTGTTGTGTGTAAAAAACCCCACTATTTTCCCTGTTTTTTAAGGAAATCTGGATTAAAATTTTCAGATTATTTGATGGAGGAGGCGAAGAGATGCTCTCCCTGTCTTTTTGGCAAATGCATTAGCCTGTGCATTCTTATAAATGTGTGTGTATTCAATATATATATACATATGGGTCCATGTTCCTGTGCAGTCCCTTTCTCCTACCCTCCATGGGTTGTCCCCTCCCTGAGTATCATCCCCAACATATCCATTCACCTGGATTCTCATCTTCCCCCTCCCTACCACTGCACTTCCTCAGGAGAAGCCTTGTTAGTAAGAACCTAATGAAGTAAATGCACTAATTAACCTTCCATTACTCTCCTCATTAAATCAACCTTTAATTTGGTTGGCAAAGTTCCTCTCCTTTACCACCCAGCTGTCAGTTTTCTTCTGCTGCTTCGATCTTTCTTTGGCCTCATGTCGGGGATGGGAAAATCGATCCCGGCCTGATTTTCTTCCCCCTTTTCTCCAGCCAGCTGTAAACGCCAGTCAACAAGAAAGTAATAATGTACTTTTCCCACCCTGGCAAGGAGAGTTGCAGACATCAATAAACAGCTATTTAGGATGCAAATCACTTTCCCAGTCAGCCATCAGCCTTTGAGTTTGGCAGGGATGATGCCATCATCTGTGGGCTCCCGCGTCCCATCACGGTGCTCCCACATCCCATCATGCTGCTCTGCAGCCATCCCAGAGCAACTGTGGGATGCCCAGAGAGGTGCATCCTTCTGGGTTTGTCTGACTCCCAAGTCCTGATGTGGGTGGGATGAGGCTTTGCAAGCCTTTGGGGGTTCCTCTGGTTGCCTTCAGTGCTCACCCCACCCTGCGTCCTGCCATCCCTTTGGCCAAGGGCACTCGCTGTCCCCCAGCATCGGCTGTGGAGATGAACCAGTGAAGCTGCCGCTGTCTGTTGTTTCTTGGTGATCTCCAAAGCTTTTCTTTCCCCTTTTTCTTAGAGAAGAAATGAATGCAGAGAGGGGCAGAAGCAGTCAGAGATCAGAGGCAGTAGCAGAGGCTGCAGCTCTGAGATGCTGGTGGGTGGGGGACTCAGCCTGAGCTGTGTTTCTCTCTCACATGGTGACGGTGACTGTGTGGACCAGCCTCAAGGGAAAACCTGCACTGCTCCTGATTTTGGGAAGGTTGCATGGAATAAGGACACAGCCATTGAGGGCAGGGAGTGAGGTGGGGAGATACCTTGCAAATCAATGGATGGATAAAAAGGCATCTAGAGATCTTCCATGGGGAATCAGTGTGGGATAAACCATCCCCTGTCCCTTCGGTGGCACCTGGGGTGCTCTCCCAGCACTGGGACCAGAGGATGGTGCAGCCCATCATCTCATGGTGGTCAGCAGGACAGCTTTCCCTGATGCTACCATGAGGACAGCACAGGGCTTCTCAAGCTTTTTAAGCTGACTGACCCTCTACATTTTGCTCAGGGGGTTGAGTTTGTGTCCTGCTCTGCAGGGAGTCACTCGCCCCACCTACTTTAGGAGTAACTTGCACCTCTTTTGCCTTCTCGCATGGGTTAGGGAAGTACAGGATGGGGAAACATTGAGAGGACTCCCAGACCAGCTCCATCCTTTCCTTCTGCTTTAAGTGTTTCGGAAAGTCCTTGCTGCAGAGGAGGAATGGACACGGTGGCGGTAACTGGGGACTGCCAGCCAAATGTCTGGGGCAAGCTGGGTGTTGCAGAGGCTCAGACATGGGGAGAGGATCTAAGAAAGCAGGAGGGCATTCAGAGGGCGCTGGTGGGAATATGAAAGCATGGCTCAGCAGCAGCTCATGGAGGCTGGAGGAACTCTCAGTTGGACATTTCTGATGTCCTCCAGGGCTGGACTTTGTCCCCTCTTCCAGCCCTTCTCCCCACCTGTGGCCCACACAGCTCTCCCTCCTTGTCAGCATCTTAATTGATCTTGTTGTTCTCAATCCCCCCCTCCCCAGTGCTCCATCTCTAGCTGTGCTTAAACAGAACAAAATCTCTTCCAATTTCCCTGCCGCTTAAAAGAAAATTGAATCCTTTATCTGCAAGAGGAGAGGGAAACCGCAAACACACGAAACTGTAAAGAGTTAAATAATCAAAGCAGACGATTCCAAATTGCCTGGAAAGTTAAACATGAATGGCTTGGCTTCTTCCTGCGTGCTCCTTGGGTTTTTACAAGTATAAAAATATGCTTGCACTCCTTGTTCCCGTTAAATATTCTTACCAAGCCAGCTCTGTAAATAAAGGGAAGGGGAGGAGGGAGTTACCAGGTGTGATTGACAGATCTGAAGTCCTTGTCTTTCTGTCAGGGCCCAGTGCTCTTTGGCTGTGTTTATCTCTTTAATCTAAATATCAATCCGTGAGACCAAAATGGAGTGGAATGGGAATCATGACAGCCCGAATGCTGTGGAGAGAGAGAGAGACACTTATTGCAGCATGTGCAGCCGCTCCCTGTCCTGATGGAGCTGTCAGGAAGAATGCACAGCGAGAGCACAGAGGCGGGAAAACAAAACAAAATCACAGCCTGGCCCCTTCCACCTGCCCAACCAAAAAAAAAGAAAAAACCCAACAATTCAGCCCATGAGATGGGAAAGAAAATCAGGGAGCAAATGCAGACCTGCTCCTGTCCAAATTGCATCCTGCAAAGCACAAGCCAGGCAGCAGGATTCCCCTCCGTGCCTCCCAGTGTTCCCAGTAGGAGGTGGGGTTGGGTGGTTTTTCTTTGCTGCTGGCTTTGCCTGATGATTTGGGATGTGGCTGGGAGTTCAAGAGAGGATTTTTCCAAGTTGATGCTCTTTGCCATGTGAACACCCTGGCCTCACACCTCCTTCTTAGCAGTCCCTTTAGGGCCATCGCTGTCTTCACCTTGATACATCCTCTCCCAGACTCCTCATGCTTTTACACGCACAAAGTTCCAATAGAGCCAACACTCCTGGGATTTTAATCTGCCCTCAGCCCCCACGTCTCTCCCAAAGCATCCAAGGCTGCGTTTCCTCGAGCAAAAGGCTTCCATGGGAATCAGCACCCAGCAGGTGCTGTTGGCTGACTGACGCTGTGACAATGTCACCCTTGGACAGATGACCTTGAGCTGCCCCTGGTGCTGCTGACAGGCTGATCTTGGGGTGTGAAGGGGAGGGTAATTTACCTGAAATGGCATTTGGGAGCCATTAGATGTGCAAATCAGTTGGGCTTTGCCATTCTCTTTCTCCAGACTAGGATGCAACATGTTCATGTCCATCTCCTGGCAAGGATCTGTTCAACTCATCCCTCCTCCTTTGTTTTTATCCCCCCTCTGCCTGTTGGGCCTCTCACCTGGCTGAGGTGGAGTTGCAGATGGTGGGTGGCATGACTGGCTTCCCAGAGCTCTTGCAAACACTTTAGAGATCGTTGAGGATTTATATTTCTTCCACCAGACTTTGACCCTAATTTCTTCCATTTTGCTGGGCTGTAAAATTCATTAGAGACCAAACAGCGAAGTGATTGAGATGTCAAGCCAGGCAATTGTGGGGTTATTTAATCGCTCAGATGTGCCACTTGCCATTTAGGTGGATAACAGGAGAATATGAAATCAAAGCGGTTCATTAGTGGAGGACTTGCACCCAGCTCCAGTAAAACCCACCAAAGTGGGCATTTAAATGGTCTTGGGTGTCACCAGTGAAAACCCATGCTGGTAAAGCCTGTTTATCTTACTTTTGGGCCCATGTTCTGTCACGTGGTGTTTTAAAGCCCCATCTCCAGCTATTCCAACAGCCTGGCTACAGTAAATCACTGCCCGCTAAATCATGGCTGCCCAGGCAAGTGTTAACCTTGTCTGAGCAGAGCTGGTGTTGCAGGGGCTGCTGTTATAAAACACAATCAGGGAGGCTCTTGTTTTCCCTGGTGGCTGGCAGAAGAGGTGGGGAAAAGCTCTGCCATTCCCAGGGGGGTTGATTGACTGTTTTTTCCCCCCCAGCCAGGTTCAGCACAGCCCTCTGGAGTCTTTAGCGCCGATTGAGCTCCTTGGCTCTGGGCAGGGTTTGGAGCTGCTGGGGAAGTGGTGGCAGCGGCGGCACTGCCCTGATTCCCCCCTCCCGCCTCCCTCTTTTCCAGCTAATCACTGGAGCCGCTGGGCTCCAGTGCCGGCCAGCCACCAGCTCTGCTCGAGCCTGATTGCCTCCTCCCACTGGGCAGCCTCTGTCAAAGCCTGGGAAAGAACGCGGCCGGGCCAGGCAATGCCGACAAAAGAGCTGTTTCCTGACTAAAGTCATTCCATAATAACTTTAAGTAGGTTTTCCATTGGTTTTGCATTCTGCTTTCGCAGCCCAGTGATTGCATCTCATGGAAGCCCTTGGCCCTTCACATTTGTCTCCCCCAAATCGCAAATCAAATCCCAATCCCAGTCGCTACCTGCAGTTAGCTGTTATTCTCCTGGGACCTGAAGGTTGCCTTGAGGAAGGGATGTTTGGATGGCTGCCTAGTTAACACATACAGGTTTTGGTGGCTCCAAAAATCAGTAGGATGCCAGGGCATGGCTCCCCACCCTCGAATTCTTGTACCACAGTCTGAGCAGCCCTTGGCTGCCCAGTCAGCTCCAAGCAGCAACTGCATCTGCCTCACTTTCCTAGAAAACCGAAAAAAAGCTAGGAAGCAGATGGGAATCCTCCTTCTGTTTGCTTTCCCAAGCCCCAGGCATCTTGCTGGAGCAAGCCAGAGGAGCAGGCAGGGACTAGGCTCTGCCCGGTCACTCTGGTACCCTGACAGCTTTTTGACATCCTGTAATTGCTTTCCTGCCACGACTCTTTTAAGCAGAGAGCTCCTGGCCAAGGCAATTTGTTCCCCATCAATTTTTATTTCCTGCTTTGTGCATGTGAGGGAGGGAAAACAAAGAGGGCGAAGGAGAACAAACAGAGCTGGGACCTGCTCCGGCAGCACCGTGCTGAGGGAAAGGTGGGGAGGGTTTGGCTCTTCAGCCAGGGAGGACATGGCAGCCCTGATCATCATTCCAGTGCACTCTGCTCACCCCTGCAACCAACTTCCAGCTGTTCATCCCTGTCTGGCAGTTTTGGGAGGAGAACTGCCATCCCAGGGGCTCCATGGGGGATCTGAGCCACCTCGAAGGGCTCTTCTTGGTTCTTTAAGCCCTTGCCGACTCCTTCTGCCGTGCTCCCTGAAGCTGCTGTGAGTAGAGTTAATCTCCGGCAGTTTAAGGAGTCATTGAGTGGGTCTGGTGGATGATGAATGTCTAAACCATTACCGGTGAAGCTCCATGGAGCTGTTTAAAACTGAATTCTCCCATGTAAATTTCTGCTCCATCAATCCTGATGACATGTCAAACATTGCTGTTGTTTCCCGAACAAATTGGACGACATGCCCTTTCCTGCAGATTTGCCCACGAGAGCAGAACCACTCGCCAGCTCCTCGCTTTTGTCTCCAGCTCTGCCGGCCTGCGGGTGGGGAAGGGTGGATGTGATGGC
Source organism: Eulacestoma nigropectus (assembly GCA_013397775.1). Taxonomy (NCBI): domain Eukaryota; kingdom Metazoa; phylum Chordata; class Aves; order Passeriformes; genus Eulacestoma; species Eulacestoma nigropectus. Next base: position 8,326 of record VZTE01002686.1, read on the forward strand.
CCTTGGTGGGACAAAAGGAGACATCCCAAATATTTGTGCTTGGGGGATGCAGATGGACAGAGAGCCGGGCTGTGGGTATTTTTGTGTGATTTGTGTTCTGGGTGCCCACGCCATGCTGCAGCTCAGTAAATTAATCCTTTGGGTTACCCAGGCTTCCTCTTCTTGCCACTCTCCCAGAGTTTAGCTGCACAAATGTGTGATTTTTTAGAAATGGTCTGCGCTGGTGACAGCTCATAAAAGTACAGATGTGGACCTGCGTTTTCATCCTGCCCTTTTGCAGGCTCCAGTGGGCAAATCCTGCTTTAATATTCCGGGCAGGAGAGGAGAGCTGTAAAAGCCATTTGATTGCTTCTCCAGGTGGAACCCCGAGAAACTTCCATCCAGATGCCTTTCCTCCCCAGGCTGTGGGAATGGATGCTTGCATGCTGGGGGGGAAAACCAGTCAGTGATGGGGAAAGGCCACAGGAAAACAGCTGGTACCCAGGGACTGCTGACAGCTCAGTGGGATTTGGGGTGTTCTGCAGGCGTGTGCTCCCTGGGAGCCCTTGGCATCCCTCTGCAAAGGGAGTGTGTGTTGCCTCCCCAGGGGCTTGAGCAGCTGAGCATCCTTTTTACCCTTAGAGGGGAAAAAGCTTGGTAATGCAGAAACAGGCAAAGATCCCAAATTAAATATGCTGAGCGTGCATGGTTTGGCTTTTTTTTGCATGTTCTCTGTCACGCTCAACTAACCTGCTCCATTGCCCAGCATTATCTCCATGATGTTCAGTTGCCAGGAAAGCCATCCAGCCGGCCTCACCTTCCACCTCCCCTGGTGTAAATCAGGGGCATTAATTAGCCTGGCTGGCGAGGTGGTGGATGGGGCAGAGTCAGGCTGCCCGTCGTCCTGGCTCCTCAGGAGAGGGGCTTTTTGCCTCACTGGCACTTTTGATGTCTTCACAGCTTGTGGTCCAGCCGCCCTCCTGGCTCTCCTCTCCCCAGGGCTCCCATTCCCTCCTTGCTAACCTTCTTTTAACCTTCCTCCTTCCCCTTATTTTTTTTTTCTCGTCAGAAGAAAATTACACTTTCCCAGTGTTGTCTGTCACTGCAATAAGCACTTACAAGTGCAATTGTATAGGGCCAAATGAAGGGAATTCGTTTTCCCCATGCTTTCTGGTACTGTCAGACCCCCTGTAAATCATTATCTCATCACCAGCCCATCCAGGTGCATGGAAAATGCTTTTCTGGGCTTTGCTCTCACACCAGCCACTTAAGGATTAATGAGACCGAGGGATTCACAGCAGTTGTGGGCACAGAAGTAAGGGATAGGAAAAATCCTGGCTGGAGGTTGAGGGCTGGCAGTGCTGAGGGTGCTCGAAGTGCTCAAGGATTTTGGGAAGAGAGGACCCAAAAAAGGGGCTGGTGGCAGGTGTTAGGATGGGGGATTAACCCCAGTAGGAATTGGCTGGGGTGGGCAGATGGTTGGTTGACTCCCCTTCTCTCCAGGTGTTTCCATATGGAAAAGTTGCCAGGCTCTGCCTGGGATGGAGCACCTCCATGGATGTCCTCTGAGGGGGAAGATGTACCCCAGAGGGACTTGCCCCCCAGGAGTGGGTGCTGCTCGGTCTCCGGGCATCTCTCCAGGCAGATTTCCACAGGTTTGTTCCATTTTACCGAATGCAATTACAATGCCCACAGAAAGGAAATCACATCTTATCAGTGGAGAGGAAAATCAACAAAATCAGAAGGTCTGGAAGACTGGATCCACCAGAGCACCCTTTGGCTGGCATCAAGCAGCAGGAGTTCACTGCTCGGGCTGGGAAAATGTTTGGGGAGAAAAACTTAAATAATCCTGTGTGGTTTTCATACCTTTTGCTCTCTGTCACCCCATGGTGTGGCAGGTGAGCAGCACATGGGGGTAAAGCTGTGCTCAAGCTCCTACTCCACTGTCAAGGGTAATCAAGGCCATGGATAAATCAGGAAGGTTTCAGGAACAGGCTGTGTTCCATGCCACTCCTAAAATACAGCCTTTTGCCAGTATCTGGACATAAAATGTGTCTTTGACCCTGCTTCTTCACAGACCTGTTGGTTTCTAAGTAATCCAGACAGGACTCAATTTAGAAAATATACTGGGGGAGAAAAAGGATATTTTGGGTATTGCATTCCACTTTTCTCAACTAAAAATAAAATTTTCTGCTCCTTTTACCTGCCACCACTGATGCATATTTTATATATTCATTAGAGCAAAGACTTTAAAACACAAATAAATCTTGCCTTGCTCATCCAGAGCTGACACAGTGAGTTGTGAACACCTTCCCCAGAAGGTGCTGGTCATTCAGCTGTGACCAGCCTGCTGCAGCTCCGGCAGCTGCCGGTGGAGTAGGTGCATCCCGCAGCATCCCGAGCCACTCCATCCGTGGGAATGCAGCAGATTGCACTCCCAGAAGGGCTGTCCTTGTGGAAAGCAAGATTGAAATCACTTTCCTTGCTTTTCCAGATCTGTATTTTAGCCAGGGAGGCCATCCTGAAGTGCAGTAGGTTTTTATTCCTCTACTCATGTCATGGTTTGACACTGGCCGAACAACAGGCACCTGTGACAGCCACTCACTCACCCTCCCCTGCTACAGCTGAGCAGAGAAGAGAAAAAGAAAATTTAACGAAGGGTTCTTGAGTTGAGATAAGGACCGGGAGAAAACACTCCAAGGGCAAAACAGGCTCAACTTGGAAGTACAAAGTGAGTTTATTACTAACAAAATCAGAGGAGGATAATGAGAAGTAAAGTATGCCCTTAAAAACACCTTTTCTTCCCCCAACCCCTCCCTCCTTCCCACCGACAGTGCAGGAGAACAGGAGTGTGGGGGCTTTAGTCAGTTCATCACCCAAGGTTTTCTTCTCAGAAAAGAGAGAAGAGAGAGAAGTCAAGTCTTTAATACATTATCACAGAGGCGTTATCAACATCTCTAATGGGCCTGGCTTTGGCCAGCAGCATGTCCATCTTCAGAGCCATCAGGGATTGGCTCTGCCGGACATGGTGGAAGCTTCCAGCAGCTTCTCACAGAAGCCACCTCTGTGCCCCCCCTGCTACCAAAAACCAGGCCGTGCCAAACCAACTCAGCTCTAGAATGCACAGGGAAGGACACGAGCTGTGGGTGTGGAGTCCCAGCTTTCTGCCATCACGGAGACAGGATGGGTGGCCCTCAAGAATTATCCATGGAGACTTTTATTTCAGGTGTGCTTCCCAGGTTAGCTTAATGTGTCAGGAAAAGTAAGTAGGCATAATGTTTCTCAATGCCAAAAGTTTTGGGAGCAATGCTGAGGAATGTTGGTGGAGGGCTGTTAGCTAGAGCAGGCTGGGAGTCAGTGATGAGCAGCTGACCTGCGGCTCTTGGGGGATAAATGGCAGCACACAAGGTCTGCAGTGGTGTGTTCAATGCAGCATTTCCATAAATACCTTCATTTATTAATTATCTTTTATGTTTTCCAGGCAACTGACAATGATGTGGGCTCATATGGGAAAGTCAGTTATTTCTTCAGTGATGACCCTGACCGGTACGTGTGACTGACTGGCAGGAGTTTGATCCTCCAAAATCCTCTTCTAACCTCACTAGGCAGTCACAGGGCGATTAAAGGCACTGGTTATGTCCTACCTGTGAGATGCCTTATGAACCCCTGTCTCTGCTGTCTCCCAGAGGGGTGTGTTCAGCATGTGCCTGATGCTCAGCATGTTTAATTGCTTTGCTAAGTTGGGACCTGCAGGCGCCAGCATTGCTTGAGACCAGTAAATGGTTTCGCAGTGAGTTGTCACCCCTGGAGCAACACCTGTGGTGGAAAGTTGGGGAATATACATGGGATGCCCAGCAGAACATCTGCACCCATTTTCTCTGCCTGCGGAGCAGCACTGAGGGTTTCTCACTGCTCAGCTGTGCAGAGCTCTTGAAGGTGTTCTGGAACCTAATATCCCTCAGAAAAAAGTCATGAACTTCACGCCGTCAGGCTGCTGCCTCTCCATCTCCAGTGTGTGGTCACGAAGGCTTTTTGCCCTTCCTTTGCTGTCCCCTCAGTTTCTCCCTGGACAAGGACACGGGTGTGATCCTCCTAACAGCTCGGCTGGACTTCGAGACCACGCAGCGCTACACCCTGACCGTCATCGCCCGGGATGGCGGCGGGGAGGAGACGACAGGGCGTGTCAGGATCAATGTCCTCGATGTCAACGACAATGTCCCCACCTTCCAGAAGGAGGCCTACCTGGGGGCCGTGCGGGAGAATGAGCCTTCTGTCACCCAGGTGGTCCGGCTCCGGGTGAGGGACTGGTGTGACTCCTCTGCTTGGGATGTGCAGCAGTGTTGGAGTTTTGCTGCTTTTCCCCCTCCAACTGGGGTCGCTCTGACCAGGCTCCCTCCCTAGAGATCTCACCTGCCTGGAACCATCGCACCCCAAATAAAGAGATCTCGGGAGGCCCCCTCCCATGCCCTTTACTCCTCGGCCTCTGAGTGATCCATCTTGCGCCGGAGGACGCCTGAGAAGGGAAGCCTTCCTCAGCACGGCGCCAGACATCGGCGTCACGCTCTAGCCTCCTCCCTTAGTGTGTCTGGCACGGCCGGCGGGGACAGAGGGGACTGAGCAGAGTCTGAGGGTAACACCCTCCTCAGATAGTTCTCCAGGTGCTGGGAGCCTGGTCAGAGTTTCCGCCCTGATGCGTCCACCCAACGCCACTCCGCCCAAGCTCCGGAGGCTTGGCGAGCTAACTGAGGCCAGGGGTCACCTCTGAACCGGTGGACTTCCTCGCCCTCAGTCTCCCATTGGAGAGTCTCCGTTGGACTCTCGGGAACCGCACTTCAGGGTCGGTCCTCCCGGTCACCGATCTCTGGTGCGATGAGAGGCTACTAGCCGCAGGCTTACTCCAAGCGCAGAATGACACAGCCGAAGCCAGAAGTAGAGGGTATGGGAGGGGGTCTCCCGAGCTCTCTGTTTATTGGGGGAAACTAGGATGGATACAGGCAGGTCTGAGGAGCAGAGGGTTCAGGGGAGAGAGCCCCCGAGCACAGGTGTGCACGGGGTTTGAACTGGGGGGAATCGGGGAGGGGTTTAGGGGCAACAACCAATAGGATTTAATAGAGGAAAGCATCAATCATAACAATAACCAATGACATAACTTGATGGGAAGGGTAACAACAGAAGGACCAACCAGTAACCGAGGAGCAAAGAACTTTCTCGAACCGGGGGAGGGAGTAACTAGGAGGGACCGCCTTGTCTCCGCCCAATGGGCAGGGCCTAAATCATTTCTTCGTAAACCGGCTCCTCGCAGGAGGAGGTGTCTGAGGGGGCGGGGCTTGNAATGCTGAGGAATGTTGGTGGAGGGCTGTTAGCTAGAGCAGGCTGGGAGTCAGTGATGAGCAGCTGACCTGCGGCTCTTGGGGGATAAATGGCAGCACACAAGGTCTGCAGTGGTGTGTTCAATGCAGCATTTCCATAAATACCTTCATTTATTAATTATCTTTTATGTTTTCCAGGCAACTGACAATGATGTGGGCTCATATGGGAAAGTCAGTTATTTCTTCAGTGATGACCCTGACCGGTACGTGTGACTGACTGGCAGGAGTTTGATCCTCCAAAATCCTCTTCTAACCTCACTAGGCAGTCACAGGGCGATTAAAGGCACTGGTTATGTCCTACCTGTGAGATGCCTTATGAACCCCTGTCTCTGCTGTCTCCCAGAGGGGTGTGTTCAGCATGTGCCTGATGCTCAGCATGTTTAATTGCTTTGCTAAGTTGGGACCTGCAGGCGCCAGCATTGCTTGAGACCAGTAAATGGTTTCGCAGTGAGTTGTCACCCCTGGAGCAACACCTGTGGTGGAAAGTTGGGGAATATACATGGGATGCCCAGCAGAACATCTGCACCCATTTTCTCTGCCTGCGGAGCAGCACTGAGGGTTTCTCACTGCTCAGCTGTGCAGAGCTCTTGAAGGTGTTCTGGAACCTAATATCCCTCAGAAAAAAGTCATGAACTTCACGCCGTCAGGCTGCTGCCTCTCCATCTCCAGTGTGTGGTCACGAAGGCTTTTTGCCCTTCCTTTGCTGTCCCCTCAGTTTCTCCCTGGACAAGGACACGGGTGTGATCCTCCTAACAGCTCGGCTGGACTTCGAGACCACGCAGCGCTACACCCTGACCGTCATCGCCCGGGATGGCGGCGGGGAGGAGACGACAGGGCGTGTCAGGATCAATGTCCTCGATGTCAACGACAATGTCCCCACCTTCCAGAAGGAGGCCTACCTGGGGGCCGTGCGGGAGAATGAGCCTTCTGTCACCCAGGTGGTCCGGCTCCGGGTGAGGGACTGGTGTGACTCCTCTGCTTGGGATGTGCAGCAGTGTTGGAGTTTTGCTGCTTTTCCCCCTCCAACTGGGGTCGCTCTGACCAGGCTCCCTCCCTAGAGATCTCACCTGCCTGGAACCATCGCACCCCAAATAAAGAGATCTCGGGAGGCCCCCTCCCGCGCCCTTTACTCCTCGGCCTCTGAGTGATCCATCTTGCGCCGGAGGACGCCTGAGAAGGGAAGCCTTCCTCAGCACGGCGCCAGACATCGGCGTCACGCTCTAGCCTCCTCCCTTAGTGTGTCTGGCACGGCCGGCGGGGACAGAGGGGACTGAGCAGAGTCTGAGGGTAACACCCTCCTCAGATAGTTCTCCAGGTGCTGGGAGCCTGGTCAGAGTTTCCGCCCTGATGCGTCCACCCAACGCCACTCCGCCCAAGCTCCGGAGGATTGGCGAGCTAACTGAGGCCAGGGGTCACCTCTGAACCGGTGGACTTCCTCGCCCTCAGTCTCCCATTGGAGAGTCTCCGTTGGACTCTCGGGAACCGCACTTCAGGGTCGGTCCTCCCGGTCACCGATCTCTGGTGCGATGAGAGGCTACTAGCCGCAGGCTTACTCCAAGCGCAGAATGACACAGCCGAAGCCAGAAGTAGAGGGTATGGGAGGGGGTCTCCCGAGCTCTCTGTTTATTGGGGGAAACTAGGATGGACACAGGCAGGTCTGAGGAGCAGAGGGTTCAGGGGAGAGAGCCCCCGAGTACAGGTGTGCACAGGGTTTGAACTGGGGGGAATCGGGGAGGGGTTTAGGGGCAACAACCAATAGGATTTAATAGAGGAAAGCATCAATCATAACAATAACCAATGACATAACTTGATGGGAAGGGTAACAACAGAAGGACCAACCAGTAACCGAGGAGCAAAGAACTTTCTCGAACCGGGGGAGGGAGTAACTAGGAGGGACCGCCTTGTCTCCGCCCAATGGGCGGGGCCTAAATAATTTCTTCGTAAACCGGCTCCTCGCAGGAGGGGGTGTCTGAGGGGGCGGGGCTTGTGAATAAGGGGATTGCCCCTCTACACAGCAGGGAGACAGAAGAGGGTTAGAATCACAGAATGGTTTGGGTTGCAAGGGACCTTAGAGCTCAGCCAGTTCCAACCCCCTGCCATGGCCAGGAACATCGTCCACAAGACCAGGTATCTCCAAACCCCATCCAACCTGGCTTTGGACACTTCCAGGGATGGGGTAGCCACAGCTTCTCTAGGCACCCTATGCCAGGCCCTCATCACCCTCACAGGGGAGAATTTCTACCTAATATCCAACCTAAATCTCCCTCTGTCCATTTAAAATGATCAGTGCCTGTGATGGGTTTAACAAACATCTTCCAAAGCAGGTCCCAACAACCAGTTTCCTTCTTGCGTGAGAGAAACGAGTGAGAGGAGGCTGGTGTACAGACCCCCTCGGGCCCCTGATGGGCACACCTCCCTCCATCACTTTTCCAGTCTCCTTGGGCTCAGCCTGCAGCTCCCATCCCCTCAGCTCTCTCCCTGGCACAGCTCTCATGCCCGTGTATTCCCTCTGCTCACACCCTAGGCATCTGATGAGGACTCCCCTCCAAACAACCAGATCTCCTACAGCATCGTGCAGGCGTCTGCCTTCCGTGACTACTTCGACATCACGGTGTCGGAAGGGTACGGAGGTAGGTGGGGGTCCTGCCACCACAGGGCCACCCCTGAGCGTGCCCGCGTCCTGCTCAGTGCGTGAGTGCTCCCCTGACCCCCCCACTGTGCATCCTTCCAGTGATCAGCGTGAACCACCCCCTGGACTACGAGCAGGTGGCCAATGGGGTCATCTACCTGACGGTCATGGCCAAGGACGCTGGCAACCCACCACTCAACAGCACCGTCCCAGTCACCATCGAGGTGTTTGTAAGTACAGTGCCTGACATTCCTCTCGTGGTTTCCCTGCAATTGCTCCATAGCAGTGCCGTTAATTCATCAATAGCCCAGCAAGACTATCCCAACCCATGGATGTGGAGGGTGGATTGCTCGTGTCTCATATATGTGTCACACACGCCTCATGCCACAGCTAACCACGGGGTGAGGAGCAGAGCAGGACCGGTGTGGAATTCTCTTGGGAGGAGGGGTTCCTGCTGGGCGACGCAAAGCATCACAGTGTTCCTCAGGAGGATCAGATTGGCATGTCACTTTGAGGCACACTGTGGTTTGAGGATGTCTGGAGGGAGGTATCAGTGATGGAGACAGTTTGGTTGATAACATGTCAGTTTCGCATCTGTGGGATCTATGCCGGGCTGGCAGCAGCGTCAGTCTGGGAGGGTGAAGGAGATAAAGCCAATGATGCTGTAAGATGGGAATGAAGTCCCATGAGCATGTCTCTCCTTCAGATCCCTCACCGTGCTCAAGAGAGGGAGAACGGGGCAGTGCCCAGGGAGTTAGTGGTGGTTAAATACATTCTTCCCACACCCTGCTTTCGACAGCATAAACACCTCTTTTTCAAGACTACACTCCAGTGGGTCATCTTCCCGTGTTGGGTCTGTATGCTGGCAGGGTTTAAGTAGCTGTCACTTTTCCCACTCTCAACCAAAGGGAATTTCTCTCAGCTGGAAAAAGAAAAGAAATAAAAGCCAAAAACTAGGAAGAAAATGAGGGGGAAGTGTTTTGTGACGGCACTTGAGGAACAAGAGCTGTGAGAAGGCAGAACCAGAGCGAGTGTGGAGGGAGGTAATTTCTTTTCATCCTTTGGTTGTTGGTTTTTAATAAAGAAGTCAAACTCGCCTTGTAGATTTCCCATTAGGGGACAATACGCTTTTGTAGAGGGAGTCGCCGAGTCAGAGCTAATAGTGCGCGCCGCGCCAGGATCCCAGGAAATAGCACCGCTAATAAGTTTCTGCCTCACTCCCTGCCACTGATACCCTGCTCAGAGCGATGAACCGGCAACTCATGGCATGCCTATGCCTGGAGGAGAGGGATTGTGTGCTTAGTGTGAGCGTCTGCCACTCTCAGCATCCTTGGAGACGGCGGGGAGTGATAGGACAAAGGGAATCAGCTTCAAACTGGAGGAGAGGGGAAGTTTAGGTTGGATATTGGGAAGAAAGTCTTCCCTGGGAGTGTGGTGAGGCCCTGGCACAGGTTGCCCAGAGGAGCTGTGGCTGCCCCATCCCTGGAAGTGTCCAAGGCCAGGTTGGATGGGGCCCTGAGCAACCTGGGATAGTGGAAGGTGTCCCTGCCCGTGGAGGGGGTTGGAACAAGGTGAGCTTTAAGGTCCTTTCCAACCCGATCCATTCTAAGATTCTATGATACAATGGCTGTCGGAGGGTGAGGTTGTAGGGAGGAAGGCTGAAGGTCAGGAGAACACAGGAAGCTTGTTTTAGCTGGTTAGGTGGATAACCTCTTTTGTGGGAGTGGAAGAGTGCTGGGTTCTGTCTGGCATTGCTGCAGGTGCCTTGGGGAGCTTTGGAGCTCCTGTTGCTGAAGAGGGAAATGTCCTTCTCAAGTAGAAGGCAGGTGCAGTCCAGCTCTGGCCAGATGGAGAGCCAGCCAGAAGCAAACCCTGGGTCCTCAGGACCAGGCTTGCCGGGCCGTGGCCTTGCTGAGCATGGCCTGATGATCTCAGGAACATTAACGACACGACGCAGCATCTGCTCTGGCTCGTGTCCACCCAGCTGGAGTGCAGCACAGCTCAGCCCCATCCAGCTGCATGTGGATGCACACTCAACCTCTCCATTGCCTTTAATCTGCCCAGGCGTCCTGGGTTTGCCCTGGATGACCCCCACCCATCCCTGGGAGGAGGAAGAGGAGGAGGGATGGTGAGGACATCACCGGGACAGGCAACAATTTCCTCATTACCCTCAGAGGAGGCGCCGGGGAAGCTGAGTGACACAAAGGCTGATTAAAGACCACCTGCTTCCATAAAGGAAAGCAGGGGCTGGCAGTTTAATTGCAGCACGATTGGCATCGTTGGCATGTGAAATTGCTTCAAATCTCAAGTTTGGTGGCAGCAGGAGCAGCTGAGGCTGCAGGTCCAGCAGTGGTCTCCGGGTAGAAAACGTCTCCGTAGCAGCCCCAGGGAAATGGCAAGGTCCATAACAGTGTTTTGATGTCCTGGCAGCTCTTTTCTTCCCACCACAGGCAGTTGAGTTTGGTTCATTTAAGGCAGATTCTTAACAATGTTTAAACAGCATTTAAAGCCCCCTGCGGGAAGCTTTAAACCAGCCCAAAATCTGTTTTTGAGGGATGTTTCAAGCAATTGCTCCTGCCTGGTTTCTTCAGGATGGCCATAGTCACTGGCAGAGACAGGCTTGGAGGGAGAACATCGGGATGCAAACCAGCTTCCCCCTCAAAAATGCTGTGGCTGCCCTCTCTGCAAACACCCACAGCATTCTTCCTCTGGAAGGAAGACATCCAAAGCTCAGCAGCTCCCCTGGCTGGTCCAATTTGCCTCATGGCCAGGATGACCTGGAACACTAAGCCACCCCTGTACTGAGGGGAGGGAGGAGCGGGTCTGTGCACAATGCTGTGGTGCTTCATGTGGTGCCTGAGGCTTCCCAGGCTTGTGGTAGAGTCAGGAGCAGCTCAGAAGATGCTCCTCTCTCAGTGGTAGTGGTTCCTCAGCCCTGTGCTGGGTGATGAGGTGGGGTAGTCTGTACCATCCCCACTGCAGGGCTCAGCAGAGTCACTGACAATCATCTCAGCTCAACCTCAGCTGCCTCCACAGTGAAACCCTGTGCTCAGCCCCCCCCGTGCCTCCCCCCCAAGGCCACCTTCCCCTCGCTGGCATCACGAACTGGTCACACCTCGAGATGCAGTCGCCCAGGAGCATCCCCATACCAGACTTTTGCAGCTGCTTGACCATTTTGCCTTTTTCCCCAACAAGCCTCTTGGCCTTCTCTTTTCTTCAGGATGAAAACGACAATCCCCCCACGTTCAGCAAGCCCTCCTACGTGATAACCGTCATGGAGGACATTATGGCAGGTACAGGGCACACCCCTGCTCCTTCTCTGGATTCCCGGGAGGGCCCTGGGTATTTTACAGCCAGAATGGGGTGGGTGATCCCTTTTTGGGGCGGTAAAGTCTCATAGCTGTGGGGTCTGGGGGTTTGGCTTCACTGTGCATGTGCAGGAGAAGGGACCCCTTGGCTGGGTGACCTGCAGGAGCAGTGTGGGGGCACAGGGCAGTTCTGGCTCATCCCAGTTGTCGTTTCTGCCTTCCCCAAGGAGCCACAGTGCTGTTTCTCAATGCCACGGACATGGACCGGTCCAGGGAGTATGGGCAGGAGTCAATCATCTACTCCCTGGAAGGCTCCTCACATTTTCGGATCAATGCTCGCTCAGGTGAGCCTCTGGACGTGCTCTGCCCTTTTCCTTTCTGTTCCCTCTTTCACCCCTACCCTTCCCTTGTCTCCTCCAGTCACCCTGCTTAGGAGACCCACAATTTAAGGGGTTCACCAGATTTCAGCCACTACCACTTGTCACAGTCACAGTCACAGTCACCCTGAGAGCTTCGGCAGAGGCATCCATGGAAACTCAGCTCCTGAGCCTAAGGAAAGGCTTGGCCGTGAAGGTTCCTGTTAGTTAAAGAGCTGCTGAGGTCATTCTATTTGGATAAAAAAAAAGGGCCCATTTGTGGACTATCCTGACCTTGGTTTTAAGTGTTTCTTTTTTAACCTTGTCTTCTCCTGTGGCTGCAGGTGAAATCACAACAACATCTTTGCTGGACCGGGAGGCCAAATCTGAGTACATCCTCATCGTCCGGGCAGTGGATGGAGGCGTGGGGCACCATCAGAAGACAGGCATTGCTATGGTGAGTGTGGGAAGAATTTCCATCTCCTCAAGCCGCTGGTGCCCAGCTGGGGCCAGGATTGTGGAGAGCTGCAGTGTTTCATTTTCCCTGTGCGAAGAGCACACAATGGTCCCTGCCCTCTGCGCTACCCCTGCGGCTGCTGCTCACAAGGAGCAACAATTTCAAGGTGGTGTAGACCTTGAAATCAGCTTGCTTTCCTGGAAAACCAGTCACACAGGAGCCACTTGACTTTCCAGAGCCTGTGGATGTGATAATGAGTCCTATTTCACCTGCAGAATGGCTCCCTTTGTTCAGCTCCCTTTGTTCCTCTTGAGAAGGGGCTTGCTGGGCGAGCCTGCCAGTACACTTAGTTATTCCATAGTCTATTCACGTGCTGCCTGGATCAGGGGTTTCCAGCTGGTCTGGAATGCCTGTGCTCCTGGGAAGGTTCTGGTGGAGCTGCAGGTTGAAGCCTCCTGCTTTGCCTTGGCCTTTGCAGGCCTCAGGGAACCCCATTGTTGGCAAAGCATTTGTAAAACTCTTTGGAAGTATCAGGAGGTCAAAAGCCAAGGATCCATCCCTGATGGACCTGATGATCTTAAAGGTCTTTTCCAACCTTAACTATTCCATGATTCTCTCTCTCACCACACATGGCATCACATTTCTTTGGACATTTCATACCATTTGGATTCTCCTGCTCCTGGGATGTTTGGTTGGGTTGCAGGAGAGATGTCCCACACAACACAGGGCGATGCAGAAAAATTTGTGGCTGTGCTGTGGAATATCCCTAAAATAATTGTCTCCCCTGCCGAGGGCCATCAGGAGGTCTGTGGTAGCAGACTGGAAGCTCCCTATGGAGCCTCCCAGAGACATGTGACGGCCTTGGCCGGACACCAGCATGGCATGTGGAGTGCTGAGATCTCCTTTGGGGCTCCAGATGGGATTATGTTCTCTTAATAGCCTTGTTAAAAGGCAAAACAAGGGGGGAAAAAATGCGTCCTGATTCCTAAAAAGTTAAAGAATATTAAAACTCAGTGAGATGAGGGCAGCTGAGTAAGCTTGTCTGCTGGGATACACATCTGGCACTCAAAATAATAATTTTGATCGGGAACAAACATCCATTCAGGGGCCTTGCAAGGTCCCCAGGTGATGTAAAGCACCTGGGCTGCTCAGAGTAGGGGTGGGTCAGCAGCCTTCCCCAGGGACCACCGTGGTGCCTTGGCTTGTCCCTGGAGACTGTGGTGTCCAGACCGGCCTCTTCTACCACGGGGTGGCACCAGCAGCTCGGCCTGGTGTGACAGCCAGACGCAGTGGCTGGGGGAGCAGAGAGGATCCCAGGAAAAGCTCCACTGGGACCCCCTGCTTAGGGATGGCAGGTGCTGGGGGCTCCCCTGGAGCTGCAGCCCTTTCCCTCAGACACCTTGATAGCCCCGTGGGCTGGGGTGACACGAGTGCTGTGGGGAGGTGGGCGACTCCCAGGCAGCAGAGTGCATCCCGCAGGCTCGCTGCTGTCACTGAGATGCCAGTTGTCACACTGGAAATGAAATCAGGTAACGCTACAGGGCACCATCCTCGCCCCTGCTCTTGTCTTCGCACCTCCCACCCCCTGTTACCATACTCTCCCCTGATTTCTCATTTATTCTTTTTTTTTTCTCTTGCTTTTTACCAGTCACTCAGATTTTTCCTTCCTTTCCTGCCATATTTCCACTGCCTCCTCTCCCCCACTGATTTTCATCCCCCTTCCAGTGAAGGAGCTGCTTGAAGACACACCTTGTGCCCTGTGGTTGTTCTTAGCTGTGATAAATACACAGGAGCAAAACCCAGTTCGGCTATGCCAAGGAGCCTTGGCTGTGAAGTTGCAGGATGTTGATTTTTTGCAAGGTTTCTCTCCGGAGGGTGAACACAGAATCACAAAATCCTGGAATAATTTAGGTTGGAAAAGGTCTCTAAGATGATCAGGTCCAGCCATTCCCTCAGCGCTGCCAAGCCCAGCACTAACCCACGTCTCCACGTGCCACAACTACACATGTTTTAAATCTCCTGAGGGATGGTGACTCCAGCACAGCCTGAAACACGTATTGGGTACATCGAGGGGAAATTCCACACCTCAGGAAGCCGTACCTCCTGAAGCAGCTTTGCTTCCTTGCTCTCTCACAGGTGAACATCACGCTGCTGGACATCAATGACAACTATCCCACCTGGAAGGATGAGCCATACTTCATTAACTTGGTGGAAATGACCCCCCCCAACTCAGACGTCACCACGGTACGTGTGAGGCAAGGCAATGGTTGTACTAAAGGATTGGCTGGAGCAGAGGATCACCTCCAAATGGGTGTCACCTCCTAACTGGTGTCACCTGTGTCACCTTCAGTCCAGCACCATCTTGCAGAATTCCATTTAAAAGCTTACTCCTGAGCCTCCCTGCTGCTGACCATCCCCTGTGTCTCTTCTCCCTGCTGGGATATTTTTTTCCCTCTGCAAATTGTGTGGATTTTGGCCCAATCCTCCTTTTCTTAGCCTCGCCTGCGACCTCCTTCAAGGACCTCTCTGAAAGACTTTGATTTACAGCCTTTCAAGTCCCTCTGCAAAATAAAAGAGAGGGAGAGGGGGAGGCTTCTATTCCATCACGCAGAGAGAAAAATGACGGGAACAAAATGGAAAATAAATGAGGGGAAAGTGAAGAGAATCCACAAAATCATATAAGGAGGAAGGCTAAAAAAAAAAAAAGGGAGATTTTTGCAGGGGGAGAAGGGTCTGGCAGCGCTGCCCAAGCCAGAGCACAGTGGTTTTATCTCCTTCAGCCCTGCTGCTTAGCACCAGCTTGAAGTCATCTTGCCTTTGACATCCCAATTAGTTGCTGGGAAAATAATTATTTTGTCACTGATCCGATGTAAATTCAGCTGCGGGACAAGCAGCAGGAGCTGGGGAAGTTATGAGGGCAATGAAATTGGGGTGTTTTTTAATATAAATGTCTCCTGTAATTAAAAACATCACAGGGAGAACGATAAAACACAAAATACCAGGCGTAGGGGAGAACTCCACCAAGGAATTACTCCCAGCATTCCCGATGTGGCAGCACAAGTTCCTCAGCTTGCCTCTTTGTCACATTTATTTTATTTTTCCAAAGAGTCCTTGTTTTTTAACTGGTTTTGTTCAAAAGGAGGAAAATCCAGTTTGATTGCTGCATGTTTGTGTCTTGTCGTGCCATTACCTCCTGGGCTCACAGGCCAGTTTTGGGGAGATTTAACACCACAGCAGTCTTGAGGGTGCAAAATCCCTGCAAATGTCATGAACATACAGAGCTGGATGGAGGAAGAACTTCTTGCTGCTGCTGGTGCAGGGAGGCCAAGCTTGACACCGGCGAATCTCCGCAGGGACTCCCCACAGGAGTTAATTCCCAGCACTCGGCTGTAATTTTGTGCTGTTCCCCCACGGCAGGTGGTGGCTGTCGACCCAGACCTGGGAGAGAACGGCACGGTGGTGTACAGCATCCGGCCCCCCAACAAGTTCTACAGCATCAACACCACCACGGGCAAGATCCGCACCACGGGCGTGCTGCTGGACCGGGAGAATCCCAACGCCCAGGAGGCCCAGCTCATGCGCAGGATCGTGGTGTCTGTCACCGACTGTAAGCTCCCATCCCACACTGATTGTTTTCACTTCCCCAGCCTGATTTTGCCTTTGTGACAAAGTCTCTTCTATTTTCTTTTCTCCTGTTTTAAGCATGTTTCTTACGTTAAAAAACAGGAGTAGCTTTAAACCTGCTGCTAAAACAAACCAGAAACCCCTCAAAACGTGAGTGTAGTCATTCATGTAGCAGCCCTGACAATAAGCCTGGGAGGCAGAAACTCTCCCTCTCCTCAGCCTTGCTCCATTGGCATCCCAGAAAATCAATTGAGCAGGTGAGGGAAGCAGAGCTGATGGGTTTTTCTCTGGAAGTAGTACACTAGGGAAACTTTTCTGAGGAAAAGCAGTAGATATATGAAGATAATTTTTTGTTTTCAGATAGTGGTAGGACAGAGGGGAACAGTTTTAAACCAAAAGAGGAGAGATTGAGATTAGATGTTGGGAGGAAATTCTTTACTCAGAAGGTGGTGGAACAAGTTGCCCAGAGAAGCTCTGTCTGCCCCATCCCTGAAAACATCCCATGCCAGGTTGGATGGGGCCCTGAGCAACCTGGTCTAGTGGAAGGTGTCTCTGCCCATGGCAGGGGGTTGGAATTAGATTATCTGTAAGGTCCTTTCCAACCCAAACCATTCTAGGATTCTGTCGAATTGTCCATCCATGGCAGATCATCCACGACAAATCAGGGCCATCACCCCCTCCAGCACTACTGTCTGCATAGAGGGTGAGGGCTCCTTTTTAGGAGAAAGGGGTGGAAGCACCTCAAGTGTTAACCTTGAAACCCCATTCCTGGCCTCCGCAGGTGGGAGGCCACCCCTGAGAGCCACCAGCAGTGCCACAGTTTTTGTCAACCTGCTGGACCTGAACGACAATGATCCCACTTTCCAGAACCTGCCCTTTGTTGCTGAGATCGCCGAGGGCCTTCCCGCGGGCTCCTCTGTCTTCCAGGTGAGCGTGTCCCATTGCTGCCATTCCTCATGCTGGGAGCTGCTGCTGTCACTGCCATTGCTTCTGCAAAGCGGGCTAGCCACACATCCTCTCCCTCCTCTCCATCCTCTCCGTCCTCTCCGTCCTCTCCATCCACCCCCTCCTCTTCGCCATCCTCTAGCAGTGGAACTGAGGGGATGCAGAAGGAGTTGTGCATCTTTACTCCATGGGCTCACTCCCGGCAGGGAGGATCCTCAGAGGCCATTTCATCTCAGCATCCCTGGGGACAAACTCAGGGTTTATGTACCATGACTTCATTGCCAGGAGATGATCAGGGTGCTCTCCCCACCAGGTAGTGGCCATCGACCTGGACGAGGGCCCCAACGGGCAGGTGTCGTACCGCATGCAGGTGGGGATGCCCCGCATGGATTTCCTCATCAACAGCACCAGCGGGCTGGTCACCTCCACGGCCGTGCTGGACAGGGAGAGGATCCCCGAGTACTACCTGCGGGTGGTGGCCAGCGACGCCGGCACGCCTGCCAAGAGCTCCACCAGCACCCTCACTGTCAAAGGTGGGTGCACCGAGACCCCTCCGGTCCCTTGGAGACAAGGACACCTCAGTGGGGGAAATGCAGTTTCTATAAGAGACACACTGATGCGTGAAAACAAGATCCTCTCTGGCTTTGTGTACAACAGGACATGGGCATGGCTCCCGTCCCCACAGGCTTTGTGTCTGCTATCACCACACTGCAGAGATGGGGAAAATGTGGAGTTTCTGGCAGGGCCCCCAAATCCTCTCTTGTTTTTTCTCCATTCCCCCATCCCCAGCATTGCTTTTTCTTTTGCTTCAGCATGTGATTCTCATCAGCTGCGTGCCTGGACAGCCCACACAATCCCAGTTCAGAGCTGGAGCCTTATTGCATGGCCTGTCTTTAATTTAATGCCTTGCTATTTATTGGCTTCGTGCAAGTCTAGTGCTGAAAAAGGATAAGTGTCATCTGGAAATAAACTAACCCTGGATTGTCCTCAGGCCTGAGTTTGGAAAAGAAGTTCCTGGTCTTGTACCTTCAGAGCTCTCTATCATGCCCCAGGAAATACTGAGCTTATATTTAAGCCCCAGATTTTCCTTTGAATGGGGATGGAAACAGGCCTTGTGAAAACAGTAACTTGAATTTCAGTGATTTTTTGCTGTGAGGAGTGCGATCTGTGTGTATCAGAGGCAACCAGATACAGCCTACAGCCACTTTTCAGGCACCCCCACTGCACAAATGGCAGGGAGAGTCAGACAGAGCATTCCCTGGGATGCTGAGAGCAGCAGGCACGAGGTTTGGGAGCCCAGCAGAATCAGCCTGGCATCTGCAGGACGGGCAGTCCTGGCAGGACACTCAGCTCTGCTCCCCCTTTTCAGTTCTGGACGTGAACGACGAGAACCCCACCTTCTTCCCAGCCATCTACAACGTGTCCCTGCCCGAGGACGTGGCCCGGGATTTCAAAGTGGTCCGGCTCAACTGCACGGATGCCGACGTCGGGCTGAACGCTGAGCTCAGCTACTTCATCACAGGTGTGGGCCCCATGCAGAACGGGAGCTTTGGGTGCAGGAAGGCACAGGCTGCCCCAGACCTTGGCCAGCGTGTTCTGCACTTCAGCGCTGCCTTTCCCAGCCTCTCCAAACCTTGTCTGGCATCGCCCTCTGCTGAACAACCCCACTTGGCTCCCTGCCGTGCTGACCACTCTGCTGACCCCCTGCATCCCTAGAAAAGCATGAGGATGGGCAGAACACAGCTCGGGAGCAAGGGCTGGAGTGGCATTCATGAGTGTTTATGGTTGAAAGCCATAAATGGAATTTTGGGGCATTTTTGTAGCCCCATGGGCAGGTGGGGTTGGGTGGGCAGCGATGCCGCCTGGGCTGCAGCTCCGCAGCTGCAGCACCTGCAGCAGGAGGCTGGGGAATCCCCTGGCCACTGTTTGACTTGCAAACTGCACATTGAGCCCTCAGGAAGAGGGTAAAAACAGAAGTGTCACCAGAGAGTCATTCTTCCCACAATAGCAGCCTGGTGTTTCATGTCACGGTCCCTCCGACCTCTCCGCATGTGAAACGGGGTGTGTTGTCCCACAGGTACCACAGCCCACGTGCAAAGATACCCCACTTCGCATCCAAAGCATTCAGGAAATGGTCTGGCTCTTACATGATTCAGCTTTTCCTATGGCCATTGGACTTTTCCTGTGCTGTGAGGCAGAGGGAAGGTGCTCTGCCTGGGACAAGATACAAAACCATCCTTGCACAGCTGAGCTGATGCCGTGTCCAGGCTGTAGGATCCAAGGAAATGGTCTCAAGTTGCACGAGGGAAGGTTCAGATTAGATATTGGAAAAAATTTCTTCGCTGAAAGGGTGGAACGGGCTGCCCAGGGAAGTTGTGGATGCTTCATCCCTGGAGGTGTTAAAGGTCATGTTAGACAGGGCTTGGAGCAATCTGGTCTAGTGGAACGTGTCTCTGCCCATGGCAAGTTGTTGGAAGAAGATGACCTTTAATGTCCCTCCCAACCCAAACCATTCCAAGTTTCTATTCTACTTGTCCTTTGCTGCAGGTGGGAACCAGGATGGCAAATTCAGCGTCGGCTTCAGGGACGGGGTGGTCAGGACAGTCGTGAGTCTGGACAGGGAGACCGTGGCATCCTACACACTGATCCTGGAGGCCATCGGTAAGGATTTCCCAGGGATCCCATGGGACCACTGCCACACAGCCACGTGTGGTGGGCCGTGCACGTGTCGAGCTCCCTTGCAGGCGTGTCAGAGGGGCAGCAACCTCCAGGGTACTCTACAAACCAGAGCCTGTGCTCAGTGTTAACATTACACAGCCCATGTGAATTAATATGTCATGGGTTCCATCACGACTGTTGCAGATGGGATATTCATCTCTCAAGTTTGCCCAGCCCCAGGGCTCTCCCTTTCACCTGGGGAAGGCAAGGCCCCCTGTTCCTGAGAGGTTCCACACTGTCCAGGGCCGCCCTCCACCCAAAAATGGCAATGCCACAGCATCTTTCCCCTCATGCCATGCCAGCCCTTGGCTCTGTGGCTGCTGATTAACCCTGAGTCACCTGGCACGGGCAGAGGGCCCGTGTGCCAAACTCAGCTTGGCTGTCATCCCCAGAGCTTTATAATGATGTGCCTGTTCACAGATGACTTGGATGTCCCTTTTGAAAGGAGAAATAAGTGGCCTGGACAGAAATGTTGGGGGCACAGCATTGCAGGTGCCACAGGGGCTGCAGCACGGATGCTGCACTGCCTGGGCACACAGGACTGGATCCCAAGGGGCACAGGCTCTGTTCTGCCCCTCCGAAGGGGATCACACTGCCTGTGTTTTCCCAGATCCCATGGGCTCCAGCTGGGTGGGTTTAGCACTCCCTGCAAAACAGGCATATTGAAAAATCCAAACCCAATCCATGCTTCCCAGTGCCTCATCCTTCCTGGCAAATCCAAGAGCTGTGCTGCCATGTCCTTGTCTACTGAACATCAACCCATCCTGGTGCTCTTTGACTGTGAGCTGAGCTGTGGCTACAGAAGACTCATCAGGCTGTCTTCATCTCCCAAATCCCTGGCCTCCAGCAGTCCCTTCACTTGGTATATGGAAATTCAAATCCTCTCTAATGACCAGTTGCATTTCCAGCCTCACTGGGCTCCATGGGAGAGCTTGGGGTGGTTTGGCTTTTCCTTTTTCTTTTGGAATAGGAAGGAAAAAAAAAATTCTAAAAACCCATGGTTCAGTGTGGGATTTGAAAGCTGCAGAAAGATGAAGTGTTTTAGTTTAGAAATCTTGATCCTGTTATTTCAACAGCCATGGGCTGAGCACCACCTATGCAAGGAGGAGGTGACTGAAGCTCCCTCCCTCACGTTTCTCTCCCTGCAGACAACGGCCCCACCGGGAACCGGCGCACCGGGACTGCCACTGTGTACGTGACTGTCCTGGATGTCAACGACAACAGACCCATCTTCCTGCAGAGCAGCTATGAAGTCAGTGTCCCCGAGGACATCCCGGCTGCCAGCAGCATAGTGCAGGCACGTGGCTCTTCCCCTGGGACCCTGGGGTGGGAGATGGGAGTCCCCCACTAACTGTGCCCTGACCGTGAGCTGCTGGAAGCCCAGGGCAGAGATTGTCTCTCTCTGTCAGTGGTCTGTTCCCCCGGGGCAGGGAGAGAGGTGTTCTTGCTCATTCACTCCTCTGCTAGTCCAGGCTGTGAGTGCCAGGGAGAAAGCAGCAAAGAACAAGGAAAAATTAAGAAATTCACCCCATTTCTGCAGGGGGTGAGAGGAGAAAAGCCAAACCCTGTGCTGGCAAGGCCACTTTGGCTACATCCCTGCTTTCTCCCTCCTCCCAAACAGAGATCTCCATAGGGAGGGAGAAGAGTGCCTGCAAAGAGATGCTTGGAGAGTGGGGGAAAACCCTCGGAGAGGGAGAAAAGCATTTGGACTTTGCTTTCATTTTTGTTCCTCTTTGACTGAGCGGTGGGCAGAGCTGAATGGCTCAGTGAGCACCGAATGAATGTGGGCATTCACACGGGCTCTGGGGCCTTCCAGCATCCCTTCAAACCCAGGGCTCTTCTGGAGCAGGCACCAAAGGCTCTTTGCAGAGGGCCCTGGGAAGGCTCCTCCTGCCTTCAATACCTCTCCCGGCACAGGGAAAGGGGCGGCTTTGTCCCTGGCTGTGGCGAGCAGGATGAGTCACCGGCAGAGAAGAAAGGAGCCTTTTGCCTCCTGCAACAAAGGTTTGCTGGGAGCTCTGTGTCTGCTCAGGGCAGCCAGTCCCCAAGGAATCCTGTGGTTCCTCATCCATCACCTGTTGTGCCGTGGCACGGTGTACATGATGTCTCTGGGATCAGGCACGGTGTACGTGATGTCTCTGGGATCAGGCATGAGCCTGCAATCCCAGGATGGAGGTGTCCCTGCATGGGACTCCTAAAACTGAGCCGATTTGGCAAATCGAAGGAATGGAGGGAACTTGAGTCTGACTGGCATCAAAGTGCATTTTCTTAGAACCCACTTCCCAAAAGAGGGGGATGCCCTTGGAAGTCCGTGGCAAAGGAGAAGAGGTATTTGGAGGAAGTTGGTTTTGCACAGAACAACATCACAAAGAAACAGAAATGAGCCATCACCTGCCTTTAGTTTAATTTACACCTTCAGTGTGAACCATTTGTACAGAAAGTCTCTGCCTCCAAATGCATCCCCACATCCCCAGGGCAGCAAGAGAGTTTCTGAATGTTTCCCCATCCCTTTTTTCCCAAAACCAGGCAGACCAGGGCCAGAGAGCAGGAATGGGAATGCATTGACCATAGCAACCCACAGCTGACTGTGTGGGGAGGGGGGTGACAGGGACCAGGCAGCACATCGGGGCACGAGCCTCCCTCCACCTGCTCCAGAGCACAGCTTGTGGGGAAATCTCCGCTGAGGATTGCTTTTTATGGAGCAGGTTTGCCCTGGGATGCCTCTCTTTAGGTAGCCAGGTTGCTTCTGCTCCTTTGCAAGCTGTTTGTTCAGGTGGAGCACAACTGGCACAATGTTTTCCAAAAGAAATGAAGCAGCAGGATTTGTTTGGACTGCCCGGTGGTAGCTGCGCCTGGGTGTAGTTTGGATGCCTCCACCTTCCCTGGCAGGAAGCAGTAACCTGGAAAGCATTTGGGAACCTGACATGGCAAAACCTCCTGTCTCCTCACAGAGCCACTGCCTGGAAATGAGTTGCTCAAAGAGTCTCTGCCGCGTTGCCCAGGATACCAAGGGGTGCTTGAGAAGGGAACTGAGCCAAAAGTTTGGGAAAGAGTAGCAGGGCAAGATCACATTTTGGTGGATTCCATGGTGTCCCAGTCCTGGCTGGTGGAGAAGCTTCTGGGACAGGCATGCTGGCTCTGAGACACCAGCTGGCTCCTCCTGAAGCTGCTGATGGAGCACCTCAGGGAGCCCAGACGCTTCCAGAGCCTCAGCTGGGGCTCGCTGGCATCCATGGGGTGGTGGGGCAGGCACTCCTGGGGGCTGGAGAGGGACCGGCCCAGCGCCGCTGGCTTGCAGAGGGTGACAAAGATGAGGAAGGTGGCCAGGACAAGGAAGATGCAGGCGAGCCCGACGATGATGGGCAGCCAGTCTGTCACCGCAGGGGATGCAGCACTGGGTGGGACTGGCTCCATGGTGGAAACGAGAAGCCCAAGGAGAGGCGGGGTGGGAGAGGTCCCGTTGCCAGAGTCCTCTGTGCTCATCTTCCCTGCAGTGCAAGGTGATACAGAGAAGTGGCACAGGTGATTGCCACGTGGAAGCTGGACAGACAGCCACCCTCTGGTTAAATTGATGGATTCTTGTCATGCCTTGATGTCCAGGATTCTCCCAGTCATGTTTTCAGTGACACGGGGGGACAGGAGGTGTCCATCCGCTTTGCCAGGAGGCAAAGCACAGAGGTGGCGTTTACACCTGCAAAGTGGCACCCTGAAACTGAAGTGCAAAACCACCTGGCAAAGAAATCTACCACTATTTACATGTGGTACCATGGCCCCTGGGAGGACACCTTTAGGGAGCACACACACATTGCATGAAGATTTTCTGGAAGAGATAAATATCCATGTACTACAGAAAGTTCAAAATCCTTCCCCCAAGCTGCTGAGGTTTGGTTCTTCTCTATTCCTCAGAAATGTGGGTTTGTTGAACTGGCTGTCATTTGGGGGTTTTGTGATTATTCCCCCAAATAAATTGGATAGTTGGTTGAGCCTGTGCCCTGATAAGTCCCCATCAAGCTGTGGTATTGTACTAGCACTGTCTTTATTATTTTGCAGGAGTGAAGGGTAACACCCTCACCCTGCTTGTGCCAAAAATCCTCATGTCAGGCATTTTGCTGATCTGCTTTCAGGCTCAGACATGTCACAGGTGATGCAAACCAGCTTCCCAAAGTGTCAGCAGTGAGAGCTCTTACCTAACACCTGGTGGAGACTGTCCTCTCCCTTCACTGCTGGGTCAGATCCTCCCAAGAGCAGCTTGCACCCATTTTTTCGCTCACATGCACCCCCCCAGCCCCAGACCAGCTGTGCCAGAGACTGGCATCTCTCCAGATGGAGATGAGGAGATGAAGGCTGAGGAAATCCTGTTTTTGCCAGCCCTCTGCAATGCCCTTGGTGCTCCAGCCTGTATGCTGGAGGTAAAACTTTATTATGCTGACTTTCCTGCAGAGATGTGGGAGAGCTGTGTAACTGGTATGTGGCTGGGCAATCTCCTGGTAAACTTGGATTTTGATTGAGCCAATTTAAAACCAAGATCTTAGGAGGGGAAAGGCAGGGCTGCAGGAACTGCCAGGGTCTCTGGGTCCGCTCTTGCAGCCACCATCCCGAAGTCACACAGGTGTGTGTAAGGCAGCAGCCAAACATTCACTATAAAACATTCCAAAAAGTGGAGAGAAGACGACAGTGACATGGTTTTAATCACTAAGGGTGTATTAACCTGCTCATAGCTCGGGGGTCTTTGGGGAGATGGTGCTGTTTCCATGGGTCAGAGCCAGGTCTGTGCCTGGAAAATGGGAAATCAAAAACAAATGGGTCAGCGTTTGAGAGGGTGAATCCCTGTGTGTATTGCAGGCAGTCCCAGGGACTGGGGCTCTTGTCACCTCCTCCAAAGTGAGGTTTTCACCTCTCTTCACCCCAAAAGTATTTTTTTATCCTTAACTAGCTCCGTCCCTTCCCCTCAGCTTTGGGAGCAGAGCAGCAATCCCAAGGACCTCCTGCTCCATGGACAAGCTCCTCTGTGCTGTCCAGGCATGAAAACCAGCAGGCAGGGCTGCTGTGTATCCCACACCAGCTCAAGCCTGAATCAAGGTTTCCACGGCTACCTTAATGCTGGCATTTACTGACTGCATGTGTTCAGCTTGGTGACCTTGCATTGTTCCTTAAGAGGCAGCCAGGAGGCGTGGGCAATTCCTTCAGGCTGTTTTTGCTCTCTTGGTCATGGCTGCAGTTTGTCTTTTAAATTCACTTGACAGTGTTCCATAGAAACCCATCAGGAGGGATCACACTGGTGTTTTCCCACGCTTTTTCAGCCATGCCCTGTTCTCCTCTTGCTTCCCATCCAGCCTCTCCTCACACCCAGCTCAGCTGGCAGAGCTGGGCATTCAGGGAAGGTCTGGGCTTTCAGAGCATTGCCCCTTCCCAGCATCACCGTCCCACCCGGGCCCCGTATTCTTCACCCTGGTGGGTTAATAAGAGATTTGCCCATCCTGGAAATGCCCCCTAGAAGGGACATCCCTGATCAGCTCCAAACATGACACATCCTCGTGAGCACTTGGGACCCGGCACTGGCCACAAAGCAGATGAGGATCAGAGGGGAAAAAGAGAAATTGCAAAAGGTAAAATGGCCCTGAGAAAGGTGGAAAGGAAGAAAAAAAAATTATTCTCATGCATGAGCAGCAGAGAGGGTTATTCTGCCCAGCACGAGGCTCTGCTCCCTGGCCTGGCCCAGCTGCCTAGTTTGGCAGGAGTTTTTCCATATGCTCTCCCTCCTTTTCCTCAAACTCCTGCAAAGAAAAGGCTGTTTTCAGGCACTGCCTGTGACACAGCTCCCATGAAAAGCAGCTCTCATTCCCCTCCCTATCTTGCTTAGCAACACTCTTCCTAAAGCTCCCCAACTTTTCCCAATGTACTACTAAGTCTTTCCACCCACTTGCAGGAGGAGGCAATGCTGGACCGTACCAAACACCCGGCTTCCTGGCCCGGATGGTCGGGTTCCAGGAGCAGAGGGCTGTGAGTGCTGCTGCTCCCTGACACCCTCGCTGTCAAACGGCGGAGCTGCATCCACAGGACTTTCCCCCTCTCCCTTCACGGGGAGAGACAGAGCGACGGACTGGGAAGGGATGCCTGACTTCACGCCCACCCCAGACTTTGCATCCCCACCCATTTTCAGCCCTTTCCCCAGGCTGAGGGCAGCAGCTCTGCAGCCGGGGGGGTCCGTCTCACCCCTTGGGGTGACCTAAGGGGCCGGCAGCGGCTTTGCCGCGGGGATTTGGGCTCCCTACCTCTCACCAGCCGGCCGAGCTCGGTCTCTGCCTCCCGCCCTGCCGCCTCTCCTACCGCGCTCTGCCGGCTGCCAGCCCCCTCCTCCCTTTGGGGAGGGTGGGACAGAGGTGGCACCGGGCTGGGGACAGCCTGAGCGAGCAAAGCCGAGGGGCCCTGAGCCCCTTCCCGGGCTTTGCCAGCGCTGCGGTGCCCCAGAGCTGTGTCCCTTGCTGGGGGTTGAGCCCCCTGGGATGTGTTTCCCCAGGATTTGTCCCTGTAGGATGGCTAAATGGTCGTGGGCTGAGCCCCCTGTGGTGGGAGGAGTGGGACCTGCTGTCCACATGCCTGCTCCCCCTTTTCCCGGAAAATCTACTTTTTTTCCCATTGTTCTATTGCTCCTCCTCATCCTTTTCCGATACCTTTCCAGTAGCGGG
>VZTE01002686.1:34462-76153 GCA_013397775.1 Eulacestoma nigropectus
GGGGGGGCGGCTGAAAGGGGGCTGTGACAGGCTGGCTGTGCCTGCAGCCCACTCTATAGCAGAGGGATAAAACAGGCTGGAGCTCAGCTCAGCTGCACATGGTGCCTTACACCTGCAGCAGAAAGAGCTTTTCTCCCACTGCTTGCACTCCAGTGCTGTTGTTTTCCCGAGTTTGGGACAGTCTGTCACAGTACCACCTTTCCTTTGGGACCTCAGCGGGTCAAACCAGCAGCAGCCAAGCTTTCCTCAGGCTGCAGGCTGGCAGGAACACATGTTGCTTTAATGCAAACTACTGATTTTTAATAAAAAACAAATGCCTGGGCTGAACCGTATCACCTAGTTTATGTGCCAGAGCTTCATGCTTGGGCTGAGCTGGCCCAAGGGGTGTTTGCAAGGTGCAGTTGGCTCATCCTGAAGTGCATTCTCCTGGGCACAGTGGGGCAAGGAATGGCGCAAAAAGCTGCAAAGGTTTGCCTCCCATCCCTTCATTTTTCCTCCTCTGGCTACATGATGGCTTTTTCCTGTGCCATGCCAAGGCAGCTGGTCTGCCTGGGCATCGCTTGCCTGCTGCTGTGGGGTCCATCCATCCCACAGGGGAGGAGACAGCCCAGCTCTGCCTCAGGGAGCCCAGCAGGTGAAAGAGCTGGTTTGGGAGGGAGAACACCCCACTGTGAAAGGAAGGTGCCTGGGTCCAAGGTGAAACATGGAATAAGCCACAAGCAAGATACAAACTGGTCTGGGACAGAGGAAAACAGCATGTGTGGGCACAGGGATGAGAAATCCAGATAGGAGTCAGTATTTTCCAAGTTTTCTGCTGATGCAGGGGGACTTGATGGAAGGGAGGAAGAGCAGTTCAAGGTATCTCAAAACCACAGAGGAGCGTCTCTGACTCCTGCAAGTGTTGTGTGGGGCTGAGGGTGAAAGCCCTCACTGTTCACACTGCACTTGCATCCTTTGCAGCAACCTCTCCTCTTTCCAGCACAAGTCTGGGTGCAAACCTTCTTGGGGAAAAAAAAAGAACTGCTGGGTAAAATCATAGGAAGAAGATGAGGCAGAAGATGCCTTGCAGAGGGAAGCAGGCAGAGAATAAAGGCTCAGGCATTCCCCACACCCTCGCCCTGGTGACTCGTGAGCGGCCACGCTGTGGTCGAGCTTTGGGTGCTTTG
The DNA here is from genome assembly GCA_013397775.1 of Eulacestoma nigropectus. Taxonomy (NCBI): domain Eukaryota; kingdom Metazoa; phylum Chordata; class Aves; order Passeriformes; genus Eulacestoma; species Eulacestoma nigropectus. Next base: position 35,629 of record VZTE01002686.1, read on the forward strand.
TGGGGAGTGGGTTTTGCCGAAGGAAGATGCAGGGGCTCGGTGCCAGCTGGAATGGAAGCCCTGGCCCTGCTGGTCACCGCCAGTTCCGCTTCCCAGCTGCCGACTGCTGGCTGGGGCTTTAGGGGAAGCTCTGCAGTCTTGTTCAGTGACACCAGAGGGGACCCGTGCCTTGGTTTTCCCGGGGCGGATGGCAGACACGGTCCATGCCAGAACTCTGCAGTGCATCACAGCCAAGGGGTGCTCCCACCCCTGCTCGGAGGCTCAGGAGGACTCAGCTCAGTGCTGAGTGCACCACGCTCTAGGCCGGTTGCATTCACGTTTCCTTTGGTAATTTTTCCGTGTGCTGCTGCTTGGGTGACTCACCAGGATGCCGTGGGCTGCGTGCCCACCAGACACGGGAGCAGCTCCCCCTGCCCAGCTCAAATCATCCCGGCAAGGCTCCATCCCTCGTGGCATCGACACTAGGACAAGTGTTGGAATGCAGGATTGATGGAGGCACCTCCTCCAGCACACAGACCCGTGGGATTTGTGGTGTGGTCCTCAGGCTCAGCTCCCACCTCAATTTAGCAGCTAAGGTGGCAGCTGCGGGCTCCCAAGCCCGCTATCCCTGCTGTCTGGTGATGAGGGGAGGGTAACTTATTTTGGTTTGTATTTGGTAAGCTCCCCAGCTCAAGTGGAGGAGCAGGATGTCCAGCTTTGGCGGGATGGGAGGACTAGTCCTAGTCTGGAATTCTCTGTCCTTCACCTCTCCTCCTCTGCTTTTCTCATGAAGGTGAAAGCCACCGATGCAGACGAAGGCATTAACGGGAGAGTGTGGTACAGAATTGTCAAGGGTAAGTCCAGGTGCCCCTTTGTGCATCGGGGAGTTTGTCCCGGGCTCTGCCCAGCCTCAGCAGGTTGTGCTCTCCATCCTTTTGCACTTTGCAGCCCACAGAATCATTTCTCCCAGCCCTAAGCAAAATTTCAGCTTTAGGGCTCGTTGACAGGGGATGATTTGTCATGGACGGACAGCTAGATAGAATCCTAAAATCACAGAATTCTTTGGATTGGAAGGGACTTTAAAGCTCACCTCATTCCAACCCCCTGCCATGGCCAGGGACACCTTCCACTAGACCAGGTTGCTCCAAGCCCCTCCAACCAAACCTTGGACACTTGCAGGCGTGGGGCAGCCACAGCTCCTCTGGGCACCCTGTGCCAGGGCCTCACCACCCTTACAGGGAAGAATTTCTTTCCAATATCCCATCTAACCCTGCCCTCTTTCTATTTGAAGCCATTTCCCCATGTCCTGTCACTCCATCCCTTGTTCCAAGTCCCTCTCCAGTTCCCTTGGAGCCCCTTTAGGCACTGGAAGGGGCTCTGAGGTCTCCACAGAACCTTCTCTTCTCCAGGTGAGCACCCCCAGCTCTCCCAGCCTGGATCTAGAGCAGAGGGGCTCCAGCTCTCAGAGCATCTTTGTGGCCTCCTCTGGACTCACTCCAACACGTTCACATTTTTCTTATTTGAATGAGATTTTGTATTTTCTCCTGGCCTGACCCAGGGCCAAACACTGATGTAGCTGAGACTGATGTAGCCAGAGGTGATGGGGTGGAAGTTTTGCTCAATAATCTCCTGCTAAAAGAGCCCCCCCAGGGAGGGCTCAGTGTGTCACCAGGATGGATGTAGAGGCAGTGGGCACATCTCTCTCGTTTTTTCCCCCCCCACCAGGAAATGAGCACAACCACTTCCGCATCAATCCCAGCACGGGGCTGGTGATGCGAGGTGTGCGGCACCTCGACAGGGAGCAGAACTCCTCCCACGTGCTGGAGGTGGAGGCCTACAACACGGAGCAGGGACCCATGCGGAGCTCCGTGCGGGTAAGGACCTCACGGCCAGCACAGGCCACACGGCAAAGCAGTTCGTGCAAATTATCTGGGATGCTTGGTCCTTTCCAGCGCTTGCAGTTGCATAGGAAATTAGAAAGATCTGGCATGGAAATGCTGATGGGAAATCTCTGGGGGCTGCTCATGGGTAGAAGAAGAGCTTGTTGGTGGGGGGAGGTTGGTTAATTTTTCTTTTTTCTGTGACATTTTGGTGCCATTAGGCTGCTAAGTGGTGCAGCAGTCGCTCATAGAGTCCTGCTCACCTGGTGAGATGCAGCTCTGCTGCATCTGCTGAGGCTGAGCCTCAGCCTATTGAAAATCGTGTGTCCTGTCTAGGCACTATTTAAATAATCCAGGACCCAGTGGTGACAGTCTTTAGCTGCAGCACACCAGCTTCCCATGGTTCCTGCAAGCCCAGCCCTCCAGCTGCATCTATTTTTAGATCCAGCGGTGGGGTGGGCTCTGGCTGAGTGTGAAGTGCCCCCAGCACCAGCAGCAAGCAGTAAACCAGGAGAAGGAAATGTGCTCCCTGAGGAAAGAGCAGCTCGACCCACTGAACTTAGAGCAAAATTTCCCACCGAGTCGCCAGCGTTTCTGTCTTGTGAGGTCTCCAAGGATTTGATTAGAGGATCCCAGAAGATGGAGGAATTAATGTACCCAGTGTACCTCCCTCCCACCAGGGAAAGACTGACTCACTCTGACCACAGGGCTTGTTTAAATCTGTGATGTTAAGCTGTTTGTGTTCACTCTCCATCACGTGGTGTTTGAAGAAGGGGTTATCACAGGATCATGGAATGGGTTGGGTTGGAAGGGACCTTAAATCTCCCCTAGTTCCAACCCCCCTGCCATTGTCAGGGACACCTTCCCCTACTCCAGGTTGCTCCAAGCCCTGTCCAGCCTGGCTTTGAGCGCCCTGCAGTGTTTCTCCATGAGCACCATGAAGGGTATGTTTTCCAAGCTTGCCCGGCTCACGCGTGGTTTCTCCGGGGCTTCCCAGGTGATTGTGTACGTGGAGGACGTCAATGACGAGGTGCCGGTGTTCACCCAGCGCCAGTACAACCGCCTGGGGCTGCGGGAGACGGCGGGAATAGGGACCTCGGTGGCAGTGGTCCGGGCCACCGACCGAGACACAGGTGGGAAGGAAGGGTGAGAAACACCCAGCATGGGGGAGATTGGTGAGATCAGCCACTGCGCGGATCTTGGCTTGGCTGGGCTGAAATCCAACGGGATGGGCTCTGCTGGGGGTAGGCATCCGTGGTGCCTGCCTCTTTGGGGTGCTTGGTCCAGCCAGCACCACAGTTCCTGCTCCCTCCCCAGGGAACGGGGGTCTGGTGAACTACAAAATCGTGTCAGGCGCAGAAGGGAAGTTCGAGATCGACGAGAGCACGGGCCTCATCACGACCATAGACTACCTGGACTACGAGACCAAAACCAGCTACCTGATGAATGTGTCTGCCACGGACCAAGCGCCCCCCAACAACCAGGGCTTCTGCAGCGTGTACGTCAGCCTGCTGAACGAGCTGGACGAGGCCGTGCAGTTCTCCAACAGCAGCTATGAGGCCGTGATCATGGAGAACATCCCCCTGGGCTCCGAGGTGCTCCGCGTCCAGGCTCGCTCCATCGACAACCTCAACCAGATCACCTACAAGTTCGACCCCAACACCAACCCCCAAGCACTCTCCCTCTTCAAAATCAATGGGATCACCGTAAGTAGCCACAGCATGGTCCCCTCCTGGCTTGGGTGTGCACTGTGAGCTCTGGTTTTGGTGGCCAGCACAGCTGTTGTTCATCCTTGGCAGGGCGTGATCACGGTCAAAGGCCAGGTGGATCGAGAGAAAGGGGATTTCTACACCTTGACAGTGGTGGCTGATGATGGAGGACCAAAGATTGACTCCACAGTGGTGAGTAGATTATCCCAGCTTCCTCACCATCCGCTGTCAACCTCAGATCACCTCCCTCTCCCACCTGTGGCATGAGACAGCGTGTCCTAGCTGAGCTCTCTGCTCCAGCTTCCAGGGTCCAGAAACCCTGATTTGGGGGAAAACCTGATAAAACAGTTTCAAGGGAGGTAAATTTAGGGGCCTTGAAATACTTCACAGTGATTTGTGTTTAAGAGGGTTTTATTTAGCAGTTTCACAGGCAGCCGGGCAGGGGGTGATTTGCATTTCTGTGCCGGGTGCAGGGCCAGCCCGTGGGTGCCGATGGCTCTGCTCTCCACACAGCGCCGTGCTCTTGGCTGAACCTCTCCCGGGGTGAGGGGCAGATATGCCAACCTTATCTAGAAACAAACAAAGGGATGCCCCAACAGAGGAGCCTCCAAATCGCTGCAGAGGGGTACTCATGGCCCTTGTTGCTGCTGTGGTAGGATGCAGGGTTAACTCACATCTCCTCATCCCCCACTAACTCCGCATTGTTTGTGTTCTCTCTTTGTCCCTCTGCTTTCTTCCAACAGAAGGTAAGCGTGTCCATCCTGCTGGCATCACCTTGGGGACCGGAACCCATCCCAAGTTCCATGCTGAGCTGCAGGGAGAGACTGGGGTGGAGGTCTCCAGCCCTGTCCCACCAGCATCAGCCTCCCTGCCACCCCCCAGGATGTGGGGCAGCCCCGTGAGCCACCCTGCTGTTGGCGAGCAGAATCCCGGCTCCCTGATCTGGCACTTGGGACAGCAGCTGCCGGATCTGCTTCAGTGGCTGAATGAGCTCTCCCTGCTCCTGGCTCTCTGTTTTTAATTCAGCAGCAACAATAACTGCATCACCCCAGGGCGCACAACTCACTCCCCCAGCTTCCTCCCGGGATGTTGTCGCATTCAGCCTGGCTGCACCTGGGAGCTTGGGGCACCCAGAAATAATTCCCCGGGAACAGAAAGGCTCTTCCTCTCTCATTTCTGTGTTGCCCTGCAGCACTTTGATTACAAACTCGATGAGAGCATTTCCTCTGCCTAATTGTGGCCAAGGTAGCCAGGTCCCCTTCGAGTATCTCGTGCTCATGTGCCTTTTTCCAGGAGGGAGCTCAGGCCTCCTCCATACCCAGCTTGCCCTCGTTGAGTTAAACACACTCAGCTCTGCCTTCTTTGTGCCCATTGAGCTTTAAAGCAAATCCTGCCTGACCCTGCTGCTGTGAGCATGGATGAAATCACTGCCTGTGAAAAGTTTAGCAGGAAAGGGTCACCCTGCAGCAGCCTGAGCTGCTCCGTGCCCAGCTATTTGGAGGGTAAAAGCCAGAGGATGTTCCACAAAAAAATAAACTGCTTGAGAGCTGCAGCCTCGCGCTGTTTCTCTGGCCTCCAAGCATCCTTCCCCCTCCTCCTCCTTTGCAGGCAGGGATGTAACTTCAGCTCCTGGCTCAAACAGCTGCATCATTCCCACGGGGGACGGATGACACGCTGTTGGCACCTCGGAGGCGTGTGGTGTGTTGATGGTGTGCCAGGGTTGGCTGTCGATGCCAGGTGGGCAGGAGTCTGGCTCCTGTCCATGCCCTGAGCCCCATGTCCCCCCCACAGGTGACCATCACAGTCCTGGATGAGAATGACAACAGCCCCCAGTTTGACATCACCTCTGACTCGTCCGTCAGCGTGGCCGAGGACAGCGCCGTGGGCAAGAGGGTGGCCCTGGTCCTGGCCCGAGATCCAGATGCAGGCAGGAACGGGCAGGTAGGAAGGGAGACATTTGGATGATGCTCTCAGGCACGTGATGTGATTTCTGGGGTTTTCCTGTGCAGGGCCAGGAGTTGGACTCAATGATCCTTGTGGGTCCCTTCCAGCTTCTGTGAGGTTGGCACAGCAGTCTTGGAGCTGCCCATGGTAGTGTTTCACTGACACAGAAATACCCCTGCCAGCATCCTCCCAACCCCTTCCCCTCTGCACCCCTGTGAGAGCAAACTGGTCGTTAATGCCAGTGGTTTTGGGGGGGGGGGGATGTGCAGTGGGTACCAGCAATCCTCAGTCAAGGCATGTAGCAGAAGAGGAAAAATGTCCTTGGGCTGTCTGGGGCAAAGAGCTCTGTGGGACAAGTGTCAAAAGGAGCCCAGCAATCTGAAAAGCAGCTGTGGCCTCTCCCGCCGTGGGGGCCAGCAGCAAAGTCCTTGGCAGGCTGAGCAGGAAGCTCTCTGGCATTTGTTATTTTCATTACGCTGCAGACGAGCATTAACGAGGTCCCATCACCCCTAATAACAAAAATTGCTGGCAGCACAGGGCTGTGGATGCGACGGGGCTTGGCCCTGTTTGCTTTGAGGTGGCTGCAATAAGCCAGCACACCTGTGGATCCTACTACATTGGACCTTTTGAAAAGACATATTGAGGGGATACTAGATTTATTTTTGTTGGGTCTCCTTTTTCTCCTTCCTTCTCAGCATCACTCTGCCTGCCTGTTTGTCTTTCCCTGTGATGTTTCCAGGTGACTTTCTCGCTGACGTCAGGGAATATCGGCCAGGCCTTTGAGATCCGTACCACCAACACCACCTACGGCGAGGTGTTCGTGGCACGGCCACTGGACCGGGAGCTGCTGGATCACTACACCTTACGGGTCAGCACTAAACCACCCCTCTCACCCCTTGGGCTTCTGGTTTGAGCACCAAGGCTGTTTTCTTGGAGCTGTGAGCTTCAAAATAGCATTTTTTTTCTTGAAAATCCACCCCCAACTGCAGATCCAAGCGTCAGATGGCGGCATTCCTCCCCGGAGGAAGGAGCACACTCTACGAGTGAACATCCTTGATGTCAATGACAACCCCCCTGTCATTGACAGCCCCTTCGGCTACAACGTGAGCGTGAGCGAGGTGAGGACCCACCTTCTCTCCTTCCGTCCTCTCAGGGTCAGGTCTGACCACAAGACAAGTGGGGGCAACGGATTGTCCCTTGCAAACATCACTTTGGGTCATTTAAGCATTAGTGACCCCTTGCAAACCTCATCTTTGGTCATTCGATGGTTGGTGTCCCCTTGCAAACCTCACCTTGGGTCATTTAAGGATCAGTGACCCCTTGCCATCCTCACCTTGGGTGATGTAAGGGTTGGTGACTCCTTGAAAGCTCTCACTGGTGATTTCCTCCTAGTTTTGGGCTAGGAAAAAGCTCTACAAGCAACTTAAGCCTGTGAGGCTGCAGGGACCAGCCGGAAGGAGAAGTGGCTACACACCCATGGAAATGCCACCAAAGTGACACAAGAGACGGCACAGTGCAGAACAGGAATGGCTTTCAGGAAGCAGCTTAGCAAGGGCTAGATAATTAAGCAATAAAACACAATCAGGCATGAGAAAAGACAACTTATTTCCTGACAGTTTAATTCCTGGACTAAGGCAGGGGGGCGATTCTCAATTTGGTGATGAAAAATGAAATATGAGTAATAGCCAGTGCCACTTAGCTGTGAGGAACTGCTGCTCATGATTTATAGCTTAGCATTAAGGATACTGCCCTGTTAGGGTTTTCTTATCTATTTAATACATGTTCAGAGCAGGTTGAAGAACAGAATTTCTGTTTTGATTTCCCCCATAATGGGACTATCCAAAAATAATTAGCCGAGCTCCAGGTCCATTACACAGCCTTCACCTTTGCACACACTCTGAGTTTTATGCTCTTCCAGGCTGTGCCAGACTAGATAAGACCTAATGTGCAGCTTTCTGCTGAGCTGCTGGGTGTTGGGGCAGCGAGTTTGATGCCTCAAGCACCTCAGTGCCCTCTCTATATTAGAATTACATTATTAATTAGGTATTTTATATGTGATGAGGCTCGTGGGGTTTATGTCACGTATCTCTGCTGCTCACCCCGCAGAACGTTGGCGGTGGCACGGCAGTGGCCCAGGTACGCGCCACCGACCGGGACATCGGCCTCAACAGTGTCCTCTCCTACTACATCACCCATGGGAATGAGGACCTGACCTTCCGCATGGACCGTGTCACCGGCGAGATCGCCACCCGGCCCTCCCCGCCGGACCGCGAGCGCCAGAGCTTCTACAGCCTCGTGGTCACCGTGGAGGATGAGGGCACCCCCTCCCTGTCGGTGAGGCACTAAAATGGTCCTGTCAGAGGCAGGATGGGGCTGGGTAGCGCTGTGGGAGTGAGCTTGACATTGAGTGTGGAATGTGAAAGGGGAGAAAAGGCACAGAGTGTGATGTTTCTGTGACTCGGGGTCCAAACCTGCTGTGCACAGATTTGGTTCAGGGGCTACTTCAATGCCTGATCCTGCAGGACCCTCCCTTGCAGTCATTCAGCAGGCCTTATCTCTTGTCTCCAAATGCCAAAAATACGGGGAAGTGTGCTGGCTGCTACTGCCCTGCTCACAGGCTCTCTAGGTGCTGGGTCTGGAAGGGCTCCAGACACTGCCCACCCATCTCAGCACTGGGAGTGGCTGGAGCAGCAGCTCAACCATAGTTCCATTCACTGTTGACACTGTGAATGTGTCTTCTGTGGTCCTGGTGAATGAGCAGAGCTCTGGTGATTTTGACAAGGGCCTGGAGTGACAGGACAAGGGGGAATGGCTTAAAACTGAAAGGGGGTTGATACAAGGCCCCACCCATTACCCCGTGGCCTGGGGAAGGGACTGTCTTGCTTGGTTCATTATTTGTGCCCCTGAGGATGATTCTGGCAGGGGAGAGTCAAAAGAGCAAATACCATGTGGGGCATGTTCTAGCTCTGAGTCCCTTCTAACCCCACGTCTCTGTAGAGAGGTGAGTCAGCACCCACGTGCACAAATGGTGAGATGGGCGGACGCCTTGCATGACACTCTGCCATCCTTCCTGTCCTCCACCTCCACCTGCTATCTCTCACCATCTCTCTGCTCTGCCAACAGCGCTCTGCCTGCAAAGCCCTGCTCTACATTTTCATGAAACAGGTCACAGCCAGCAGTGCAAACTGTGGCTGTGATTCTCACTTCAGGCTTTGCACTCTCAGCTCCTCCCTCCTGGCTAGTTCACACTCCAGCTTCTGCATCACCATCTTTTCCATTAATTGTATTGTCACTGAGGCTTAAACCAAGGTAAGTCTCTTCCCCCAAAATGAGAGAAGGCAGCTTCATGTGACTGCAGCACGTGATGCCACCAGCTCCTTCTTGTCCCCATCACTGTGGGAGCATCGCTGATCCTGGTGTGCTGAGCTGGCAAATCCCATTGCCATGGCAATGCCCTCTTCCCTTCCCGGTGCCAGCGAGGACAAGTGGCACAGCTTATCGCTTCACGCTGCCAAGGCGGCGTCCCAGCCCTGCCTGTCCTCAGAGGCTCTGCTGTGTGCCCACCATGTCACGAGCACACGTTATGCCAGCAGCAACAGTGCAAATGCCAGCGACACAAAGTGCCCAGTGACCCGGTTCCTGAGCGCAGAGAAGAGTTTTGGTCCTTTTCAGAGCTTGAGGACACTCGGGTCTTGTGAAAGGCTGTCCGGCGTGTCGCTGGGTGCCTGCTGGCCTCACGCCTGGGTGGGGAGATGATGTCTGTCAGGGGCTTGCTGCCTGCCAGAAACGGGGCTTTCACAAGTAGGTCCAAGCTGATGCAACAATGCACAAAAGGGGATGATTGTTTGTAGTTCGTACATCTATCCACGGGCTTCAAGATTTGGCCTTCTCTGTGTGGGAGAGGCAGAGGAGACAGAGCTGAGAAAGGACTACGAAGCCCTCTCTTGGAAGTGGTGATCTGGGATACCCAGGACAGCAAGGGAGCAGGGAAGACTGGCTGAGAGGATTCTCTTGGGAGCTGGAAATGCGGGAACAAAAGGATAAAATGCTGCTGATAAAAGGAAAATATTTTCATAAGAAAGCATTGCAGGACAAAAAACCTTCACAAGCTGGTGAGCTGCAAGTGGAAGGTGTGTGGGAATTGCAGGAGTCACCCAGGAGCTGTCTGACCCTGGTGCAAGCCAGCGGCTGCACCTCCCCAAGGGCTGGCCCTGCTCCAGAGTGGTCAGGATGCTTCCTGCAGCAGCAGAGGAAGGTCTGCCCAAGGAAGTTGCAGCACCCCTGTGCACTGGGACCGGGATCCTCCTGGCACCCACAGCCCCAGGCACTGGTGGCTCCAGCAAGGCAGGGTGGATCCTCACTGCCCAGATGCTGGGCTTGCAGCTGGGTCACCTTCACCATGAGCATCTGTGTCACTTTCTCCATGGTAGTGGGGGCCAAGGTGGGGTGCCAGCACCCCGTGCCAGGACTCCTACTCCAGAATGTGTGGAAACCTGGGAAGCAGCTTCTTCTGTCTCCTAGAAGTCTTTAGTTTTCCTCCTGGCAGGAAAACTGGTGCCACTCAGTGCCCCAGCATGCCACACCAGAGCCTCTGGCAGAGAGCGTGGCTGCTCAGCTTAGCTCTGCCTGCAGCACCAGGCATCCCGAAAAATGGGATTCCTGCTGCGCGGAGCAAAACCTGTTTGCAACAAAGCTTTGTTCTGTCATCAAACAGTGCATTCGTTAGGGAACAGAGGGACTTGGAGAGGGTTTCAAAGCCGTTAAGACCTGCAGGCGGGCAAAACCCCGGTGTGCCTTTCCAGCTGGAGCTGCCGGGACAGGGAGAAGGAAGTGCTGGAGGCACTGGGCGAGATTCCCCAGCAAAGCCAGGAAGGGGCTGAGCCATGGGTTGCAATAAAGCAAGAGTCCCGTGCTCAGGAAGTGACAGCTGTGGTACACGAGGGTGTGGGTGCTGGCTTCTCCTTCATCCCTGAACCACCTTGAGGTTGCTCCTGCTAAAGCCAACGCTGGATTAAAAAAATCCTGCAGCAGCCCAGGGTGTCCCCAGCCCATTCCAGAGGCAAATGCTGTTTCCTCCACAGCCATGTAGTGTGGAAATTCATGTGCTGCCAGGGATGCTCTGCATGGCCACGCTGCCCGGTACAGTTAAAGCTCAGGTCTGACACTGTTTTGCTATGACTAATGTTTATGTTTGTCTCGTGGCCATTTTTTTACCCACTTTACAACAAAAAGAGAAACAAAGAGAAAAAAAACCAGAACAAACACTCTGAGTAACCGTGTCTTCCACAAGGTTTGATATCATCACTGGGGCTGAGTCACCTTGGAGCCGTAGTTTCTTTTGGATAAGCAATGCCAGGTGCTGTGTTCAGATGCTGCAAGAGCACCCATGTCCCCCAGGGCATCACAGAGTCCTCTCAGAGCAGCCCCAGCACTGGCTGCTCTGGCCGTGCTGGCCCCAGGAGGGCCAGAGGAAGCCATCTGTAGCATTTCCCACTGTGCCCCCCGTGCCTCCAGCTCTCCACAGGGGCTCTCGGCCACCTCACGGGAACATCCTCCAACACCCTCCAGATGAACTTCCTAATTGACAGGCATTAAAAAAAACCCCAAAAAACAAATGAAAACCATAAACATCCTTTTTTACTTTTAATCAGCACTGATAATGAAACAGAAAGATAAATTGCCCTGATCCCAAGCCAAGGATAAAACTGCAGCAGAAATAAAGCTCCTCCCAACATGTGTCCTGCTGAAAAGGCAGCAGCATCGCAAGTCCATGGCCATTTCAAAAGGCTGGTAAGGAGAGAGAACTCTGGTGGGAGCAGGGAGCCTCTCCCCTTCCTGTTTTGCAAAGAGAAAGGTAGTACAAGGTTGGCTGGTAATCCTGTTTTGTTCCATGCTGAATAAAGTATTTTACCATCCACTCCCAGAGAGGATGTTCAGTCAAGGATCCAGAAACGTGTTGATGTTGCAGAGCTTAAACCCTGGCAATAAGTTAATCCTCAGGGAAGTCTGCAGATGCAGGACATCTTCCATCCCCACATCCTCAATTTTCAGCTAGTCTATAAAATGTGAGCAGTACAGAGCCATGCACTTCTCCATGGAAACAGGTAGTTAAAAACCGAAATCCGAGCAAGAGAGCTTCACTTCCAGTCCCAGAGCAGTGGCAGGATGGGAGACAAGGGCAAGGATCCTTCACACAGCTTCATTTCTTAAGGCTTTGCTGCCCGTGGCCCTGCCACTCTCCCGGGGGTATTGTCTTGGTGAGCATGGGGCATGGTCTGCAGGATGTGGTTTCCTCTGGGGTCGTTAGGCTTTCAAGGAATTTGGTGAGTCGGGAACAGGATCTGGAAAAGGGCAGACCAGGGATATTAGTCCAGCTTACAGCTGAAGGGATATTATTTCAGGAAATTGCCAAACTCTGCTTTTGTGTGGAAAACAGAGGGTTTAGGTCCTTCCCATCTTTTAAGCCATGGGAGTTGATCACCCACACAACACAAAGTTTGCTGGTGATACTTAACCCCTCGCCTTCCCCTCTCCTTCCCACATCTCCCACAGTCTCCACAGGGGCTCAGCACTGCCGGTCACTCACCCAGGGTTGGGAAGAAGCAGTCTCCGGGGCCGGGGGGGGACAGGGGGGTGTTGGGCTCCGAGAGCAGATGCCGGCCGGACTCGGAGGGCAGCCTGCTGGCCACGTAGGAGAGCTGGGGCCGGGGCCGTGGCTCCGCGCTCGCCGACGGCACTGCCTCAAACACGGGGTTTTCAATGCCCTGGGCGCTGCTGTGGGACAGGAGAGGCATTTGCATCTTTATGTCCTTTTTTTATCCCCAGGGGTTTGTCTGAGCATTGGGAACAGCCAAGCAGGGCAGGGAGCAGGGTCAGGCGGTGGCACCTCAGCTGAGAGCAAACGGGGAGCCCAGTGCAGCGGGGAAAGTTCAGCCAAAGTGGTTTCAGGCTCTCCTGGGGTGCGGGGAGATCCAGGCCTTTGACACGGGCAAAATGGAAGGAGGCACTTCCGACTTGGAGAGAGGGAAGAGAAAACAGCGGTTTCCCAGAAAGGGAAAGGACTCAGGGAGTGGGTGACACCAGCACCCCTTTTGCTCTGCCGGGCTGAGGATATGTACCGGCTTTAAAGGGAAGGGGGAAAGGACAAAACCCTTATAGGGTCTGGCATGCAGGCAGAGAGGGCGTGTGAGGGTGTGGGGGCAGCTGGGAGCATGTGCATTTCCTTACCTATCCATCCTGACAAGCTCGTGGGCACCTGCCAAAGACAAAATGTTTGGGGTGAGTGCTGGCAGCACAAGGCCCAGCATCAGGCTCAGACCCGCTGTCAGTGCTGTGTTTTGGTGTCTTATCCACCTCCAATTCCTCCTCTCCCTCTGCATTCCTCCCTCCCTCCCTCCCTCACTTCTTCAGCCCTCTGCTTTGCTCCCAAACCTCCTTCTCAGCATCCCTGCCCTCTCCCACCTTGTTTACTCCCCAGCCCAGCTTCCTCCCACATTGAGACCACAGGCTCCAAAGAAGGGGAAGAGGCACTTCTGCAGGCATGGGGTGAAGTGAGGTGCAGCTGCAGCGCCCGGGCTGCAGTCTGGGCCCACTCGTGCCTGGATGCACCCACCAGCCACCTGAGGCACCCTCCTGGGGCTCTGCAAAACACCACCGGGCACTTGGCTGCCCCTGGGTTTGGCTGGGCAGCACTGTGGCAGGTAATCCCTCATCCCCTTTGCTGCAGCAGATCCCACAGCCCAGTAACAGTAACAGTGTTACTGGGCTCTGCTGGACACCTGCATGGTGATCACCCTGAGATGAGATGCTGGAGTTTTGGCCCAAACTGTGCCAAAGAGAAGTGCTGTGTGGAAATAACCTGGTCCATGATACATGAGAGGCAAACCCCCCCCTGGATTTTGACTCCCCTCTGGGGTGAAGTAGCATCCAGGTGATGCTTTGCAGATGGAGGTGGGAGCTGCAGCCCAGCCACTGCTAAATGGGTGCATGAAGGGGATGGTTGTGGAAAGCACAGTTCCCATTCTCGTGGCTGGCACTGTGCCCGCTGCTGCTGCAAAAACCACTTCTCCAAAGGTTTCCTCGGGGCCGCACAGCCGCCCACCAGGCTGGGAGAGGGAAACCGCAGGGCCCCCGCTTGCCCAAGGGCTGATGAAATGGCTCTGCCAGTTAAGGTGGTGCCCCTTTCTGCTTAATTACCGAAATCTCTGGGAGCCAAGCATGGGCAGGAGCTGGCAGCCGGCTATGCCTCAGCACAGCCTGGTATTCCAGGGCTGGGGCAGCGGAGGGGACACCTGGCTTGCTGCAGTCCTGTGGCCACAGACGTGTCAGGGGTCTTTTTAAAGAGGAGGGGGAGAAAAAGTGCAACTAATGCTTTTCAATCACTTAGAAGGCAAAGCTTCTATTTCAGGTGTGCAGTGGAGGGAGGGATGAGTAAATGAGATGGCTCTCACAGTGGATGTGGAGGAAAGGGCTCAGCAGGGAGCATCTTCGCAGTGTCAGTGCCCCCAGGACGCTGCTGGTGCTGCCTCCTATCCCACACTCCTCACCAGCAGCCTGCAGGCATGCCTGGTCCTTCCCAGGACAGCTCTGTAGGAGGCACCTGGCAGGGACCTTTGGGCCACCTTACACCACACCTGTGGGACCTGGGGCAGCCAAAGCAGCTGATCCCAGTGGGGCACATCCCATCCCAGCTTTGCCAGGCTGGTGCGGCCCGGGAGGGGAGATGGGTGTCCCGGTACATACGTCTGCTGCTGACAGCTTGTCTCTGCTTGTAAATGAGGAGCAGGATGAGGGGCAGGCAGAGGATGCCCACGATGCAGGCGCCCGTGGCCAGCGCAGCAGCCGTGATATCTGCAACAGAAGAGGGCGGAGATGAACCCTTCCATTCACCTTCTCTTTCCTTGGCTTCCCCAAGCCAAAATCACAGAATTTCTTAGGATGGAAGAGACCTTAAACGTAATTCCAGCACAGGGCAAACCCACGTTGCCTCAGAGCCGATGCAGCGTGGCTCCCACACACATGGGATGCACACTGGGATGCGTTGCCAGCTGTGTAGATAAGCTCTGAGGCATCCTTTTAGAACCTTGACCAAAGTCCTTCATTGCTGCAGGACATCCCGAGGTCTTTGGTCTTCTAGATATGAGGAGAGAAGCCCTGACAAAGGCTCCCAGCAACTCTGGAGCGCAGACTCTGACCCACTGCCAGCCTCACAGTGCTCAAGCATCAAAGGGCTTGTTACCCACAGCCTCTGCTAATTAATGTGCCCCTGGAGAATGTCACCCACAGAGGCTCCCAGAAAGGCTGGCAGCCTGCAGGCACATCTATGGCCATCAAGGTCCCTGTGGGATGGCTCATGGTGAGGTTGAGGGCTGCTTAAATCAAGGGCAGGTTCAGCTCCTCTCCTGCACATCCATCTGAGGAAGCAGCTTCTTGCCTCATGTGTCTGTGTTTTAGGAGGGGGCATTTTTTTCTCCTTTTTCCTGACAGGGCAGGGTGTCCCAGCACTTGAGACTGAGGGTTAGGGACAGAAAGCACAGCTCATGGGGACCAGGATCTGTTTCCCTTGTCTGGGCATGCTGCAAAATAATTTTAGCCAAATCTGCCCATTTAGCAGACAGCAAAGGGGGGCAGATAGAGCGACCCAGCAAGAAACCAGCTGCACAGTGAAGTGTGGGCATCTCCATGTCTAGACACAGCTCTGGGGGAGCCCCACATTGTCTGAGCACTCGAGCAAGATTTGGGTTTCCCCTGCTGAGGCAGAGGTGGCCCAGGCTCACGGTGTAGCAAGAGGTTCCTGCAACTCTTTATCTTTCTGTCCCTTCCCACAGTAGCCGCCGCTAAATCCCTGATTGTACTTTGGGAGGTGGCTCAGGTGCTTTAGAACAACAGGGTGAATGATCTCCATGGGCTTCAGGACAGTCATGTCCAGGTGATGGGCTAAAGAAGGCTCTCAATAGCCTGAGGATGCGCCTGTCATGCACACCCTGTTGGAACAGCATTGGAAACCACCCTCCCAACACCCAGCTGTGAGGTTGCATCTGGACACTGGTGTGTTTGCAGGGATCCCTAGGGAATGCTTGGGCCAGGATGGCAAGCAGCACATTGGAAAGAGGGGTTTTTCCCTTTACCTTTGCTGGTGGCAGTATGAAATGTGCAGTTTTGAAGTCCTCCTTTGCCTGCAGAAGAGAGCAGAAAAGGTGTTACACCTCAGATTCCCTTGGGTCCCACAGAACTCCCAACCTGCTGGCTGTCCTTGCCTTTCCTCCCTGGTATTGAGAACATCATCCCAGAGCACCCAAAAGCAGGAGTTTAATCCGGGGAAATGGTCACTGAGATGCCTGCTGCAAGCCCCTTATCTCCATGGCAGCAGGGCTCACCCCTGGCCGTGCAGCCTCTTTTTTTTTTTTTTCTAAAAGCAAAACTATCTAATGCTGCAAACCAAGGCCAGGAGACGCCTTCCCCTCCCTCATGCCTCTCCCACTGGGCTGCTGTCCCAAGGTTATCTGTGAGCCCTCACTCGGGCTTGCACCACCAGCCAGCTCCTTTTAAGTTGAGGCTTGTTTTCCTCTCTGCCAGAAAGAGGTTGGTGAAGATCAGTGAAACTATGTACCACGGATTTTATTGCATTCCAGCCTCTCGCGTTATTAAGCTTTGTCTTTTTTTTTTCAATGTTTCATTGCTCTCTAGCTCTTAATTCAAACCTTCAACATCTGCTGCTCCTTGACTTCTGGAACATGCCCTGCCCTTCCAGCATCAGCACACGCTGCCTCCCCAGCCCCAGTGCCGCATCCCCCACCACCCCTTCTCTGGCACTTTGCCCTGGCATGGATGCAGGGTGGCAGGGGCTCCCCCTGCCCCCCTCACCTTGCTGGATCTGCAGCTCCACGAAGCCGTGAGCCACCTGCCTGGTGTGGGGCTTGCTGTGACCTTCCCGCCTGACCTCCACGGCGTAACAGCAGTAATTCCCACTGTCCTGCAGCGTCAGGTTCATCACCACGATGTGGAAGGCACCGTGGTGGTCAGGGACAAACTCCACACCGTGGTGGCTGCTTTGCCGCACGAGGGGGAATTTTTGGGAGCTGTTGCCCAGCAGTTCGTGGTGCCTGCTGAGGTCGTGGTGCAGCTCCTTTTCGGTGACGTTGCGGATGTGCCTCTTGTCGGAGCAGCTCTGGTCCCCCGTGCTGCTGAAGTACCAGGTTTTGTAGAGCAGGTCGTGGCGCTCGGCCAGGGGGCCGCTGATCCGGCAGGTCAGGGTGACGTTCTGGCCCTCGGGGCAGACGCAGAGCGAGTACGGGGTGGTGATCAGGAAAGCTGCTGCCCCTCCTGCCAGGGAGAAGGCACCGAGTCAGAGCTTGGGTTGACCCTGAGTTTGTAGCAAAACTCCCCAAAAAAGCACTGCAAACCTCCCACTGATGTTGGCAAAGGGTGGTGAGGCCCTGGCACAGGTTGCCCAGAGAAGCTGTGGCTGCCCCATCCCTGGAAGTGTCCAAGGCCAGCTTGGATGGTGCTCTGAACAACCTGGTCTATTGGAAGGTGTTGAAACTAGACAGTCTTTAAGTCCTTTCTAACCCAAATCATTCCAGGATTCTGTAGTGGGGCTGGGAGCACAACTTCCCCCTAGAAATCAACTCTGGAGGAGAGACATGCTTTAAATACAGTTAAGCACCAGCAGCAGGGAGGCAGAAGCTTCTCTGGAGCCAGCAGAGGTGTGGGGCAGGGAGGCGAAGCATGCAGAGGATGAGGAGAAGCAAGGTAGCAGGTTGTGTTTCCTCCTTTCTCATGAAGGAGGGAAACACAAGCACTGCTGAGCCAGCTGCAAAAAAATAAAAGGAGCAAAAACAAACTAAAGTTCTAGGAGGAGCAGTGGCCCCCCTTCTCCCATAGATGAGGCGGGGAGCAGGTCCCACCCTCCTTGTGTTTCAGCCCCCAGGGAGGAGAAGGGGGAACTGGCTGATGCTGACAGTGAGGAACTGCTGGAAATGAAAACAATTTTCAGAAAGAAATTCTGGAATGTGTGCAGGAGGCCTGGCAGAAGCGGGAGCCAGGGGCACACTGCAGCATTGCTGGTCTTTTCCCAGCACACGGGTGGGGGTACTGGTGGGTAAGGGGAGCTGTGCATGAGGGGAGGGAAAGGTGCAAAGACACGAGAGGTTTTGGTGCTCTGGCCCTGCCACTCCTTCATGTTTGCAGAAGTGCAAATGTCACTTCGAAAGCTGGAGAAAAAGCAGATTCTGGGTTTATTTACTTTAAATTACTGTGGAAAAGAGGTTTCTGGGGCTGGTTTGCAGCAGAGAAGATGTTATAAGGACAAGATGCTTTTTTATTTTGGTAACATCCTGTTGTGCCATTAGCTCCACCACGTTTCGCTTTGAGGTTTTTCGCTTGCTATATCGAGAGGGCGTCAGTCACAGGCAGGGCGTGATGTGCCTGCCCGCAGGCATCCAGCCAGGCCAGAGGCTCCCCATTGCTGGGCCACCCGGAGAGCATCGTCCTCCTGGGAGTAGAGTCACCGTGTCACCTCCCTGGCACGGGGCTCTGCTGGAGAGAGTGAAACCAAAAACGTGCCTTGCACCCGTCGTGGTTATCTCTGACTCTTACATGATGGTGCAAGAACAGCCATGAAGCCCCCGAGTCCCTGCCCGAAGGTGCTCTGCAGGGAGAGGGAGGCTTTGGGAAGATCTGCCCCACTGCACTCCCTGCTCTGGAGCCCACAGTGCCAAGGAGTCCCCAGAGGCAGGGATGGCGTGACCTTTGCCTGACCACTCCAGCTAATTGCTTCCTGCTCCCCACAGCACGTGCAGCAGCACATCCCCGGAGCTGCTCTGGGGCAGAGGGTTTGCGTGGCCTGAGCTCAGCACTCCTCTTTCAGTCTCGTTTTCAAGCCCTGACTTCTCCTTATCCTTGGGTGCTGCTGGGGCCAGGATGCATGGCCGAGCTGGATGGGTTCTGGCAGGCAGCAGAGTGGGTTCCCCACCTCCTTGCCAAAGCACTGAACACAAAGGGCACCTCACATGTGTTTCTCGATACCTGCTGCAAGGGGAAGTGCCCCATTCACATCGGGGGTCTCCTGGGAGCCAGAGGAAGGGAAGCCAGGGCTCTATTGGAGGAAGCCACACTTCCAACACCTTCCAAAAGTATCTGCAGGAGTCTTTTGTTTTCCACACACCCCCCTCAAAAGAAGTAGGGCTGTCCCGCTCATCCCCACACAGTTTGGGAAGCTCTGCCTTGCTAAACATCCAGCCTCCACCTCCGGAGCTTGATGGGAACCGTCTGGATGGAAAGTCAGCACAGCCCACGCTTTTGGGGAGGGGCAGAGGTTACCATGTGTGCAACCTTCGGCAGTACAGGCTTCCCTTCTTTCTCCAGAGTGGGGGAAGGCTCGCAAAAGCCATTGAGTGGAGGAGAAAGCAGCTGGCGAGGCACAGTACAGTCCAGAGCAGTGCCAGGGCAGCTGGTGTTCCCTCCCCGAGATTACCAAGGCTTCAAACACGTGCTGAATGCCATATGAAGCCCAAAGGAAACATTTTCTGGTGGTGTCTTTATACTAAAGCCCATGGATCCTAATCTCCCGGGCTTCTTCCATGCCCAGAGCCCAGGCTTGGCTCCGTCCACACTGCAACTGAACCATTCCCTTTGAAGTCAGAGCTGCTGGCAAATGCCAAAATAAAGCCAGATGTCCATCTCTGTGCATCTCCAGCTGGTTGGACCAGTTGAGGGCTGAGTTGAGAGCTGTTGTCTTGTCACCATCTGGTAAAGACAGAGGAGGTCTCAAGCAGGTGCCAAAAGTGCCCCTTTTCCTCTCTGGCACCTCAGTAACTTCATCTCCAGCCAGTGGTGTTGCATCGGTGCGGCGCAGAGCCCAGTGCAGTGTCGGTGCATCCCAGTGCTGGCATCATTGCCTCTCTTGACACCTGGGAACTCTGCTTTCAGACAAAACAGAAAGGCAAAAAAGGGCAGAAACCTGTGCTGCTTCACCGACCAACAGCTTAAATAAATCAGGATTTCACACCGAATTCTGGGTCAGTGACCAAAAGCCTCTGCTGGCTGCTTCTCCTAAGTTTGGTCCCTGGCCCTAGCAAGCAGGTGTTTGATCTGCACTCATGTGCTTGACAGAAATGATTTCCACATCAGGCCACCTCTTTCCACTCGGAGGAAATCTGCAGGGAGCAGGGGATGGAGCCTTTGGAGGGGCTCACCTGTTGCAGAGGAGGGGCTGCTGCAAGGAGCTCTACTTTCTTCCTCTTCTGGGAGTTCTTGTAACAGGCTCACATCAAAGTGCCCCAAGCCCCATTGTCACTGTGCTGTCATTATGCTTCAGAGTTATCAGCCAGGTGAAATGTGCAGGGCCATCCATAGCTCTGCAGGATTACTTCGAGCATGAAAGAAAGAGGAGAGAAAAAACTTGCTGAAGATGCCTGAGACATGTTAATAGACCTCATCTCCTGCACTCCAGGAGCCAAATGGCTTTCTAGCAGTGGGGGTACCCAATCATCCAGGCAGTGGAGGGAGCAGCCGGGAGCCGCTGCTCCCACCAGAGGGTCCTGCCTTGCTTGTCTTCCAGCACAGCCCTGGCCCGGGGACAGCACTTGGGATGTGATTTTGGAAAGCCCAGCTCAGCTGCCATCATTTGAGTGAAGAGGAGTCACTTCCTCATCCACCTTGCTGCCAGCATCCCCAAGCTGGATGTCTCCAAGGGCTACTTCTCCATCAGTCCTTGCCAGAATTAGCCACGGGTTCGGAAAGTTTTGGCAGGCGCAGGGTTGCGCAAAGCTCGGTTCCTCTGGCACCAGTCTCACATTGAACATCAGCATCCAAGCTTGTTGCATTGCAGAAGGCCTGAAGTTCAGTCCCAGCACCCCAGATGCATAGATGAAATAACTGAAATCCCTGTGGAGATGCTGGGAATTGCTCCCTGATGCTGAGACTCGGATGAGAAGCAAAACGTGGTTCAATCCACACCAGCCTTGCTGTCCCAGAGGAGAGGAGAAGGGACCTCCGGCCCCATTGCAGTGGGGCACCTTTGGGCATCTTTTCTTCCTGGAGACGCGCTGGCAGAAATCACGGAGGCAGTCACTTTGTCCCGAGAGAGAGGGTGAAGCCAAGCCCGATGCTCACCCTCCGCCTGTGCAGGGCAGGGAGGGATCATGGTCCGTCCCAGCTTCCTTCTCTGAGTCCTCGTCCAGAGTCGAACCGCGGTTTTAATGCCACCGCCCCTGTTTCACTGCCTGGCCCTGGAGCCCCGAACGGAAACGCTGCCTGCCAGGGCTGGTGCGGAGTCAGGCATGAAGCAGCCTCCTCCCAAAGCATCCCCCTGATAAGCAGCCAGCGAGCTTCCAGCACTGGGAAGCGCTCACTCCGGGGAAGGGGAACTCGGCAGCCACGGCTGGTTGCCCACCCGGAGAAGCTGCCTGGCACATCCCGGCGGAGCGCAGCATCCTTAGAGAGGACGTCCCAGCCCCGCTCGCACAAATCCCCTCTCTCCGCTCCCCCAGGGTTCTTGGAAGGGTCTTCTCACCGTGGCACAGCCGGAGACCCCCACAGTGGCAGGGAAAAGTGCCGTGCGGGAACGGAGCAGCTTTTCCAGCCGGGGGTCTCCAGCGGGAGGCTGGCGGGGACAGGGGGCTGCTTTCCTTCCACGCATGTTAGATCAAAGCAGAGGAAGAAAGAAAAAAACAGTCTCAGAGTTTTAGAACAGCAGCTGCCCTGTGGCCCCTTTACCCCAGCACAGCCAGCACCGTGTGAAACACTGGCTTGATTCCCCACACACCAGAATCACAGGGGAAGAGAATAAATAACGCCCCAAACACCCCAAATTCCTTGTGCCGATGCACAGCCCCGGGCAGGCGAACACGGTGTCCCCGGTGAGGAGAGTTTCTCCGGGCAGGGAGGAGAGGAAAGCGAGCTGGAGCTTACCGTGGGAAGCGAGCAGGCAGAGCGCAGCCAGCAGCAGCCCGGTTCGGGGGGACGCTGCCCCCATGGTGGCGGGGTGGCCGGGGAGAGGTGGCCTCTGCGGAGCCACCGCACGCTCTGAGCAGCCCCGCAGCGACAGCCGGACTTGCACACACAGGAAATTTCATTGCGATATCGCGCAGCGCTGGAGAGAACGGCGAGCACCCCCCGGAGGTGAGAGGCTGCAGGGAGCTGCGGGCGGGAGCACCGGCGGGTGGGGATCACTTCGGACCCCACCTCTTCGGGCAGTGGGTGCTTTTGGCTGGGTTTCTTCCCTTACAGCCTCACGTAGAACTAGATGGTCCCCCTGCGTGCGTTTTTGGGGTGCTCAGGCTTGGCTCGCCGTGCCAAGGGCCTTGCGGGTGCTGGTCTCCATCCCTTTCCCAGCAGGAACTGATTCCTTGGGCCAGGTTGTAATTACTTTACTTGCAAGTACTGTTTTTCCCGTGTTTGTGAGGATTAAGGAGGCAGAACCTCTCCTGGGATGAACGGGAGGCACAGGGTAGGTACAGAGAAGTGTAACTCAGAGCAATGCCAACTTGGAAAAGGAAGCAGAGCTTTCCCCCAAAAAATGGGAGCAAAGCATTCCTCTCCCACAGCCCATTTACACTCTGCCCTGAAATAGCAAAGCAGCCCCGTGGTCTGACACATAACTCCTCCTGGAGCTTCTCTTCAAATTCCTAAGGCATCAACAAAATCTCTGGCTGCAGCTGAGAGCTGCCTCATTTCCAGTCAGTGTTCCCTGGGAAGCGGAGCCCGGAGTTTTGCAAGCCGCAGGAAACTTTGCTGCTTGCCTGCTCTGAATCTGGAGCGTGCAGGGAAATAGAAAAGTACCTAATTACCGTGTAGCATTGTGGTTTTACAGCAAACATGGCTGTGATGCTCCTGCCAAAAGCGTAACCCTTGCTGGCTGGAAGAAATATGTTGCTGGGGGAAGGTGTAGGCAGAGACTCCAAGAAAATGGTTTATTGTCCCAAGCCCCCACCTCTGTGCTCAGACCTAAGGCAGAGTGGTGTGCCATTGTCACCTCCCCATCCCCAGATGGGGTGACACCCGCAGAAGACAGCCAGGACATCCGGGTGCCTGTCCAGGGCCAGGGACAGCTGGAAGAGGCTCAGATCTGGCTGAGCCTGACTGGCAGTGGCATTGTGGTCAGCAGGGAGATGGTGGGACCATGGGAGGTCAGTCCAGTTGTCCAAGGCGCTCGGTTTTGTTCCTCCCCTGAGCCGTGGCGGCATCGTCTCCAGGTATTTTCCATCCATATTGCCACACTTGTTAATAACAACCACGGTGTGCCCAGTGGCAAGGCAAGGACTCACACGTGCCTCCTCCAAAGGCAGGGAGGCACAGTGGGGTTCAGACTCTGGTTTTCCCTGTGCCATGGGCTGCTCCCTGGTGTTGCCAGCAATGGTAAACCATGAGAAGAGGAGGGATCCCAAAGAGACACGCTTTGCTTGGGAACAAGGGTGTGATTTAATCTCAGTACATTTATGTCTTTACCCAGCCATTACCTGGAAGTGCGTCTGCAGCCACGGCTCATTTCATTTGGAGCCCTGCACTCTGTTCGTGTCTCTTGGCACTGTTGAGCCCATGTTGGTCATTGACCTTGACAGATCCAGCCTTTCCCAGCCAGCTCCAGAGATTGCCCAGCAAATGCCTCCACAGTGCTTAATGTGGTGTCCCATGTCCCACAGGCCACCACCACGGTGTATGTCACCATCCTGGATGAGAACGACAACGCTCCCGCCTTCCGGCAGCAGCTGTACGAGGTGACCCTCGACGAAGGTCCCTCCACACTCAACGCCACCCTGGTCACTGTGCAGGCCCTGGATCAGGATGAGGGACCCAATGGCACGGTGGCCTATGCCATCACCGAAGGCAACATCTTGGGTACCTTCCACATTGACAACGCCACGGTTAGTACAGATGCCGGCCCCATTCCAGGTGTGTCCCTGTCCTGCTCCCTTCACTCCCAGCTGCTCTCCCCTGTCCTTGCAGGGGGAGATCCGCACGGTGAAGGAGCTGGACTACGAGATCAGCCATGGGCGCTACACCTTGATCGTCACTGCCACCGACCAGTGCCCCATTGTCTCGCGCCGGCTGACGTCGACCACCACAGTAAGGAGCTGATGGGGGAGTTGCGACACTGTGGCCTCTTTGGGGTCAAGGAGTTCCTGCTCTGTGAACAGTTTCACATCTGCTTCCCAGTGGTCACCAGTTGCTTTTCCCAGCTGTGGCCAGTTTGCCCAGTTGCTGTCGCCTTGCTCCTTCAGGGGGGTTTCAAAACAGGGTCCTGCACAATGGACACTTTTGGGTTAATTAGCCCAGTTATTAAGTTCTGCAAAGACAGAAATTCCTGGAACTCCTTTTAAGTTGCATTATGTTTTCTTGAGATATCCTCTTGGTCCTTCTTGCTTGAAGGGACAGCAGGTAGTAAAGCATTGCTATAGCATTAATTTCAGCTTCATCTTTATCTTCTCTGGTTATTTATGTGCTTTTAAAATTCCCTTTTCCCTCCTTGTAAGGAGGTTATTTAAAGCCTCTAGTCATTTTTGTGTTAACTTTTGTCTGTAGCTCTTTCTATTTTCTGTGGGCCATGGTGACCTGAACTTAGTGCGCTGCTCAAAGACTGGGGAGGGAGGGTGAGCAGCTCCAAAGCAAATATTTTGCAGAAATTGAGTACACTGATTATTTATGTGACAAAAACAAAAATTTGAAAAATTGTACAGCATGCTCAGATTGATTTGGTGGTCTGCAGGTGTCAGGGATGGGTTAAATCTTCTGTCTTAATTGCCATGGACCATTGTACCTCACCTTGATATTAAGCGACAGGTTTTGTAATCCCCCAAAAGGAGATAAGTTCTTGTGTGTGAAGGGCAAAAAAAAAGAAAAACTGAAGGGGAGATACCAGTGTGGGAGATTTCTATGGATAAAATCTGTCCCCACAAGCCTGGCAGTGGGACTTCATGCTTGGGCAAAGGTGAAGCCTTCAGATTTGGGCATCTGATACTGCTGGAGATGACTTCCTGGCCCAGGATAGACCCGGGCTTTAACTGCAGGCAGCGAAGGCAGTTTCCCCTGCACTTGGCTCAAGCAGAGACATGAACTTGGAAACCCCTTCAGCAACAAGCACTGAAGCCAGAGAAGATAGGAAACACCCTCCCTCCACTGCCCAAGGTGTTTGTGCCAGCAACATATGAAAACACAGCTTTTAGGAGGAGGTTTAGGGATTATTTGAGATCCCCAGTGATAGGAAGTCCATCACCCTGATAAGACATGCCAGTGTTTGTTTTTTCCACTGCTAGGAAACGGAGCAGAAACTTGGATATACTCTCTGTAAAGATTAGATTGAACCAGCAACAAATGCCCGTCTGGTGGATTTCACTATTCTTTAACCCAGGAGGTCAGAAAACTCCTCATTTCCAGTGTCTTTCTCATAACCACCTGTACCACCATTGGTGGTGGTTTTGTTGGAACAAGGATGCAACCTGCCAGTTTTTTAAAGTTTGCTCAGCATTAGGAAATAAGTATTTGTTGGAGGAAAAAGAGTGAGCAAGTGTGCAGCTGGCTGCAGAGTTCGAGTGTCTCCAAACTCATGTCTGTGGTTTTGTCTGTCCTGCTTGGATGTGAATGTGGAGGACATTGGGCTTTTGCATTGAGTTCCCCACCGTAGTGTATGGCCCAGAGGTTTAGCAGTGTGCAGCTGGAGTTCTGTAGTGTGGCTGTAGGATGGGCAGGGTCAGGAATAACTGAGTTTGAATCTCTGAGCTGTGAGCTGGTTGTCTGGTGAACCCAGAAAAGCCAGAAATACAGGAGGTGTTTTGCCATGTCACCCATCCATGGCTTCCCATGCTCAAGGCCAGCGGGGTGGTCTTCCCCTTCCATCCCTCTCCTCTCACAACCCTCATCCTTCTCACCCTGACCGCAGGTGCTGGTGAACCTCAATGACATCAACGACAACTGTCCCACCTTCCCACGGCCCTACGAGGGTCCCTTCGATGTCACCGAGGGGCAGCCCGGCCCTCGTGTCTGGACTTTTCTGGCCCATGACGGGGACTCAGGACCCAGCGGACAAGTGGAGTACAGCATCGTTGCCGGGGACCCCCTTGGTGAGTGGGGACACGGGGCATCGCCTCTCCCGCTGCCCGCCCTGTGGAAGAGCCTGACATGTGGGAGCACGGGGCGGAAGCGCTTGAGAAAAGCCATCCTCCCTGCCTGCTCAGCCTGTCGACACCAGGAAATCCTGTTTTGAGCAACAGGAAACTTAACCTGTTCGTGCCTGGACAGGAGGTGGCTGGGACTTGTGGAGGGAAGAGGGAAACCTGCTAAACAATAAAAGCAAAAAGAAATCAAAAAGGAAAAAAAACAAAGCACAGAAAGAGAAACTGATCCCTGTCCCCGAGTCCCTGTGGGGTTTGCAGGGTGTTTGGGGACTGAGTTGCTCACAGCTCCACCAGCACCCTGGTGCAGATGGCAGAGGAGTGGGGCATCCCTAAACATGGGGACATCTGGCTGTCCCCCTGTGAAGGGGGTGGTGACTTTGGTCCAGAGAATCTGGAGGGCAGAGCCCAATCCCATCTCCCAGCTGACCCCACTGCAAAGCTTTACCAGAACAAGCAGGACGAGGCCCTTCAGCTTGTGGGGGGTCTATGCTGTGTAGTCCATCCTGCTCTGGCCATCCCAGGGCATGGAGGGGCTCTTGGCATCTTCAGAAAGGCCCTGAAAACAAGGACAGGCACCTCTTATTTGGCCATTCACCCCATCCCCTGCTCCTGCTGGTCCTTGGGGGTGCATTCAGCACAGTCCCCAGTTGTCACAATCCTCCTGTATCTGCAGTAACAGGACATGGGTTTGTCTTCAGACCTGCCATGGTGCCCCAGCTCCCAAACAAGCCACTCCCTAGGGGAGCCAAGGCACAGTAAGAGCCAGGGCCCTGCTGTGTCCGGCAGGGGAATTTGTCATCTCCCCAGTGGAAGGAGAGCTGCGGGTGCGGAAGGATGCCGAGCTGGACCGCGAGAACATCCCCTTCTATAACCTCACCATCGCCGCCCGGGACCGGGGGGTGCCTCCCCTCAGCTCCACGGTGAGTCCCCCAGGCTGGCGCAGGGGGCTGTGGCCTGCCATCCCCCATGCCCAGTTCCTTCCCTCTGGTCTCTGGCTTCATTCTCCTCTCCTCCACCTCCTTCTCCTTGTCCCTAGGCCTTTCCATACTGGGCTGAGTGGGGAAGCCCACCTCTTGCCTGGAGAGTGCAAGAAAAGGATGGGAGGGGTGTAAATAGGTGCCACATGCCTGCCCTGCTTGTTCCCCTGGCAGATCCTGGTGGGTGTCCGTGTGCTGGACATCAACGACAACGACCCCGTGCTCCTGAACCTCCCGATGAACCTCACCCTCAGCGAGAACGCCGCCGTCTCCAGCTTCGTCACCCGCGTCCTTGCCCAGGACGCGGACCAGGGCCCCAATGCCCTCCTGACCTTCGACATAACAGCAGGGAACACGGAGAATGCCTTCTACATCAACAGCACCGTACGGCCCGGGGGGTGGGATGCTGGGATAAGAAGGGCGGGAACCCAGGTGTGCTGTCTGGCATCCTTGTCCTGGCAGGAGATGCCCTAGGGGAAGCATTCCTCACATCCCATGTGGTGTTTTCTCCCTTGTTTTTCCTGGTAGAGTGGCATTGTGTACGTGAACCGCCCGCTGGACAGGGAGCGGGTGGCCGAGTACAGGCTGACCATCACGGTGAAGGACAACCCCGAGAACATACGCAATGCCAGGCGGGTAATTACGGACACTGCCGGGACCTCCAGCGGTGCAGACGGGTGGGAAAAGGGGCTCCTGCCGTGGCCAAAAACAAGCAGTGCCTTTACCCACAGTGTTTCCAGTAGCAGCCCCATCCCCAGAAGGGATCTGGGAATCACAAGGAGGGGGCTGCAGCCCCATCCCCAGCAGAGAACAGGCCCAGTAGGATCTAGGGCAAGCCTAAAGTCATTTGTTGACTCCGTGGAACAGCAGTAGATGTCATGGAAGGCAGGACGATGTTGGGCTGGAGAGTTGGACAACCACAATGATAGTGGAGCATCCTTTGGCTGACTGCCCGAGGGTGAGGGTCCTTGCACACCTTCAAGTGTGGTCCAGGGAATGCAGCTTTGGCTGGAGGTGGGAGAGGGGGAAGGTGAGCTCAAGGAAAGGACATTATGGTCATCACTCTCTTGTCCCAATTTTCCTTTAGGATTTTGACCTGCTGGTCATTTCCATAGCAGATGAGAATGACAACCGCCCCCTCTTCACCCAGAGCTCCTACCAGGCTGAGGTGATGGAGAATTCGCCCCCTGGTAGGTCTCTCTTCACTCCCTTATATGGCTCCTGGAGACTGCCTTCAGGGCTGGATGAGGAGAGGTGTCTCCTGGCCATGGTGGAGGAGACAGGATGTTGAGCAGGGCAGGGCTGCAGCTCAGTGGGACGGGGACACTGAGTTTGAGGAGCTTGTGCCTTGATCAGCCTTGAAGAGAACATAGCTTTGGTCCATGCTGCTTGTGGAAACCATTCCTGGCGCAGGTCAGAAATCGGCCCCATTTGGGAATTGCTCAGCTGCAACAGGTGCCCATGGGCTGAGCGGAGCCCTGGGGGCAGCCTTGAGGGCACCCACCTGCCCAATATCCCTGAAAAGGATGGGCTGCCATCTCTCCATCACCTGGAACTGCCTTGCTCCAGGGGTTAGAGATTTTTAAAAATGTCCAGTCTGTCCAGGTAGACATTTCCCAGACAAAGAGCTAAAAACACTATTCTTATTTTTGTTTTGCCTTCCTGCTATTTAAATTGCTCCCTGCTCCAAGACCTTAGGTATCCTGTCCCACCATTGAGCAACACCTCAAGCAAAGGGTTTGGGTGCCTTCAGGTGACACCCTCGGTGGCAGGGTGCCAGTGCCACCCATCTGATGGATGTGTCTGTCTGTTTGCTTTTAGCTGGATGTCCCACCACCTCTCCTGGGCCTCGCGAGTCGGTCTGCAAGGCTGCAGCAGCCACCCCCCCGTGCCTCGTACCCTGCGAGGCCCCGCTCTGTCACCTCCTCCATCCATTCATTGCTGTCCCTCATGTGTCACCGGGGTGGGAGGGGGACAGGGGGGCCCCACAGGGGACTGCCACTCTCCCTAATGCTTTTATCATCTCATCCAGGGACACCGGTGACAATGCTCAATGGACCTATCCTAGCTCTGGATGCTGACCAGGGCAGCAATGCCGTGGTGACCTACCAGCTCCTGAAGGCATCTCTGGATCTCTTTGTTATCAACAACAAGACAGGTGGGGTGGCTCAGCTGGTCTGTCCCCAGCCCAAGGCCACCAAGTCCCCGTGTGATCTGCCACCAGGCTTTTCCCCTTCTCCAGGTGTGGTGTCAGTGAAGCCTGGCAGTGTGATAGACCGAGAGGCTTTGCTGGACCCTCACCTGGAGTTCACGCTGGTGGCTTGTGATGTGGGAGGGCTGAACAGCACTGCCAGCCTGGCAGTGACCATCCTGGATGACAATGACAACCGCCCTGTCTTCCAGCCGGCATCCATCACGGCGCGGCTGTTGGAGAACAGCCCCCCAGGTCAGGACTGGATGTGAGGGTGGGAAATGGGGTGACCTGGGTGTCCCCTTGGGACTGTGAAGATTCAGCTCCCAATGGCACAGTTGACCAGGATGGGGTCAAAGGGAAAACCTGGGAACTGAGGCTGCCCATGTTGCTTGATGGTATTTGCCTTGGGACCGAGGGCTTCTTACTGCTGCCCTCCAACCCTCGCTTGAGAGGGCTGTGTCCCACCTTTCCAGGCTTCTCCGTCCTCCAGGTGACAGCCACAGATGCTGACAGTGGCCTCAACCAACAGCTGGATTACCGTATTGAGGGTGGTGGCCAGGACAGGTTCCTGATTGAGGCCACCACAGGGGTGATCCGCGTGGCCAACATCACCATCGACCGGGAGGAGCGCGATGCCTACCGGCTGACCGTGGTGGCCGTGGACCAGGGCACCCCGGCACTCTCGGGCACCGCCACCGTCAGCATCATCATCGACGACATCAATGACTGCCGGCCCGAGTTCATCAACCCCATCCAGACCGTCAGTGTCCCCGAGTCGGCTCCCCCCGGCACCGTGGTGGCCGAGGTGACCGCCATCGACAGGGACCTCCACCCTCGCCTGGAGTACTACTTGCTGGGGATCGTGGCCCGCGATGACACGGACGCGGTGGTGCCCGAACAGCAGGGAGCGTTCACGGTGGATTTTAGGACAGGTAGGAGAGCAGGAAGGGTGGCGCAGGCAGTGTGGACTCCTCTCCTCGTTTCTGCTTCTCCTTCTTCTTCTCTGCCTGGAGGTAGGTGTCCGAGGTACAGGGAGGTGATGCTCCTTTCCTGCCTCCCCGCTGGCCTCCTCCAGCTGCCCTGTCTCACCCTGCCCTGTCTTCTCTTCCCTGTCTGACTGGCTTAACTTTGCTTTCATTTCCGGCTCTCAGCCTGCCAGGTTTGTCTCTGTGTCTGTGCTCATTTCTCTCTCCGTGCCACCCATCGCCTGCCTCCATCTCACCCATCTCCACTGGCAGAGATGGCCTCCGTTGTGGGCCGGGGGCTGCTCAGCCTTGGCAGACTGGACCCAAGCACCCTCACTGGGGAAGCAAGGGGGGCACTCCAGGGTAGGTGGTGGGCTCCTTTGGGGAAGGAGGGCCAGGAGCTCCCTGCATCTCTTTTGGAAGCACAAAACTGATCCAGGAAAGAAAAATGCCCTTGTTGGAAAGGATACAGGACAAGGTTGTTAAAGATGATGAGCTCAGGTAGATGGGGCTGTGCAGGGGAGCAGCAACAGCTGCTCCCGAACCCCTCTTGGAGGCACAACCGGAGCCCTTACCCAGCTGAGGCTGTGTGGAACAGGCAGGAAGGCAGGAGATGGAGAACACGGGGAGAGCAGTTGTTTCTTCAGGTAGCTCTCGAGTGTTTTCCTCGTTCAGCCTTCGGAGAGGCAAGAGAACAAGCGTGGCACATGGTGCGGCAGTCAGCTGGTACACATGGTCCTGCACAGGGTCCTCGAGGAGGGCAGCCTGTGACATCATCTTTTTGGGATTCCCAGGAGCTGTGAAGATCAAGACTCCCCTCAACCGTGAACTAGTGGCCACCTACGAGGTCACCATCTCTGTCCATGACAACGCCAGCGAAGTCATCGACCGCTCGGTCAGCGTGCCCAACGGTAAGGATGGGCTCTGCCCAGGCAGTGTGAGGACAGGGACTGGCACAGCCCTTCCCAGGCACCAGTGCAGCTTCTGGATGATCATCAGCTCTCCCACCTCTCTCTCCATCCTGACCAGCAACATTTCCAGCGGGACCGGTCGTGGACCAGCTCCCATCAGGTTTAGGTTCTCCCCTGAGGACTATTTTAGAGAATATCCCGGACATACCAGGGCTGCAGTGGGTGTAGAAAGGACTGTGTGCCCATAACCTTACCATGGGAGACACTCATTTCTTCATTACCATTCCTATCATATCTTTCCACCCCCCTATGGGTAAATTCAGGCTCATGTGTGAGAAGATACACAAAGATCAGGAGTAGGTGTCCCACAACATCATAGGGACACCTGTAGCACATTCCGGGCATACTGGCTTTGGGGAATATTGCAGTTTTTCGTGATGAACTAGCACCAGTTGGCTCTCCTAGAGTTTCACACTTGTGTCTTTACAACCCTCCTTCCTCCCAACCTTCTTCTCTTCTCTTTCTCACTTGTTCTCCTTGTCTTCTCGCTCCCTGTCGTCTCTACCATGGCCACAGCCAAGTTGACGGTCAATGTCTTGGACGTCAATGACAACACACCCCGCTTCCGCCCCTTCGGGGTCACCTATTTCACTGAGAGGATCCTGGAGGGAGCCACGCAGGGCACCACACTCATCTCCGTCTCAGCGGTGGACCCAGACAAAGGCGCCAATGGGCAGATCACCTACGAGCTGCTGAACCTCTCTCCGGAAGGTTATGCCTGTCTGGAAGACCAGTCGGCAGGTTGGTGGCCTGGGGAGGTGGGAATCTGGGGCAGGTTGGTGACGTGGGGCAGGTTTCTCATTTCAGGGTCTGCCATCCTCTAGGGAAGGTTGTGGCCAACAGGACAGTGGACTATGAGGAGGTGCAGTGGCTGAACTTCACCGTCCGAGCCTCCGACAACGGTTCTCCCCGCAGATCTGCTGAGATCCCCGTGTACCTCCAGATCGTGGACGTCAATGACAACAACCCTGTTTTCAGTCAAACATCCTACCAGGTGAGCTGGGCTGTTAAATAAACTCTCTGTGGGGCTGGGCAGTGCCTGCCTGGTGAGGACAGGCACAGAGCTGGAAGTTCTCCAGGGACACCTTCTTTTCCCTCTGCCTGTGCTTGAACCATTTGGAGATGGTCAGTCTTGCCATGTGCCAGCACCTTGTTGGGGGTCCAGCTGTGCCCAGCCCTGGATGCCACCCTGTGCCCTTGGTTACTGCCCACTGAAACAGCACAGGATGAACCACTCCTGCCTGCTCCCTTTGTTGCAGAAAGCTGTCTTTGAGGATGTGCCATTGGGTACGGTCATCGTGAGGGTCACTGCCACCGATGCAGATTCCGGGCAGTTTGCTCTCATCGAGTACAGCCTGAGCGATGGAGAGGGCAAGTTTGGGATAAATCCCAACACGGTAAGGAACCAACCGAGGCTGGAACAGAGCAGGGAAAGAGAGGGGAGGCTGAAAGGGTCCCAGATTGTGCCTTGCTCCCATACCTCACCTTCTGCCCCTTCTTGAGTACCAGCTCTGCCAGACGAGGTCCACCTGAAGGTCTCTGTGTGCTGCAGGGTGACATCTACATCCTGTCAGCCCTGGACCGGGAAAAGAAGGATCGCTACACGCTGACAGCCGTGGCCAGGGACAACCCTGGGGATGTCTCCAGTAACCGCCGGGAGAACTCTGTGCAGGTAGGGCTCTCCTCCTCCCACCATCCTATGTGTGCTGGTCATCAGCAAGGTGTTAAAGCTCCACCTTTCCTCCCCAGCAGCTGGACTGGGGGGCCCTTAGGCAGAAGGAAGAGCAGATGACGCCAGGAGCTGTGAGGTGGATGGTGCAGGGCACTTAGTGCCGCGGGGACAGCATCGTCAGGAGGGGCCGGGGAGGGTGACAGTATTGTCTGCAAGTGCTGAGGCATGAATGGGTGCCCCAGCCACGGCCGTCCCCATTGTTGGAGGCAGGAATTCAGCTGGTGGAGTTAAACAAATAGCAGGAAGGGCACCTCGCTCCAGCAGCAGAGCTGAAGGTCACGGCAGGGGCACGGCCCCAGGGCCTACCCAGCCTTCCCCAGCCCCACATCACCCAGTTGGCTGTGCTTTGTCGAAGGTGCTGATCACAGTCCTGGACATCAACGATGTCAGGCCCCAGTTCAGCAAGAGCCAGTTCAGCACCAGCGTCTACGAGAATGAGCCAGCGGGGACATCAGTGATCACCATGAGTGCCACCGACCTGGACGAAGGGGACAACGGCGTGGTGACCTACAGCATCGAGGGTCCTGGAGCGGGTAGGTGCTGGGGGCAGGGGGCTCTTCCCTAGGGAGGAGGGATATGAGGAGGGAGGAGTCATAGGCACCATGCTGCAGCCCGTCTTCTGCAGCTGATTGGGGCTCCTGGGAGCAATACTGAAAGTGTGGAGCTTTTGCTATTGCTCTGCAGTTCCCAGTTCTTCATGGTGTGGGATGTTAGGACTTCGCCTGCCTTTGTCCTGCAGCCCAGCCTTTGCTTATGCTCTTGTCTTCTCCACCCCAGGAGGACTTTCTATGTACACCAATGTGTCTTGGAGCAAACTCACTGCCTGCTTTAGGTGAAGGCTTTGAAGGGCAAAGGTGTGGGTGGGTAGTGATAGTGCCTGAAATCCAGTATATATGCACATGGAGAAATCATGGAAATCAGGCAAAAGCCAGCATAAATGTAGAGGGGAATGGCAGAACATTCATTTTCCTGAGACATGTGGACTCCTCTGGCTCCACCGTGCCAGCCTGGGCAGGAGTGAAACACGGACGGGGTGACCAGGGAGTAGAGCCCAGAGACAAGGATGTGGCAGTGAGCTGGGATGGCACAAAAACCCTGAGACCGTCCACACTCCTGGCCTCAGGCACCGGCTCCATTCTATCACCTTTGACAGGGATTTCCCACCAGTGAGGGGTGCACTTCAGCTGGTATACTCATGTTTAATCGTAATTTATCTGGCACAAAGTGTCCTGAGCCAGAGATGTCGGGGTTTTTTCTGTCCCCAGAGGCTTTCAAGATCAATAAAGACTCCGGGCTTGTCACATCCCGGCGGCGCCTGCAGTCCTACGAGAGGTTCAACCTGACTGTGGTGGCCACGGACAAGGGGCATCCCCCTCTTTGGGGGACCACCATGCTTCACATCGAGGTCATCGACATCAATGACAATCGCCCTGTCTTCATCCGCCCGCCCAACGGCACCATCCTGCACATCAAGGAGGTAAATCCCTTGGGAGGAAGCAGGGTCATGGCATGTTGAGAATGTATTCAGGAGCACTCCTGCCTATCAGCAGCAAAATCCAAACTCCATCTCCACTGGGGGTGGAACAAGACCTTGATTTAGCATGTGGCAAGGTTTGGGTCATGGGGCTGGACATTCAGAAACAGCCTCACTCCATACATGCGAGCAGGGTGATGGGGCAGATTTGGGAAACAGAAATCCCAGCAGCACGCAGAATTAGTAAACAGTCAGTGTGTGGTGCGTGCAGAGCATGTTTATAAACATGGGCTGGAAATGCTGACGTTTAAGATGTTTCTCCTTTCTGGGAAGCTGGGCTTGACTCAGCCAGTGCCCTGCCACCCAGACACTGTCTCAGCCAGTCCCCTGCCACCAGGC
Organism: Eulacestoma nigropectus; assembly: GCA_013397775.1. Classification (NCBI taxonomy): domain Eukaryota; kingdom Metazoa; phylum Chordata; class Aves; order Passeriformes; genus Eulacestoma; species Eulacestoma nigropectus. The sequence continues at coordinate 69,964 of VZTE01002686.1, forward strand.
CAAAGGGAATCGTGGCTCAATGTTGCCAGCCCCGTGCTGGGTTTTGGGTGGTGGGAGCTTGCTGACCTCCAAACCCAAGGGGATTTTGGACCAAGGGGTCTGGAGGGGCAGGGGGAGCAGGGGATTTGCGTGCAGTGCGAAGGCTGAAGGGCTGTGTGTGTGCAAGCAGGAGATCCCCCTGCGGTCCAACGTCTATGAGGTGTATGCCACGGACAAAGACGAGGGTCTCAACGGAGTGGTGCTCTACAGCCTGCTGAAAACAGGGGCAGGGAACAAGGACTGGGAGTATTTCAGCATCGACTCTGTCAGCGGGCTGATCCAGACGGCCATGCGGCTGGACCGGGAGAAGCAGGCAGTGTACAACGTGAGCCGGGCAGGCGTCCGGGGTGGGCCTTGAGGCTGTGGGTCCGGCATGGGGCTGGTGGGATGCAAGTGATGTGGTGAGGATGGCGTCAGCTGACACAGTTGTGGAGATACCACACCTTAGCAGGAACTGGGTGGTTATCAAGTGCTAATAGGGGGGTTGCATCCTGGTGAGCCAACACCCAATTCCCTGTTAAATCCCCCCAAAATCATCTGCCATCCAGCTGTCCTCTCTGTCCCTGCCTCAGTGATGCCTCCCAGCCTGTGTAGTTTTGCCCAGGACAGCCCTTTTCCCTCTCTCCCCAGCTGATCATCGTGGCCTGTGACCAGGGCCAGCCACCCTACGAGACCATGCAGCCCCTGCAGGTAGCGCTCGATGACATCGATGATAATGAACCCATCTTCCTCAGGCCACCTGTAAGGCACCAGGGTGAAGGGGGTGGGATGCAGGGGATGCAGGGATGGGAATGCCAGCGAGCATATGTGATGGAGCATGCACACCTGGGCATCACCGTGGTGGGGAGCACCATGGGATTTGTCTGCTTTTATTTAAAGCAACCTCAGTGCTTATAGCATTCCCTTCTCTGGGGTCTCCGGCAGAGGGACAGTCCCCAGTACCAGGCACTCTCTGTCCCTGAGCACTCGCGGCCAGGCACCGTGGTGGGGAACGTCACCGGTGCAGTGGACGCGGATGAGGGCTCCAACGCCATCGTCTACTACTTCATAGCAGGTGGGTGTGGAGATGGCAGCTCTGTGTCCCCCCACACACCCCTCACCCAGGATTTTCGTCATCTCCTCTCTGCCTCTCTGCCTCTCTGCCCTGCTCACTGGGCAAGGTGGCATTTCAGAAGTGCCAAGCCCAAAGGGGCCTAACTGGGGACCTGCTTCTGCACCCAGCTGGGAACCAGGAGAGCAACTTCCAGCTGAGCCGAGAGGGGAAGCTGAAGGTTTTGCGAGACCTGGACCGGGAGAAGGAGCCATACCTCTCCATCATCGTCAAAGCATCCAGCCAGAGGAACTGGTCCCCTCCCCAGGACCAGCAGGCAGGAAGAGCCCAGTTCTGGGACCTCAGCGGGGACCTGACCCTTCAGGAGGTGCGGATCTTCCTGGACGACATCAATGACCAGTCCCCCCAGTTCACCAAGTCGGAGTACACAGCAGGTAAGGGGTGCCGGGGGCTGGGGGGGGCACCAGGAGCCAGAGATACTTCCACGAAAATCCAGCAGGATGATGGGACAGCGAGAGCCAGCCTGGCCCCAGGTCCCTTTCCCATCTCTCCCTCAAAGGGGTTGCCACCGACGCCAAGGTGGGATCGGAGCTGATCAGAGTGGTCGCAGTGGACGCCGATGTGGGCAATAACAGCCTGGTCCTGTACAACATCCTGGGCATTCGCTACATCAAGCAGCACTCCAACGACTCCGAGGAGGTGGCCAACATCTTCAGCATCGGTGGGTGCCCAGCCTGCTGTGGGAGCATGGGGCCTTGGGCAGAGATATCTCCGTGGTCAAGGATGTCCCCATGGCTGGGGTCACTAATCCCATTCATTTCCCAGGAACTCTTGACGGCATCCTGCGAACTTTCGACCTCTTCACGGCCTATAACCCCGGCTACTTTGTGGTGGACATCATGGCCTCTGACCTGGTGGGCCACAACGACACTGCCATTGTGGGGATTTACATCCTGCGGGATGACCAGAGGGTCAAAATCATCATCAATGAGATCCCTGACAAGGTCAGGCAGTTCGAGGAGGAGTTCATCAGCCTGCTCTCCAACATCACGGGTGCCATCGTCAACACGGATGACGTGCAGGTAAGCATCCGCTTTGGAGGTTGCTTTGAGGGGGAGGTAACCTTCCACATGCTGCTTGGGAAGTCTTCTTTGAGGGAATCCTGCCTGGATTAACCATAGACACCCCTGGGCTCTGAAGGTGACGGATACACTCCAGGTTGGGGTTTACTGAAGGGGTCCAGATTGACGCTTGAAGGTCTCTTGCCACGCGAGCACACCTCAAGGCATGCTCAGGAGGAGACTCCTCTCCCACACTGGAGACCTTGCTGTCTCTCCCCAGTTCCATGTTGACAAGAAAGGCCGAGTGAACTTTGCCCAGACAGAGCTGCTGATCCACGTGGTGAACAGGGAGACCAACCGCATCCTGGACGTGGAGCGGTACGTCCCCTGGCCCGCACCCGGCCCAGCTCCCTCGGGACCCTCAATAATGTCGAGGTGCCCAAACAACTCTTCTCTTCCCAGGGTTATTCAGATGATAGACGAGAACAAGGAGCAGCTGAGGAATCTCTTCAGGAACTACAACGTGCTGGATGTGCAGCCTGCCATTACTGCCCGGGCACCGGATGACCTCTCAGCTCTGCAGGTAAGGGTCCAGCTGGGGTTGGAGGTGCTGCTCACAGCTGGGGTGGTGTCCCTTCCCATGGGGACTGGTCAGTAACTGCAGAGATGTTCTGCCCGTATAAGTTCGGGCATGTGCCCACCAGCAGGTGCTGGTTCCGTGCCCGAGGTTTCCACCAGGCCTCTGTCTCTCCTAGATGGCAATCATCGTGCTGGCCGTCCTGCTCTTCCTGGCTGCCATGCTCTTCATCCTCATGAACTGGTACTACCGGACAGTGTGAGTAACTCCCGGGCTCTGCCCATCCCCTCCAAAATGCACGGTTTTAATACTGATAGTACCTCTCTCCTCCAAGCTCCCCAGCCTTATTTAATACAGGGGTATGCCCTGTATGAAGGGTTATTGCAAATCTGTGTGTCCTTCTCCTTTCGAGCATCTTCATTATTCCCTCCCTGATTGTCTGTGTTTCTTTTGTAGGCACAAAAGGAAGTTGAAAGCCATCGTGGCTGGCTCCACTGGTGAGCAGTGTTTGGGGTGTCCCAGCTGTGTGGGAGAGTGGGGTGCACAGAGAGCACGGAGGAAGGTCACAGGGAGGCATGGGGGATATTGTGGGGTGTATATCAGAAGTGATCCTGCCCAGCAAGGTGTGCTGGTGGGAGGCTTTTCTCAGCATCAGGCTCTTCGTCATCAGCCACATCCCAGCGTGTTTCTCACTGCCTTTTTTGGTTGCTCTTTATTCCTCTCTGATAAAAAAGTGTCACCCCATGGTTTGCTACTAAGCCCAGCAACGTGTCCCCCTGTAACTCCCATCCCTGCCTTTTGCAGGGAACAGAGGCTTCATGGACATCATGGACATGCCAAACACCAACAAGTACTCTTTTGATGGGTGAGTGCCAGCTCCTGGGGTTGGAGGCTGCTCCCAAGAGAGGGATGCCTGTGTTTTGGAGCCAGGAGGTGGAGACATGATGTCTCTGTGCTCTGCTCTGCAAGGAGCATGACTGGCCCTGGGACACCTGCTTGCTCTGAGAGCTTTCTAAGCTAAAAAATCTTGTTCTTTCTCATGTGACTCCATCTCTGCCAATCCTGGCCAGGTTTGGGGTAAGCAGAGATGATGGGCAGGTTCTGACACACATCTGGATCCAGAGCAGCCAAATTCATACCTGCACAGGGCAGGAGGAGGCAGTGCAACCTCAGCATCCAGGCTCTGGATGGGGTTAGGGATAACGCCGCTCTTGCCCTGTGCTGATGGCTGTTCCTCCCCCCGGGCAGGGCCAACCCGGTGTGGCTGGACCCCTTCTGCAGGAACATGGAGCTGGCAGCACAGGCGGAACACGAGGACGACCTTCCAGAGAACCTGAGCGAGATCACCGACCTCTGGAACAGCCCTGCCCGCACCCACGTGAGACACGGTCCCCTCCACGACACCGTGTCCCCGCGCCTGTCACCCGCAGCACCTCCTGAGCCGCTCTCTCCTCCCGCAGGGCACCTTCGGAAGAGAGCCCTCCGCCGCCAAGCCCGAGGATGACCGCTACCTGCGGGCAGCCATCCAGGAGTACGACAACATTGCCAAGCTGGGGCAGATCATGCGGGAGGGACCCATCAAGGTGAGATTTGAGGGCAGGCATCTTCCACCAAGGGGTCTTTTCTTACAGCTACACCTTCCAGCTTCACAGTGCCAGAGGGTGATGTCGCTCCAAAAAATGCCGGGATGAGGCCGGCCTCCCTCTGATCAAACCATCTCCCTTGGATAACCCACAGTCTCTCCTCCTCCACCCAGGGCACTCTCCTGAAGGTAGTCCTGGATGATTACATGCGCTTGAAAAAGCTCTTTGCCCAGCGGATGGTGCATAAGGCCACCAGCAGTCAGGGGGACCGCTCCTCGGTCTCGGAGGTAGAGGGGTGTGCGTGGGCGTGGGGAGATGCTTGCCGTGCCCTCTGGGATGCAGTGTGTCTTCCTGGCCCCACAGGCTGTGGTCACTCCCTGTGGCCTTGGTCCCGGTCACCCAGTGGTCCCTCCACTCTCTGCTTGGTCAAAATGAGCCAGATGTTGGCTTTCCACTGGTTCCCACTGCTTTTTTCACTGGTTTTCCAGGCTGCTGATGCCCCACAGTGACTCCCCATATTTCATCTGAGCATCAGCAGCACCTTCTCCCTTGGTCTTTCTGACCCCAGGGGAGGACGCCCCTCTTTGCAGGGTGGACTCTGTTCATCAGCTCCCATTTCTGCCAAGGCTGGCCAAAGCTGGGGGGAGTCATCTTTCTTTCCTTCTGCTGCTCTGATTTTTGCCTCAAAAACACAGGTTTCTGAGGCAAAAAGGTTGGGATGGAGGGTGTTGGTGCAGAAGGGCTAGTATGGGGAGAAGCAACTCCTCCTGTGGCATTCTACCCTTCATGGGGGGCAAAACAAGGGGCAAAGAGAGCAGAGGAGAGCAGTGGGATGGGAGATGCCTTCTCCCAACCCTTCTGCCCTCTGTCCATCCATGCCCTTTCTGCCCTCCAGCCCCATCCAGCTTTCCTTCATCTTTCCCTGTCTGCCTCCTGCCCCTCCACCCTCATACAACCCCAAATTCCAACCCGGGTCCAAACTCCTCCTTGGCCACTCCGGGGGCGGCCGCAGGAGACATCACGCAGCTGGCAGCCGGTGCCTGAGCCGGGGCATCCACCCAAGAACAGAGTGATCCAGCTGGAGGTCATCTCCCAGTGATCCTCATCACCACGCTCTGAGAGTGCTTCAGAAGAGGAGGGTCCTTCCCTCCAGCTGGACTCCAGCATTGCAGGAGTCAGGGAAGCCAGGAGCTGCTGGGGCCACAGTGGTGATTCCCTGCTCCATGGCTCTTTTGCAGCTGATCCAGAAGGAGCTGGAGGACGAGGAGGAGGAACGCAGTCCCAGCCAGGGCAGCCTGCGCTTCCGACACAAGCAGCCGGTGGAGCTGAAAGGTCCCGATGGCATCCACGTGGTGCACGGCAGCACGGGCACGCTGCTCGCCTCCGACCTCAACAGCCTGCCCGAGGACGACCAGAAGGTGCTGGGTCGCTCGCTGGAGACTCTGACCGCCGACTGCGGGGGCTACAGCGACCACAACGCCCGCACCGAGTCGGCCAAGTCCACCCCCCTGCACAAGATGCGGGAGGTGATCATGGAGAGCCCTCTGGAGATCACCGAGTTATGACGAGCGGTGGTGCTGCTGGTGCTCCTCTAGGCAAGCCGGGGCCGGCGGGGATGAAGCACAGACCAGGGGGGCCGTGGTGGGGGCCAGGGGCAGCCCGAGACAGGTGCTTGGCCCCCTCTTCCCCTGCAGAAGGAGTCCAGGCTACCCGGTGCGGATCGCTCCGGCAGCCTTGGAGAGCTTGGCCCCGGGAGAGGGCTCTCAGGACCGGAATGCTTTTACTCACCTGTCATTTATCCATGAAACCATTAAATTTTTTTTTATTTTTCTTATTGAAAAAAAAAAAGTTTTTTTTTCTAAAAAAAAAAAAAAAAAAA
>VZTE01002686.1:76217-108169 GCA_013397775.1 Eulacestoma nigropectus
AAAATTCAAAAAAAAAAAAGGAAAAGAAAAGAAAAGCTAAATGAAACTGATGAGTCCAGACTGGACAGGGGGGAAGGTGCAGTGAGGATGCGGATGATGTGCTGCCACAGCATCCCTGGGCACAGGCTGGGGACAAGCAGCTGTCACACCTCGACCGTGGGCATGGGGAGGGCCAGGGAGGCATGAGGAGAGAACAAGTCCTTTTGGCATTAACGTCACCTTTCCAGCAGGGAAAGACCCAACAAATTAAAAAGAAAAAAAACCCAACTGAAAGACATTCCTCCATTTCGCTGGCTTTACCAAAACTTGCTGCGATGTTGAAAAAGAAAGAGACTGACAATAACTGGGGCTTCTGGATGTGGAGTGCTCGTGCGTGTCTTTTGTTGCCCTTTTCTTTCCCCTTCTCTCTTGCATTTGGGTTTGTTTGTTCGGGGGTTTGTTTCCAGTCGTAACCTTGTGGAGAGTGTTGGGCACGGTCTGTTACAGGACTCAGAAATAAACTGTCTATGGCTTTGGGTAACCTGTCTGTTGTCCTTCCTCCCCAGATCCATCATGCCCAAACCCCCTTTGGAAGAGAAAACCCTCTTTTAATTCACCCCTCAATCCATCACCTTCACAAGATGCCACCCTGGGTGTTGCTGCACCTTGGATTTTGGGGGAATTAAATGTTCTCTGGGTTTACCCACACCCCCACTGCAGCCTGAGCACAAGGAGGAAGGACACAACCAGCCAGACTCATGGGAAGAGTTTATTTGTGATGGGATGCTCCCATACACACTCAGGACCAGGCACTGCAGGCATCCCCCTGATAAGGCGGGGGGGGATGAGCCAGCACCCCACTGCCCTCACCACCACGGCTGGGTCAGCACAGGACCCCCAGCAGGGAGGGGGGTGTGAAAGGAAATCCTTGCACCCAAACTCATTCATTTTCTGTTCAGGTGGGGCTGCCGCCAGCCAGCAGTGGAGGGCCAGCATTTGGGCAGCAGAACCCAGCCCAGCCCACAGGGACAGATCCACATTGCAGGATCTGGGCCTTAGGAGTGGTTCAGGGTGAGATGGAGAGGTAGAGAGGGGATGGGGGATGGGGATGGAGATGGAGATGGGCACAGAGGTGGGCATGGGGATTTTGCAGTCACCCCAAGAGATGTCAAGGCTGAATCCCCAGTCCTGGAAATACTAATGAGTCCCTTAACCTGATTTGGAAATCCAAGCCCCAGGAGTGGAAGAGGAAGTGGCCGAGACCGCTGGGGTTCCCCGCAGCCCCGCCGGCGCGATGAGGCCGGTTGGCTCCTGCCATTGCCGTCTGCGAGTGCAGGCACGTCCCAAGGGAAGGGAGCCAGGATCCCGAACCAAGCGGCAGAGCAAGTCCAGCGGAGGAGATGGCTCCTAGTTCCACACGTGCCGCCGGCAGTGTGCGACGGCCTGCAGGAGGGACAGGGCGGGATGGCGGTGGGACACGGGACCCCCAGCACCCCGCCGGCCCACGGAGGGGACACGACCGGCGCTTACGTTGCACTCGACCGCCGTGGCCATGTTCTTGCACCAGTATTGCGGGCCCCAGACACAGGGGGCCGAGCCCAGGAGATCCTCCTTGCCTGAGTCGCAGGCTCTGATTTTCTGCATTGCGAAGGAAAAGGGTGGGAGGGAGAGGGAAAAAACCTCCATGAGCAGCCTCTGACCGCCCTGCCCCTCTCCCAGCCCCCAGGCTTGGACAAAAGATGCCCATCTAGGTCCGGGCCGCCCCAGGGACGAGGACACTTACGGTGCAGACGAAGGTGGGGTCCATCATCTGCACGAAGAGCCGCACGGCCGCCGGCTCGTACTGCAACACGAGCGCCTCGCACTGGGAGGGAGAGGGGTGGGTGAGCCCGGCGGGGGTGGCGGGGGTGTCCCCGCCGGGCTGGGGGTGCCCCCCTCAGCTCACCTTGCTGGTGAGCGGCGTGGGCAGCATCGCGCAGCCCTTCTCCAGCACGTCGCCCAGCTCCTCCAGCGTCTCGTTCTTCAGCAGCTCGTTGTCGAAGTAGGTGATGACGATCTGGCAGACGTTGCAGAAGGCGCCCGCGCTCACCGCCAGCTGCTCCAGCGAGGCAGCCCCTGGAGGACACGGGCCATCAGCACGCAGGGGAGGGGACACCCTGCTCCCCGGGGGGCCCGGTGCTGGGTGCCAGCTCACCGCGCTGGGTGTCCCCGCTGCGGGGGCAGCAGCGCAGCATGGTGCAGACGGCCGCGGGGTCGGTGGCCTCCAGCAGCATGATCACCACGGCTTTGCCGTAGGAGTTGACGAAGTCCTTGCACTGCCCGATGAAGCCGTGGGGCAGCACGTAACACACTTTCTCGATGTCATTCACCAGTTGCTCCTGCCGGGACAAGGCAGAAGAGGGAAACCCCGGCTCCTTGCTGCCCCTTTGCCCCCTGTCCCAGCCCCCCCAGCCCCAGACCGCAGCAGTGAGGCTCACCTCTGTCACGTTGTTCTCCAGGAGGCTCTCGACTGTCTTCACGGTGAACTGGCACACATCACACAGTGGAGTGCTCCCCACCCTGTCCTGTCGGGACAAGGAGATGGGATGCATGCCGAGCCCCGCCAGAGCCACCCTCATCCTATTCTGCCATCATCCCCCGTGTAAGGCATTCCCCACCTTGGATAAATGGAGATGCTCAAGGAAATAAAATACAAAATAAGGCTCCCCCTTCACAATGTTTGGATTTCAAGGATCACAGCAGAACTGGGAGGGTGTCCCCACTTACCCCCAGCATGCTCAGGACCTGCATCACCTTCTCTGTGAGCAGCGTGTGGAGGGGCAGTGCCGAGGTGGAGGCACAGAGTCCCAGCTGGCCACATAGCTCTATCGGGTCCTGGGGAGAGAGAAATCCTGAATAAGGTGGGCACTGTCCCCCATGGAGGGGAATTTCAGCCCGTCAGGGCATGGGTCTCACTTACCTCAGCCTGCTACCGGTGGAGGGACCAGAAAATGGCAAGAAAAAAATGAACATAAAATATAATTACAGCAGTGGCAAGCCAGAGAGAAGGGGGGGAAATATTAAAATTTTATAGGCATATAATGCAGTGAGTTTAACTAAAAAAAAGGGAGCATTTGCTGATGAGGCCCCGCGGCTGTGCCACTCAGCCCCCCAGCTGGCACCCACTCACCCCTGGCACCCCCCGGGAGCCCTCACCCTCCTACCATGTAGCGCAGCAGCTGGGCAGCCGTGTCCGTGTACTCGGCCAGGGAGCGCTTGCACTGCGGGAGGGAGACACGGCCTCAGCGCCCGACAGTGGACACCCCCCCTCCTGGGCAGGCGTCTGCAAAAGGTGCTCCCATCTCCCAGGGAGAAGGGAGGCCATCCTGGGAAGCGTTCCAGGCCAGGCTGGACAGGGCTTGGAACAACCTGGTCTAGTGGAAGTTGTCCCTGCCCATGGCAGGGGGGTGGAATGAGATTGTCTTTAAGTCCCCTTCCAGCCCAAACCCTTGTGAGATTCCCTGCTGGCCCTCTCACCTGCTGTGCCAGGTCGGGTGTCAGGGTCTCGCACATCTGCTTGGCGTGGCCCACCAGCGCCCAGGTGAAGGCAGTGTTGGCCCCCAGCTCCAGCTGCACGGCTGTCACCAGCTGCAGGCAGTGCCCACACACCTCTTCCACCTCCTGCAGGATAACAAGGGCAGGGACACATTAGTACCCCCCAAAATAAAATCAAACACCCCTGCCCCCCACTAGTGCCTGCATTTGCAGGGCTGGGATTTAAGTACTGGCTGCAGTTTGGGGCAGCACTTTGACCACCATCTCTATGGTTCCCTCCTGCATCCTGAAATATCCCCCCAAACTGGTGACACCCTCAACCAGAAGTCATTTCAGCTCCACAGAAATTTTAGGAGCTTTCTCTAATTGTTAAGTAGGTGATGCTTTTTGGGGATTTTCATCCCTGAGCAGCATTAAGACACTGGCACAGGTTGCACAGAGAAGCCGTGGCTGACCCATCCCTGGAAGTGTCCAAGGCCAACTCGGGTGGGGCTTGGAGCAACCTAGGCACATTCCCTTTCTATGGCAGGGGTTTGGAACAAGATGATCTGTAAGGTCCCTTCCCACCCAAACCATTCCATGATTCCCTGATCAGCACCATTCTTGCCCGTGCCACGGTACCTGGGCCTCGCCGTGAGGCAGGTCCTGGGGATGGAGCAGGAGGGGCACATTGGCCATGAAGGGGGCGATCAGGTCAGTGAAGTCCTGGGAGGGACCTGTGGCAGCTGGTGGTGGCTTCTGATACTTCAGGGTCCCCGTGGGTCTGTTCTGAGGCTGGCACAACTTGATGGTCCCACACACCACCTTCGGTTCCGACTGGGGGAGCAGAAGGGTGGGGGCTTGAGGCTGCATCTGCCCCATCACACCCACAACCTCCACCTTGTCTCGGGTCATTTCCATCTCCATCACGTCCTTCAGATGTTTTGTCCCAGGCTCCTGGACCATCCTTTGCTCTGCAAGCCCTTAAGACATCCCAAACCACCAAGAAATGCAAACCCAGGGGCTTCCCCTGCATTACCAGCACTTGCTTGCCCAGCTGGACAAGCATAAGGATGCCGGTGTCCACCATCCTCTTGCACTTGACAGACCAGTCCTGGAAGGGCAGGTACTGGCATTTCTTATCCAAGAAGAGCCGCAGCTTTTCCTGGGTGACAGAGAAAGTGTTCAGGGCCTCAGTGGTGTTGGTGGGGAGGAACACCAGCCCCACACCCCCTTCCTACTGAGACCCACCTCGGTGCGGTTGTCCTGCAGGATCTTGCCCACCACAGAGACCGCCACTTGGCACAGGTGACAGGGGATCCCCTTCTGCAGAGAGAGAGGGGACATGTCGGGATGCTCTCACAGCACCCACACCCACAACTTGCTCCCCAGATCCCAATCCTCCACCCCACCATGGGGCCCTTGGGAACGTCACGGGGCACCCATCGATTTTTGCCGTTTACTCTGCAGACAGGTTGCTGCCTGAGGGCGCCAGATGCTGGGGTGGGCAGGCTGGGATTCTCCCGCCGTCTCCGTGTTCTGGGGCAGATGGGCACTTCTCCCGCAGGCCCCCGCATTCCCGGCTCCCAGCACGGTTACCCCCAGGGCCCGGTCCCACACGGTGAGCTGGCAGAGCTCCAGTGCCCCGCACTTGGCCGCGGTCGCCACGTCACGGCACCAGTCCTCCGGCCGCTCGCCACACTCGTGGAGGGGGCTGGCCCCGGCTGTGGGAGGGGAGAGGAGACTGTCAGCCCACGAGGCACCCCAAGACACCAAACTGACCTCCCTATCCGCACCGCAGTGAGCTAGGGGTGATGCTCCTCACCCTCCCGCTGTGATTCTACCTCAACTCCCAAAGTCGTGGGGGAGGTTATTTCGTTTATAAATTATTTTTTAAGGTCGGTTTTGCAGGCTGCCAGCTTTTTGAATGGGATGTCATAGGGTCAGAAGCAAAGGGAATTTGAGGCTCATCCTCAACCTCACAGCACCCTCTGACACGCTGCGGAGGCGGCTGCTTATAAAAGCAGCAAGAAATCTTGCAGAATGGGCAAACCCGGGGAGCCGGCGCTCAGCCCCGCACGGCAGCCAGATAGTCACGCCACGGCTCCCGGCAACGATTGAGCAATCCCACTTTTGGTGGGGTTCTTCTGGTTTTATTTCCTCCCCACGACAGCATTTTCTCCTGACCGTAAATCCCCGGCACGGCAGCGGCGGCATGGCCCGCCCCGGCAGCGCGGTGCCGTGGCGCAAGAGCAGCGCTTTAATTGTCACCTTGGTGTGTCAGGACTCATTTTTGATGGGGCGAGTGTTTGTTTCCACCGGGAACTGTGCCCACCCAGGATGCGGCTGGGGAGGAGGCGGGGAGAGGACGCAACCCAAGCCCTTCGCTGCCTTGCTTTGGCTGGGAGGTGCTCCGGGAATCTGGGGGCATATAGGGAGCAGCACCCGAGCAGAGGGACAGACAGACCCTGTTGCATGCTCTCTTGCAAGAGGCGTTTCTAAGCAAAGCGCAACCCTCCCCGCTCCAAGCATTTGCATCCAGCTTTTATCCCCCAGCCCTGTCTATGATTTTGCAGAGCAGGAATAAAGCCAAAGGCAGAAACTGCTCATTCCACCCAACCCTGCCCTTATCAGGTTTCTCCCCAAAAGCTGCTTTCCCTGCATGCTGGATTTTGGCAACGCCTTCAGCTCGTCCATGAGACGGCAGCGTGAGGTGCCCAGGGCCACCCTGGAAAGTCCCCGGGGCCGGGGGTTGTGGGGAGAGGGGTCCCAAGCCCCCCACCAGTCCCGCCTGCCCCCAAAAGCGCTGGCGCAGCTCGGCGGGTGCCGGGTGGTGTTTCAGCCCTGATTTCCCCATCGGGCTGACGGCAGCACAGGGGCAGGCAAGCCCCGGGGCAGGGCGAGTCCCCCCGGTTTCCCAGGCTTCCCACACACCTCCCCAGCCCCGCGATGCCGCGCTCGCCGCATCAGCTGAGAGGGATATATTTATGTTTTCAACCCGGGCCCCAGCATCTGGGCAAACAGGAATGGCAAGTCAGCGGAGACATTAAGGGGCAGCACCAAAACCAAGGAGACGGGAGACAACAACCCCACAGCTTTTTTCTGAGCTGGTCGCCCAGCATTTCTCACAGCCCTGTGTTGGAGCCCGGACCCCATGGGGGGACTGGAGGGATGTAGAAGACGCGGGTGGTTTGATCCTGAACTTTTCTGGCTCACAGAGATCCTCAGCTCAGCACTTACTCCTCGCCCTGCTCAAGCTGAAACTCAGGCATCAAGTGCTGGGCCAGAAAGTAATTAGAACTAATCATAACACCCAACAGCTGAGAGCAGGGGGAGCTTCCCCAGATGGAAACCACTGCCACGGGTCAAGCAACTGGGGCAACTGGTGTCCCTTGAGCTCTCCTATACGTTTCAAAGCCGTGCCGGAGCCACCTCCTGCTGCCAGGCACACAGGCAGCAGGGTTATTAGATGATGCTATTTTTGGCAAAGGAGCAAGGCAGGGATGCTCCCGTGCCACTGTGGTCCCAGGCCAGCCACAACTGCCCTATTCCCGTCTGCCAGGCCCAGGGGATAGGGTGGGCTTTGCTCAGGGGGGATCCAGCACCGAGGTCCAGCTCTGTGCTGGCATTCCATGGAGCCTCGGAGCGCCCCGGCCGAGCCGGCAGAGCCTGGCGAGCGGGTTGTGACGTAAACCCCGGGGGTGGCAGCGTGGGCCCCAGCGCCCCAATTCCCGGCCTGGCGCACACCCCTGTTACAGCAGGAACCATAAATACACTCTTCCCAGATCCTTCTCCAAGGCTTGCAGGGTGCCCGGTCCCGCAGCACCCCCCGTGCCGTGCAGCCAAGCCCCTGCTGGCTCCCAGGGCAGGTGTCACCCCAGGCTGGACGTGCCGAGCACAGGTGAACTTTCCTGCTCTGCCTGCTGCTGGCTGGAACCCCCCAGCCTGGGCCACGCGTGTGCACTCACACGTCCTCCACCACAAAGCCTGGCTAGGTCACGTCAGAGGAGCCCAATGGGCCAAGCCTGGGGTAGCTGGGGTGCAAGGGGGGCTCTTCACTCTAAAATATGGGGGGTTTGCTTACAACAGCAGGGCTCCACTTACAGCAGGGAAGATTCCCCCAGGAAGCAGCGATTTGCCCTCAAGCGAGGACCAGAGGTTAGAAACAGGCCTTTCCCAGCTTGTTTCCTGGGGATGGGCAGGGACATGACTAAGGGACGGCAGCAGAGGGTTGCCTGCAGCAGGATTCGCTCAGAGAACCAAGTCCCGATGATGAGAGGGCTCCTGAGGTGAGTAGAGCACATCACCCCATCACCCTTCCCAGAGCTCAGCAAGCCACAGCAGAGGCAAGTTCCTGCTCTTGCATCTGCTGTGAGAACCCTCAGGGAAAGGGCAGCTTCAGGTGGCAACGTGGTCAGTCTGTTGTGACACCCAAGTGGCTTCCCTCAGCTCACATGTTGGCAGCCAGGCCCCAAGACCAAGGGCAGGAGAGAGAGCAGCCCCTTTCCCCCACCGCTGCAGAGACACCCCCTCAACTGGCTGCCCTCGTTCCATGCCCCAGCATACCACCAGCTGTGCCTGAATCCCAGAGAAGGGAAGGAACAAACCCCTTTTTGCCCCGAGATCACCTTCAAGGGCCTAAGTTCCAACACTCATATCCAGGTGGTAAAGCAGCCAGTGCTGCCACCTTCCCCAGCTCTCCTATGCCCAATACCAGAGGAATGAGCAAGCACATGATGAAGCTTAAGACACCAAAGCTGGGAATAGTTTTGGGATTCAGCAGGGTTTTCTGGGCTCTCCACATCCTACCTACCCCCAGGCCTGGCCTTACCTTGGTAGGAGCCCAGGCACACAGAAATGATCAGCACCAAGCCACTCCATTTGCTCTCCATGCTGCTCCTAAGAGTCCTCAGTGGCTGGTTCCTCTCCTATGCTGCTCCCAGACTGAGGAATCTTGGATGGGCTGGGAGAAGCAGTGAGAATCCACACCTACGCAGGGCAATTACCACACCCCTCACTTTATGCCTTGATTATAAACTCATCACCAGGGAGGGAGGGACCAGAGCCAGGCAGGTATTCCCAGGAGGTCAGAAGCAGCCCAGAACCTGCTGCTCAACACTAACCCAGCTGCAGAGGGCAGGCATAGACAGGGACATTTGTCCTGGAGCCACATGACAGCACCATGTTTCCTGCCTTTAAAAGACATTTTTATATTTTGTTTGAAATCAAGCAAGGAATGAGGACACAAGGGAAGCCACAGTAAATGCAAGTCAGCAGGGAAGGCCGGTATCAAGAAGTCCCTCTGGCCTGCGCAAGGCAGCGATTGCAACATGGGGCTGTTGCCTCATACCAGGCGTTGTGTTTGTCCAGGGAAGAGAGCAGCAGCAATCCCAGGCAAGCCTCTTGCACCTGCAACCATGCTCAGCAGAACAAAGGCTTGATGGGACACGCAGCTTAATGGGAACCTGAATCCATTCAGTCCCAGATTCCCAGTGACACCTTGGGATGTGCCTTCTCTTAGCTCTACAGCCACAGGGAACCTCAACAAGATCCTCTGCCAACGAAAAAAATGAAACACACGAACGTACCGGTTTACAGAAGTTTTTATTGTTCATTAAGGAAGCTTTTGTGAAAAAAAAAAAAAAAGAAAAAAATCAAGACAATGTTCTTTAGAAAGCAACTGCACGTGTCCCCCCAGCATGACTCAAGCAGGTCAGGTGCCACAGTCCACAGGAAGGGAAAAAACTAAAGGGACTCCCAGCAGCAGCACAGGACTTCCCCTGGTTCACCTTGCCCAGCAGGTCGCCAGCATGAATCCTACTAAAAACCCCAAGAAAATAAAACCCTCCCAACCTGCCAAGTTGTCAATGCAGCCCCACCTCCACTCAAGAAAGACCCACCCCCATCCAGTTTAAAACATCAAATGCCACCCTCTGTGCTGCGGTGTAACACAACCCATCCCTCCAGGGCAGCGATGCCAAAGGAACAGAGCCCATTTCCTATCTGCTCTATCTACTCCAGCTGGGCTACACCACCAGAACCACTGCACAAGCCTGCCAGGACACAAAGATGCAGGTATTTTATGTCTCTAGGGGAAATTTTCCTTTTTTCGCCTCTTGTTTAAAGCCACGAGTGCTTCAGCATTCAGGAAACAGGAGAGACCAACCTCTGTTGCCATCTGTCAGCACTGCCCAGGCTTCTAGTATGTACACAGATCAACTAAAAACTGACAGTCCAGTGGTTTTCCAATGAAAAATACTCTACTTGCTGCTACAGCATCGTATGGGGAGCTCCTGCATGCCCCACACACCACAGGAACAGCATCTTTCTGAACAGGACTGGAATTTGCAAAGCTCCACATCTGCCCAGCTGCTCCTTCCGAAAGGTGTCCTCAGAGCTTCTTCAGTGCCTCTGTTTTGGGGATTAACTTGATCAGAAGTGCACACCCAATGCAAGGTCCATCCCAAGCAATACAAGCAGGATTCTCACTCCCAAGGACCCTTCAACATCAAGGGCCTGCCATGTTCCCAGGGTAGCAGCCTGCCTTGAAGGCTGTTTTTTGGGATTTCAGGCCATTTCAGTGGAATTTCAGAGGTCTGAAAGGCAGGCTGTCAAGTGTGCCAGCAGAGCTTCAAATACCTACTTTAGTGCTCCTACCACCTGCCATCTCTGCTTGCTGCATTTCCCAGCACAAATGGGAACCCTGGATAACAACTCATACCTCCAGTTACTCAGAAGGGTGTCAGTGAGAGTGGGTGGGTAGCAGGGGGAGGTGCCCCCAGGCCCCACAGCACCTATCAAGTTTTAGATGACTGAAATATGCTGTGAGAGAAAAAGCAGATCAAGGAACAAACAGTTTACAATAAAACCCGTTTTTCCACAAAATCCGCCCTCAGTGCTGAACTCCCTTTGACATATTCCCAGCTCCTGCTGACTTGATCCTCCTCCATATTCCAGTGACAGCTCACACCACCTCCTCAGCACCCAGCTGGCTGCTTGTGGGAAGCTGCAAGACTAAGCAGAATTGAGCAACCAGGACAAGAAAAAACAGAGTCATTCCTCAGGTACGCCAGCATGCTTCAGGAGACTGACATCCCACTGGACAGGGCTTTGGCAGCCCCTGCTGAGACACAGTAGTCCAAGGAAATCAGAAGAATGTGATCAAAGGCTGAGGGAGGGTATTCCTTAGCTATAACAACACCATGAGCCACAAGCGTGGTCACTCAAATGCAAAAGCCTGATGACTCAAATGCATCTTTTAAAGTACCAGTTACTTTGAAAGTTAGCTGGGCACACAAAGCCCCCTCCTCTGCATCTGTAGAGCTTTGAAAATTCCAGCCGAAAGGATTTCCAGATTCAACATTATCCCTTAGAATTCTCATACACAGAAAAGAAACATTCCAGCCAGATGTTAAAAATGCAAAGCATGTAAAATCTTCCCAATGCTGCCTACAGAAAGACATTTGAAAGTTTAGTTGCTATCTTGTTCTTTTTTTTTAAATTAAAATATAAGAGCCTTGTCTCATTTCACCATCTCTGTCATTCTTCCTAGCACATAAAAAACCACTTCAGCCTACCAATTAAAAAAAAAAAAATCTACAACACACTGACTATTTTTAGGAGCATAATGAGTTAAACTGTACAATCAGAAGTATCTTTGTTAATTCAACGATGAAGATCTGATCCTTCAACAGCAGCACTGCTACAGAAGAGTTACAACAAAGGAACTTGAAGGTCAAACTGTTAATGAGGCAGAGAGGAGGGACAGGTGAGATACAGCTCTCCGCCAACCTCAGCCCACGTTTCCTAAGAGCCATGGCAAACTTTCAGAACTGGAAATTCTTCTTCTAGTTCCACACATGACGTTTGCAGTGATCAACAGCCTAAAGAGGAAGAAACAGCTGGTATCAGTGGAAAAAAGCCAGTTTGCAAACAAGCAGTTCAACACCTTATCCTGAGTCAAGATCTTGGGAGCAAATATTTTTTTCTTAAAGTAAGTGATTTCAAAGAGGACCAGAATAAATACCATCCTTGGTGCCACCAGCCAGGAGCTTTAGGAAAAGGCTGATGACCCTTAGCCATTAAGGCCTGGCAGAAAAAGCAATACTGGAAGCCAATTTTTAGAGCCTGATGAGAGATTGTAACATGGTCTGTTGGCTGCAGGAACCTTAACTAAATATAAAGCTGACACTGTACCTTACCATAGATTCTGAAATACTAGCAGACAGGTGGGAAATACAAAAAGAAGAGGAAAGTCAGCTTTGAGAAAGCTAAGAGCTATGAAACACCCTCTAATCAAACTAGTACCCATCTGCTTTTTCTGGACTGGAATTCATCCACTTCAAAGCGTGGTAGAAGCCAAAAGTAGCTGAGAAGGAGCTGTCAAAAGATCAGTAAGAAACTAGAGGCAGAACCCTGCTTTACGTACGTTGCACTGAGCAGCAGTGTCCATGTTCTTACACCAGTAGCCTGGACCCCAGACACAGGCATCATTCCCCAGGAGAGGCTCTTTAGCTGACTCACAGACTCCAAGTTTCTGGGAAAAGAGCAGCACAGTCAGCATCTTTCTAACTGCACCAAGAGACCTCAAGTCCAGCCTTATGCCTGAGCTTCCACTTGAGAGTGAGTGTGGAAGATGCACTGAGGCAGCTGCAGGAGCTCTCACTGAGGTCACACCTGCAGCTGACCCAGCAGCCACAAAGCCAGAACCTGACCCAGGGGAGAATTAAGTTACTGCAACTCCTTCATATCAAGTTTTGAAAAACAGATCTTCTAGAGAGGGACCTTTCTCAAGAAATGTCACTTTACCTCCCACCACACTCAGGGCACATCACACCCTGTCACTGAACCTCAGCAGTGGATAACCACTGGCAGCTCTCTCCTTCTGCCCCTCCTTGTGCTAGGCTGGCAGTCAGACAGCTGTCCATTCAGGAAGCCCCAGGCCTTGCTCAAGGGGCTTGCTCCAAGCATTCAGCGTGCTGATTTTGATTCCAGCAGTTTCTGCATGCTGAAAGGTGCTGAAAGGCACCCAGGACAGTAGGCGGGACTGTATCAGAGCCTGCACTCAATAAAACCAAATGCAATACTCACAGTGCAAACAAAAGTGGGATCCATCACCTCTGCCAAGAGTTGCACAACCACGGGTTCATACTGTTCCACAAACTGCACACACTGTAACAAAACACAGGGTGAGAGATTCTCCTGTTAGAGCCTCTGAAAGCAGAGGAATGTGTGGTCTGCAGCAGGCGGGCCTGTGTGCTACCCTGAACACCCCAACACCACACTCCACAAGGATAAAGCAGAGGCTTGAGCTCTGCAGATGGCAAAGGAGTCAGGCACTAATCACACTACTACATCGTTTTTGCTAGCTCATACCTGCCTGCAGCTGTCTGCAGACAGGCTATGAGGAGATAAGGGATCACAAGGAAAAGAACCAAACAGGACAGGCTTTGGGAAAAGAACCGAGCAGGAGAAGCTTTGACTGCAAAGCTTTGTCTCTGATCATGGAGATCACTCCTGTCTCAAGAGGAAAGCACATGGAACCAGCTGGAGACAAACATCCTGAGCAGGACAGCAGCAAGGACTCCTAAGCACTTGGACTCAAGTTATTCTCTCAAAACAGACAGCAGCAGGAGCACTTCCTGCCAGGAGCAGCCTCTCTCCCTCTAGTGGAGAGGCCGGCTCCAGAGCTCAGGAAGATGGTGCCACTCTCAGCAGAGACAAATGGCACCAATTAATAAACCAACCACAGCTATTAAACAGCCTCACAGCAGGAAGAGCTGTTCCACAGGTGCTTTAAGCCTCTGTATTCTATCCCCAGTAAACTTACAAGCAGTTGCCACTTGCTGATGCTCGGCAGCCACCTAATAAGATTTTCAGGTAAATCTTGGTATCTGTGGTCTAACAGGTGTCCCACTGGAATTACAGCAGCCTACTTCCAATTTGTTCATTAATCCCCTGAACAGGATCAGTGTTGAGGAAAAAAAAATAAAACCTTCAACTGTTCTCACCCACTGTCCTCAGAGGATTTCCAGGCAAACCTTTCCTGACTGCAAATTAGTACAACAATCCAGCCAGTCAATTCAGACCCTTAAAAGCAGACATCTGTTCAAAGGACTGCCAACTCCCAAGGCTGAGAACTGAGCAAACCTAAACCCTTGCATCCCAAACTCCTCCCAGCCTTTAGCAGAGAAGGCTGTTACAAAAACCAACAAGAGAAGCTCTCTAGTTTTCCCAAATACTCCACAAGATGTCCCTGCCTATGGCTGGGGGGTTGGAATTAGTCTTTAAGGTCCCTTCCAATCCAAGCCATTCCAGGATTCTGTGTTTCACCCTTCTGTTCATCTCCATCTGCCTTGCCCTGACTGGAAGGTAGGCTGCCACACAGCAAGGTCTGCAAGGTCATCCCTCTTTTTTTCTTTGCTCTACTGCCCAGGAGAAGCTGCTATGCTTTGGTGCCAATTAGTAAAGGAAAAAACCTGTGAAGGGTCAGGTTGCTGGACACAAGCCAGTCCCAGCTGCACCTGTGGACAATTTGTCTCCAGCCAGAGACAGGGCATTTGGCCAAACACAGAAATCTCTGTTAGGAGTACCTGGACATTTATAGCAGTAGAGACACTTGAGAGACGGACCTAAAATTAGCATGTAGACAGAATATCAGGTAAAACACTCAGAAAATGAGGTTAAGCATAATTGTCACTGTTAGGACCTATGTAAACCAAACAAATCAACAAGGACAGATCCCAACCACCAAGACCATGGCTTTTTAGTCTGCCTTCTGCACAAACACCTTACCTGATCACTGACAGACTCTGGCAGGAAGTGACAGACTTTTTCCAGCAAAGCTTCAATTTCAGCTGTCGTGGCATTCTTCTCTAGCTCTTTGTCTGCATAAGCCACCACCATCTTGCAAATATCACAGAAGCCACCTGCAGGTTTCACTACAACTGAGGAGGAGAATAAAAAACAAACCAAACATCAGTGCTTGGGTAGTTCCCCCCAAAAAGAAGAACGGAGGCAGTGTCAGCAGTGTCCTCAAGAGACATCTCATCATAGGTGAAACAGCTTATTTTGAACACCACAGACGCCTCATCACCCACCTGGCTGCTGGGGAAGCTTGCCGGCTGCACAGCATTTCAGCATGGCACACACAGCTTCAGGATTTGTTGCCTCCAAGAGCATGTCAATCACAGCCTGGCCATACACCTCGATGAAGTCCTTGCACTGGTCCTTGACACTTCCTGGGAACAGGCGGCAGACCACCTCCATCTCATGCACAATCTCCTCCTGAAGCACAGGGGAGGAGGAGTAAATGAGGGAGAGAAATTTGACTCAGTTCATAAGCACATCTCTTCTGTCTCACCCAGAACAGAAACTTTGCTGTTGTGAAAACAGGCAATAAAATTAACTTTCCTTCCCCCTTCAGTATAGCCCCATCTCAGCCAAAGCCTAGGAAGGGGTACCATGCCCACCACTCACACACCTCTGTCTTGTTGCTCTCCAAGAGGCCAGTCACTTCTTTCACCATGGTCTCACAGATTTCACACAAGGAAAAAGTCTTCTCTTGAACTAAGGCCTTCTGAGTACACAGAAGAAACACACAAACAATAAATCAGCACTGGACCACATTTGACAGGGACAATTCCTAACAGCATTTACCTAGCTGCTCAGTTTGGACTGTATTCAAAAGGTCACACAGAACTCAAAGCCAGCCTCAAAGGTCTCAGCAAAAAGCCTGTCTGAATGAACAGGTCTTTTGTATGACTAATTTCAAGACTACAACCCCCAGGCTGTATAAGGAGTTGAACTGAGTAGACACAAAGAAATAAGCAATCCAGAGACAGAAAAGAAATCAAGGGAAATATATAGTGGTTTTTACAATACCTTAATGGAGGACAACATTTCCTAGAATTGAGAGCACCCTCCTGTTTGCAAAAAAAAGCTTTGGAGAAGCCAAGGTGTTTCTTCAAACTCAAGAGCTTCAGCATTCTGACTCTGATCCCTCATCTGCACATGCAGAGTGCTGCCCCATTTTTAAAAGGGATCAAAGTATTACTCCAAACAAAGAGCAAAACTCAAACTAAGAATTTACATTTTTAAGGTGTCATTCAGAACTGCTGGAACAAGAGTTCCCCTTTCAATCCTGAAGCATTATCTTGTAGCTTTGGTTTTGAAACAAATCATCAGCTTTCCTACTTCACAAATCAGCATCAGAAACAAGAGAAGACCAGGAATTTATATGCAGGGAGACCTGGATTATTCTGTGCATAAAAGCTCATCTTCTTCTGTTTCCCTGAGTTTGTTACACTAAAGCAAAAAGGAAAGCAAAGTACAAAAAGCCCATCTTACCTCCACAGTTTCCATTTTCACCTCATGAACCACCTGAGCTGGCACCAAAGGCTGAAGGGGAACAGACTTCACAGAAGAACAGAACCCAACCATAGCACAAATGTCCTTTGGTTGCTGGAAAGAGATGTATAAGCAATTTTTAAAAGTCTAGAAGTCTCTGCCCTTTCTACAGAGCTTGTGAGCAGGGACAGAGAACAAAATTTTATAAGGCTCCAACGCAACTAAAAGTTTCAGGACTACCTCTACTTCATGTATTGCCAAAGCATTTGGTAAGGTTATAGGCAGGACAGCTACTGGATGAAATTTAGCAGTTCCTGTTAAAGAGGAAGAGGTTAAAAACCCCATTTAAAAAAACACATCCCATGAGCCACACTATGCAAGCCCTTCAAAAGGAGTTGACTTAAGAGCTACCAACACCAAAACAGGCCACCAGCAGCATCACATCAGACCTGCATCCACAAAGCTGCTCCCCAGCTTTAAATAATCACAGGAGAGGCCAATTATCTTGACTTCAGAGTTCACCCAAAAGCTGAAAGAAATGCCTAGAAGAAAGAACCTCTTTCCTCATCCACAAACTACCTTCTTTAAAGCTGCCAGAAACATCACATTCTGCAAACAGAAACAGTTTCTCGCATTACTGAACACAGCCTACAAGAAACAAAAGTGGAGCTTGTTAAAACCCAAGCCTAACCATTTGTACTGCAACAACTGAACTTCATGTGTTCTTCTCACAGTAAGAGAAAACGGCAAACAGAAACAAAGTTTTTAAAAAAGCTAAGCCTTTCTCAAAGAAACCCACTCTTCATGCATTTCTTTTTTGAAACATACATTACTAAAGGCACAAAGAAATGCCAGACATAGGCAAACTGCTCTAAGGAAGATACCCGAAGTGAGAAAGGCTGTACAGAGTGAGATACAAAACTTGAATTTTCCCACCTAAAGTCTACTTAAGCTAGAAAAAGACACCCTTGGTCCTATAGGCAATTAGAAGACCACATCTCACCTGTCACAAGCTTCCTACAGCAGAGGTTTATCCCAGAGTTAATATTAATATATCATGCCACAATCTCATGCACAGGCAAAAACAGCACCCCAGAGATACTGTGCTGCTTCAGACTACTCCAGGCAGCACCTTTAAATCAAGCCCTTTGGTTCATGCACTGAAAGAAGCAGTTCCAGGTATTAATGTTACAGCAACATCCACATACACACGTGTTCTCTCACAGAGAGATGACAGACACAAGGTCTCACAGGACAGGTTAAATTAAAAGCCCAATTTGCTCTAGGAAGCCTTCATCTTTTCAGTTCATATACTTCAAACATCTATACCATTGTTCTAGATTTAAAGGTTAACCAAGGAAAGACCTGGGGACAGCTTTGCTCAAGCCCTTTTGAGCCCAGACTTTAAACCAGCAGCTGACAGGAGCCACTGGCATGCTTCTTACACATCTATCCTTCTTCTATAAGAGGGAGGATATTTTCTGGTCTACTGGCCAAAGCATAATCAAGTTGAAATCTTAGCAGCACAAAGTGGTATCTGGAGCTGGAAGTAGGACTGATGCACTGGAGGAAGCCTATAGTCTTTCTCTGTTTTAACCGCATAAATATCCCTTGTATCTGTCAGCACTGAGTCCAATCACACCATGTGTACAGCTAAGAGAGCAAGACGTGAACCACAAGCCCTCTAAGAGCAAAGGGTGAACTACAAGCAGACTATCACCACAGGCAAGGTGCTCACCTACCTGATCCTTCTGTTGACAGGGGAGATTGGAGACAGAGGAAGAAAGGAGAAATTGAAGATAACAGTTAAGAGAAAAAACACGTCAAGCACTTGGACTGCATAAATTCTTTCCACGAAGATAATGGAATATGACACAGTCCCCACCCCAAAGATCCTCAGCTACAGCAACTCACATTTAATTGCACGGTGCTAACCAGCATTATTCATTTGCAGTTATTAAGGCATCCTGGGCAAGACTACCACCAAAGAGTCTGGACAACACTTAGATGCATACAAGGTGTAGTCATATTCCAATTTCAGGTATTAAGAACAAACTGCATCGCGATGCTTAAAATGAGAAACTTAGTGCTGTTGGAACAAAGATTAACTGACCCCCCCGGAATGTTTAGAAACAGGATGAGCTAAGTAGCCTTTAGCAACTGGAAACAAAAAAAGGCCACTGTTGCCAAATTCAGGTTCAAGTCAGCCACACATTCTACTCAGAAACTCACCTGTAATTTGTTGTGTCACCTGTGGCATTTAGGGACTGTGGCACCTAGGGACTGCATTCTCTAAGGAAAGGCTAAGCCCTTTTTTTAACGGCCCTCAGCTCTCTGGATAAAGACGTGCTATGGAGGTGGTCAGAGGTAAATGCATGTTGCTGCAGAAGGTACCACTCACTTTGCACGGCTCCTGCCAAGAGCCCAGAGAGCAGAAGCCCTGAGACAGAAATCCCAGAAGGATGTTTAGCCTTGCTTCCAGGAGACACCTTATCTCTAACACGTGAACCAATTTTGCAAAACTGTGACAAGTATTTGGGGGAGGGGGAAGTGGTTTAAGCACAGGACCGAGATAAAAGAATATAAAGGAACATGTAGAATGTATCTTGACATTTCAAAGGATTAGAGTGCCTTTTGCACTGCAGAAGTGGTTATAAAATGGAAGGAAAAGTGCTGAAGAAAGCATCTTGAAACTGAAATTACTATCCAATCAAACATCAAGTTTAAAGCATTAACACCAAGACTTACAGAGCAAGGACTCTCCCCAAAGTTTTACTGCAGTGCATGTTTCCTAAGAAGCTAGCTACACAAGCCAGAAAAATTAAGAGAAAATATTACAGTGTCCTGATCTTACCATGTGCATCATCATCTGGATGGCCAAGTCAGAATACTCAGAGATGTAGGTCTTGCACTGCAGGAATTGGGAAAAGAGTCTCGTGACTATCAAACCACTCATGCTGTAGAGTTCATCTAGAATTTTCTAATACATCTCAAGGTATTTTTTTACCTGTTCTACTTCATAACAACAAGCCTTTCAGAGCTTGTGCCAAATACAAAACGACATTTCGGGTTACAAAACTGCTGCACAGATAACTGCTTAGCCTTCTCTCTTCCTCTCAGGGCAAAAAGCCCTCCCCCTCATTGATACGACCACATTACCCAGCCAGACCATTTTTGTGAAAAAGGCCTTTAAGGGCTAGAAGCAATCTAGAGTCTGTCTCTTCCTCCCTAGTCCCACACACTCCATCCACCTTTCCTGACCATTAAGTTCACAATTTCAGTGTTATTGTTCTACTGTGTTAACACATGCAACAGAGTCTCCTTTGTGATATTTAATAGAGAATACGATCAGGGGATTAATGCATTGAGCAAAATTTTATGTTTGCTTACAGGAACAGAATTTTCAACAAAAAAGGACAGTTTACCATATCGGACATCCCAGGTCCCAAACGATCACATTCCTCCTTGGCATGAGCAACCAAAGACTTTACAAAAGAGGAGTTTGTCTTCACAGCTTCCTGAACATCAGTGACCAGCTGAATGCAATCCTGGCACACATCCCCACTAGCCTGGACAAAGAGTGAAAGAAAACTGAAGTTGACATAACTTCACATGATGTGTTTTAGAAGCTTCTGTTACTACCAAGTTTTACAAGCTATTTTGAGCTATATACAAACCTTAATAAATACTCTGTAGAATACTTTGAAGCCTGAGCTAGTAGGGAGACAAGCTACTGCTGGTGTGTGCACCGGCCACTAGATGGAGATTAGGTACCTACTCGGCTCCAAAGCCGAGATAACAGTTAAGACAACCAAGAGATTTGAAGATTGGGTTTGTTACAGACCACAGTGGGGAGGTTTCTAAATGTGGCATAGAACTTACCTGCTCCACCCACAGCAGCTTGTTCTCAACCCAGTCACTGCTCAACTCCCACACCCCATCTTGCTGTCAACACAGCCTCTGCACCCAAGTTCATTGCCTCATCTATTCCCCTTTGTCAACTGCTTGTTCTTTTCCACTCCAGTCTGTCACCTCTACATTCAGAGACAAATGCATCCCCTGAGGGGCACAGCTAGCAGGTTGCTCAAAATATGGGAAGAGTTGTTCTTCCTTTGAACCCTGGTGCCAAGCTCTCAGAAGAAATTGTTTCCAGCAAGACCTGCTTAATCACCACAGTCCTGGACAGCAACAGCACAGCACAAGACTTGCCTTTACAGACTGTAGAACTCAATCCAAGATTACAGATATGGTCCACACTGAAACAGCCCTGGCACCCTTACCTTAGGCTTCTGCTTGGGCTTGTCCTGAGGGTAAAGGAGAAGAGGCACGTTAGCCATGAACGGGGATGCCAGTTCAGAGAAATCCAGCTCTGGGATCTTATTGGTCTGGAGCTGTTTCTGGAGCTTCATTGCTGCAAGGTGCTTCTGAAGGGACTGGCACAGAGCGAGGGCACTGCACACAACCTCAGGTTTATCCTAGGGGAGACAAGATGCACACATAAAGCTCCAAACTGACGTCACTTATAAAGTTCAGAGTAGAGAGTCATTCAGCTGAAACATGGCAAGACAGGGAAAACATTTCATAGCAAGAAAGCAGTCTGCAAACTAATACTACCAGTGATCCACACAGGACTGAAGGACCATATGCACAATTCTAGGCAGAAGAGAAATTGGGGCATCAACAGGAGCACAACTTTTAATACCAACAGCTAAAAATTGTTATCTGCTTACGAGCTCTTCCTTGATCATATCCATGATAACTGGTAGGTAGGAATCCACAATTTCTTTGCACTCAGAGACCAGGCCTGGGTCAGGAAGAAACTCACACGTCTTTTCCAAGTAAGAGCGGATCTCATCCTATGAAAGATGAGGTGAGCATAGATAGATTACCTCTCTCTCTCAAATGCTCCTTCCATTCCCAAAACGCTCAATACAAAGCCTGAAACAAGCTCCTCGGACTCAGGTAGGTCCAGGTAGCGACAAGCCAAACTAGAAGGAGGTTCTACACTATAGATGTATTTCCCCCAGTTCTGGACCTTCGGTGAGACCCTGCCACACCAAAAACATGTCATACTGCTTGTGTGGCCTTCACAGTCCAGCCTTACCAGAACCAAACATTTACATTTAAGAGGAAAAAGTGAACTTATGGGCTCGTGGGACAGTGACTTGTTTATACAAAGTACTCACAGATTGGCAAAAGGGAAGCAGTGCCCACAAACCAAAACGAAAGCCACTTGGTGTAACCACCCACTCCTAGAGACTGCAGTGCCCCACCTTTTAAGATTGATGCCCCACTGGCACATGAACAATTTTATCAAGCATCTACAGTCAATCACAGATGTGTTAAGGCATGGGAAGCTCTAGAATTTTCTCATTTCTAAACCAGTAAAGGCTGTTTAAAAGCCTTTTCCTCATGCACTTTCAACATCTGTTGCTTATGTTAGGAAAACAACAGAGACTATTCTTTCACCCCCCCCACCACAAGATCTCGAAAACAAATAATGTTCTGGAGTGAGGAGAAAAGGAGCTCTGCTTACCTCAGTGCCATTATCCTTCAAGACCTTGCCAGCCACCGTCACAAGCTCCTTACACAAGTCACAGGGAATACTGCTCTGGAGAACAAAGCAGAGTTACTTGGAGAAAGAATTAAGTGCCTGTAAGAGCAGTGTGTGAACAACAACACAAAGAATAAATATACATTTGGAATTAAGTTAAGGAAGAAATAATGGTTGAGGCCAGGGTGGGAAAAGGTATTTTTAAACAGTGAGGCTATTTCAAGCATGTCCAGGCTCCAGTTTCTTCAGTAAACCAACACTGTATGAAGAAGCTGGCATGCTACCAGTTGCTCATTTCACCTTGTCCCAGTCCCTTGAAGTAAAAAGTTGATTGCCCCAAGACACCTTCTCCTTTTACCTTTTTCTTCAGTGAGTTCACACTTGCTAGAAATCTTAGAACATTTCAGGCAGCTTCAATCATTGCAATTGTGCTCTGACATTCCTCTCTTCCTCTACTTTTCCTTAAACTGAAATACCTCTGCACAGACAGTCAACGTGGACTGAATGCATCTGTGAGTAAAACACCTTTTTCTCCCCTAGAAAACTGTGAAACAATACCCAAACTACAGCTACATCTAGTAAAGCAGCCCTCACATTTAGTGCAAATGTAACTTGAAAAGCTGCACTAAATGTAACATTTGTACTATTATTTACTGTCATGACTTTCATAATTTAGCATATGCTGCATCTTTCTGGGAATTGTAACCTTCGAGAAAGACCTAAAGAAATACACAGCTTTTTTCGTAATAGTCGCTCAAGTTCAGAAAATATTCCTATGAATTAGGAGTCAGTAATAAAGAGGAACGAGTGAAATCCACAAGCTCCATTCCATACATTGCTGGGTGATTGTGCAACAGGTCACGGGAGAAGTCAGCA
The DNA here is from genome assembly GCA_013397775.1 of Eulacestoma nigropectus. Taxonomy (NCBI): domain Eukaryota; kingdom Metazoa; phylum Chordata; class Aves; order Passeriformes; genus Eulacestoma; species Eulacestoma nigropectus. Next base: position 98,488 of record VZTE01002686.1, read on the forward strand.
GACAAGTTGTGCAAGACGGAGCAGTGAAAAGCAACCTTTAGCTAGCACCCAAATGAAGGCACCGCAACCTCGGCAGCCGGATGTAGCACTTAACTCCAATCAGAGGCTTGAGAGATCTTCCTCAGCACATGGAAACCGGCCACCTCAGCCCCAGGTGGGCCTGGGAGGTCTTGGAGGTTGACACTTACCACGGCAGGCTTATTCCAGACATTCTGCTGGCAGTGTTTCACCGCCCCGCACTGCGACGCCGTGCGAATGCTCTGACACCACACCTCTGGCCCTTTCACACATTCCTTCTGCCACAGGACAGGGCTTGCCACAGCTGCCAGAGAGAGAAAACAGAATCAACCTTTCCAGCTGCATGCCTGAATGATTCCCACTGCAGAGCAAGCACGTTAACACCATACAGTATAACCACCTGTCTATTAATGTTTTTAAGCACATTTCAATCCAGCAATTTTTGACCTGTCCCAAACTCTGACTAGAGACTCAAAGAAAAAAAACCTAGAAAAGCCACAACAGTTGAACTTCCCTCATGAATTGCCCAAGTGTCAGCACCTCAGCAGTCCATTCCCCCATCACCCATCTTTTGCAAAAAAGTTTTAAAAATCCCAAAATACAAAACCTCACTTTGCTTAGCACACAAGAACCACCAGATGACTTGAAACAGAAAAACTGCTCATTAAAGAAACCTACCCCTCAGACAGCTGATTCTCAAAGCTACAATCTCCCTTCTCTCCTGTCCTACTGTCACTTCAACTCCGAACCAGCTTGTAATTGTTGTCTGCATTCCTCCTCCCACATGAACCATCCTGTTCTCGCACAGCAAGTAAGAGTGAGGACAGAAATTAGATTAGGAGCCACAACAATGTACACATTGCATGGAAGACTTAAGAGCAGGTACGGACCAAAACACTGACCATAAACAGAAAGCTTTAAGAATGTTCTTAAGGAATGTTCTATTGTAGTTTTTAGACGCACTAAATCTATTTAGACTTCCTTTTTTTCTCTTGGTCAGGCCTTCAACTGTGTACATAAAAATCTGTGGGGGTGAAAAAATGTACCAGTCCTTTTTTGGACATTACCTCCCATCTCATGTGGGACTCCCCTGCAACCTATAAAGTTTTCAAGTAAGATACAGTATACCTTTTCTGGACAGTCCTGGTAAAGAATTGTAAAATATCTGCACTATGAGTAATCAGTAGGACAAGTGAATCAAATGCACATTTTCGCTGACTTTCCAAGCTTCTTTTTTTTAATTGTGCTGTCTGACCTGACACCCAATTTCTACCAGTTTCTAAAACCATCCTATCTGTCAGTAAGCTCTGTATCTTCAGGAGACAATGCCCTACATTGCACTAACCAATCAAGAAACAACTCCTAAAAGGCTACAGCAGACAGGCTCCAAAGAAATCCTACACAGTCCAAGCCTACGGGGCACTGCTGCCAGAGTTTATAAAAATAAAAAAAACCCAAAACAAAACATAACCTATTAGTTGTACAGGTGCTATCTTTATATTAATGCTATCTACACATCACAAAACCCTGTCAAATGACACTGCCCACCACGAGGCAGGAGTTAAGCTGTTTCATTCCTACAAAGCTTCTAGTAAGGTTACAACAGATGAACAATCACTTTTCCATTTCTCATGTTTTGTTCTAGGCAATTAGAGGATCGATTTAAAGCTGAATTACCAGTTCATCTACAAGGTACAGGGCCACCACTAATCAAACAGCCAGAGAAACACTGCTTTAGAGGTGGCATTCCATAGCCTTCTCAGCTGTTGATTTATAAAGCCTGTTTACACTGGATTTCAGAGGAATGACCCATTTATTTTAAGAAAAACGTGCTTTGCAGGCCTAATTTTTTACACAAGAGCTTGATGCTTGCCATTCTCTCACCCAGTTAAAAGCCTTCATCGCATATTATTCTTGAGCAGGACAGCACAGTGGTACTGCTTGGGAGAATGCGGGAGTAAGACTTCAAAGCTTCTAATAATGTATGGTTAGCAAAATATTTACAGCCTGTTCTAAACTCCAGCATTATTGATCTGGAAGCACTGAGAATAGTTAATTTTCAAAGTCAGACTGGCCAGCCAAAGAGCTGTCAGCTCTGGCAGGGTGACAGTAAACAAGAATACACTTGGTTGAGGGAAAGTTATTCTTCCCTTTCAGATACTGGCATTGAACACTGGTAGGAAGGCTCTGGAAGGCAGAGTCAAGCTCTGAATAAAGTCTACCAAGACCTGGACTTCAAACAGTGGAATTAAGGGTTCCCAACTATTTACAAGTACAGCTTTTAACCTATGCCTTTATCAAAACACAATTATTCCCCCTACACTGAAACATATTGTAAACTACAAAACTGAACTATACAACTCCAATAATAGTTATTCCAAGCAGTTTCTCAAACTCTTGATTTAGGAGAGTCTTAAAAGCCAAATGGAGGCATTCATGCTGTCACTTGCATTGGTTTGATCAGGCTCTTAGTGAGCTTTCCCGTTTTGTTTGCTTTTTTACTTTTCAGATCCTGTCACTGTATGACTTTGCAGATCTGTAGCAGCTTCACAACAATGTATTGTTCCTTCTTCCTCACGGCCTTAACAACAAGTTGTTATTAAGTGCATGACAAAAATCCTATGCTTCAGATTTATTTTTACTTATCAGCTTTGTTGGCTGTGTGTCTTTCACAAATTTCCTGCTCCACGGCTTCTGTATCAAACAGATGCTCACACAGTCACAATGCTCTGACTTGTTCACAAGGAGGAAAAAAAAGTCTTAAAATTAGATTGATTTTTGACAGTGCATTGACTACTTCATGCCTCTGATTGCACTGTTTCCCTGCATTACATCTCACCACCTTGAAAAATGAGTATTTTCTCAGAAAGGGTATAAACAGCAACATTTTGTTCAGATTCTGCTCAAAGCAGTGCCACTGGGCAGTCACCTCAAATTTGAGAGTAAGGACACGAATGCTTATCTGCCATCCTCCAGAGAGGACCAAAGACAATCTTACAAGCACTTGAAAATAACGGCAAAGAAGAGGCAAAAGAAGTAAGCTGTCCCTAAGCCAGTGAACACTAAAAACTAGTTTTAGGATGCAAGTAAGCACTCTAAACACTTTCCCACTGGTATTATTTAAAGTCCTCACTCCTGCACAATGTCAGAGCAAGAGCAAAATGCCACTTTACTTACTGACTTTTCTGTCAAAAAAGCCAACAGATTCAGGAAACCTCAATCAGCTACAGCACAGGATGAACCTACAAGATGAACTTACCTACAGAAAACAGAAAATGATGGAACAGCAGTGCCCTTTCAGCTGCAAAGGACATGGCAAAGTTCTTTTCTTCTGAGAAGACAACTCTAAATTTTATGTCTTCAGTACAGATCTTTCCAGTCAGACAGTGACCAAGCAAATTTGTTTGTTAGGGCCACACATGGTTGGCACATTTTAGAGCAGCTACAGAACAAAAATAACACACACTAATCACAGCTTCTTTTCTGACACGTTCCACAGTGACTTCAAACATAGTTAAACTTTTATTAGTTTGTTGTGTATTATGTGGAAGTACTTTTGTTTGAAATATTGTATCTTATACAAAAGGATGCACCTTCATTGCAACAAAATCCACCCTCCCCTTCTGAACAGCCTGGGAAAAACAGAAATAAAGCTAAAAAAAGTCTGCATTAATTCAGATCTTGCAGATTCAGAAAATAATAGCTGGAAACTCTTTACTGTTACCACTTTTTCCCTTTTAGCTTGTTCTCCTATTTAACTATGAAACAGAATTTTTCCCTCATATATTAACTTATATTACAACAGAAGCAAACATGCCAGTGAAGTGTGTTAAGACCTTGTGCTGTCTCAGAACAAACAGTTTTAACTCTTCCATCCAAACAGCCTTTGCTACAAAAGGAGCAACACCTTAACATGGTATTTCACATCCCCAGCACAGCAGCAACCCAAGAGAAAGCAAAGTACCATCAGTTACCTCACAAAGCTCTCAGTGCTTGATAGAAAAACCCAAGGGAATTATTTTGTTATCTCTGGCATCTCTTTATTTTATATATTCTCCTTTATCTAAAGTCATCCATTTTTGAACAGATTTCTCCTTTCTCTGTAGATTAGCTCCCAACAGTCACATGCCATGTCCACTAAGACCTGTCCCCCCCGTTTCCTGAAGTTCTTGCAAGCCACTATTTTTAGAGCATCAAACAAGTTTATCTGTGAAGGCCAAGGTGTTTCTTTACTTGTCCTCTTCACTGGTTTCTCCCTGCTTGAACCACTTCAGATGTAGCTTCTTCAATTTAAGAAAAAACAGCTTTGCTTTACCAAGTTTATCCTAACATTGAGACACAAATTTGGGAAGTAGAGTGATGGCCCCCTCAGAAAACATCACCTTTTCCACTTGGCTTATAGAGCCATGCATGTGAAAGCACAGCTCAGTTCTTCACCCCTCTCCAGGAAACAGGAACCTAAAAGGAAGCTTATAATGTCTGGATTATCATTCTGCAAGGACAGCTACAGGAAAATCGTTAGGCAATTACCTTTCTTGGAAAACACCTTCCCTTCCCTCAAGCCTTTGTCTCACTCTTCTTCCACGGAGAGCCAGTCTGAATTTTTTCCCCTAGATTCTCAGAAAAACATCCTAAGAAATCCCCTCCAAAGATGCACTGAAGCTACAAATGAGACCTAAAAGTTAACACCTTATATAAGCATCAATGAACGCAGATTCTAAGGAGCCAGACCAGATGCCCTAAAGAGCCAAAGGATAAACCAGAAAACTACCATCCAGAACACAAAGAAATTCAACCTGAATACCCCAGCCTCCTCCAAACTAAACTGCTAGAAAAACCCTTGGTTACAGACAAATTAACCTGTAATTTGGGGGAAAAAACCCCACGAGGATAAAGTGCTGAGCTGCTGTTCAACTCAGTGGATTGAAGTAAAACGTGAAGATCATCTAGGGTGCTGTCAACTCATGCTTTTGTGATAGTCCAACTTGTCCAAGTGTATTAACCTACTGATCAGGAAGGATGTTATTCTCAGGCTGTCCTACTTGCAATGTTAAAAAAAAAAAGATCATTCATTATCTCCCAGAGACACCACAGACCAAGAGAATGCATCAGCCTCTGCCATCTGTGCTCTGTTAGTTACTGACTTTTCCCCATGTCCTCTGAGACTTGCAAAAGCAAAGTGTGTTTAAGTTAAATAAGTCAAGAGGGATCAACTTCTCTTCACCAAAGCTTAAGAAGTGTCAAGAAGTAAAGGAGTGACCCCAACCTGAAGTTATCTGAAGGGCTCAATACTCCACAGCCTCTCTGGCCAGTTAATGAGTAAAACTTCAAAAGTTGTAACTGCATCACACACCAGTGACTCTTGCCAAAGGGTTACTATGCCTCTGGATTAATGAGGCAGTAAAAGTGACCATAACATTTGAGGGATTACAGGCAATTTGAAGAAAAATTGGAGGAAATGTGGCTAACTGTTATCAGCATTCCAGTTAAAAATGAGTCTTCCTGTTCCAGTATCTACCGACAAAAAACCAAGCTTGAAACATTTCTAACTAGAGCGATGGGCAAGAAATTAATTTGGAGTTAATACCATAGCCAGGCTCTTCCTCAAAGTGGGGAGCTCATTCTCATTTTCGGACACTGCCTCTACCTCAGGTGCTCCCTTGCTTCCCTCACCAGAAGACAAGCATGGCAAGGGAAGCAGTTTGCATAGGTACAAGCAATCGCAATAAAGTTACAGAGAGCAGAGAACTGGATGAGCTGGGACAGTAAAATCACCTCTACTGGCCCAGTGAATCGCCCCAGGTAACGACAAAGGTTGCAATACAATAATTTCCAAGTTGGCCATATGTTGCCAAGCAAGGCCTGACCTTTGCCTGAGATTTTCTGTGGCAGAATCCAGACGAGATAAGTGGATGTTCTAGGGCACCTGGTAGTCATCAAGAGTACGTGGTCCCATACAGTATGCTAAGATATTCCCAAAAAGTTATGAGTAGCATTTTTCCCTGCAGCAGATCCCTGAAGAAATACACAAAAAATGTTTTGGGCATACTTGTTGTCCATCTCCATTCTTTCTGGTTTTGTTCTGGTTTTTTTTTTTTGCAGAGATGCAGGGGACAGATTTCATGTGAGTCTCTGCAGAAATCCTGTATTTAACATCCCCTTTTCACCAGACAAATATATCCACAGCACAAAGACTGGGAAAATCTGCTGTCTGGCACCTGAAACCAAACACTGCCCCATGACCACATACAGAGAAGCACTGCCCTGAAATATAGACACAGACTTCAATATAGCCTTTTTAAATTGCAATAGCAACTCTGATATTTTAATAGCAGCAAATGAATTGCATTTAAAAGCTGCTCCATAAAGAAAAAAAAATAAAACAGAAAGTGAGTAAATCCTTTAAGAAAAAACAAACTCTCTCTTTTTATGTCATAGAGTTCTAAGGCGTTGCCCCAACCTGCTTTGAAGAATCAGATCTACATGAGACACTTAAACAAAAACCCATGGCAAGCAGCAGTAACTGGTCCTGCTTCCCCCACAGATATAAAATCAAAATGTCCCTGCATTTTATACCAGAAAGGCCTTCCCTGAAATAGCACAGTCCAGCCTCCCGGGGAGCCTCAGCTGACATCATGTGACACATCCAGTTTTGCTGACAAGCTCCCGCTCTCTTGCTCCAGCCTCCACATCATCTCGGTGTTCAGAGGCTCCCAGAACAGCTCCTTTGCGGAGCACGAACAGCACAAACCGGGAATGCGGAAAGGCCGCACGGGGCTCGGGCAGCTCTGTGGCTCCGACGGGAGCAGGCAGAACGGCTGGCTCAGCTCCTCCAGACACAACCAACACCAACCCTTTCTATTTATACCTCCCTGGCAAACAAGGAGGGGATTGTGCAAGGGCAGGTTTGCACAGGGCACGTGACTGGTGTGCTATCAAAGCACCGGCTTCGGTATGTGACGGCCTGATGGTGCCTCGTAGCCACAGTTACTCCTCCAAGAAAACACAGGTTTTATTTTTATATAATCACAGTTCCATTTAGGTTAGAAAATACCTCTAAAATCATCAAGTTCAACCTGTGATGGATCACCACCTTGTCATCCAGATCAGAGCACTGAGTGCCAGGTCCAGACATTTCTTGAACACCTCCAGGGATGGCAACTCCATCACCTCCCTGAGTAGCTCATTCCAGTGCCTGACAACCCTTTCGGAGAAGGAATTTCTCTTGATTTCCAACCTTAACCTCTCCTGGCATAGCTTGAGGCTATGTCCTCTCATCCTGTCACTTGTTCCTTGGGAGCAGAGCCTCACCCCCACCTGGCTGCACCCTCCTGTCAGGGAGTTGCAGAGACTGAGAAGGTCCCCCCCGAGCCTCCTTTTCTCCAGGCTGAGCCCCCACCAGCTCCCTCAGCTGCTCTTCACTGGACTTACCCTCCAGACCCTTCCTCAGCTCCATTCCCTTCACTGGACATGCTCCAGCACCTCAGCATCCTTGCAGTGAAGACCCAGAACTGGACACAAGATCTGAGGTGTGGCCTCAGCAGTGCCCAGCACAGGGGGACAGTCACTGCCCTGGTCCTGCTGGACACACCATTGCTGATACAAGACACCCTCCACTCTTCTCCTAATTTAACTGGCAGCAGTGGGCTGCACCAGCCTGGCTTTTTTTGTTCGAAACCACACTGAGAGCAGAACAAGCCTGCAAACTACAGAACATAGTCCAATTATCTGCTTTATCCACATCCTCAAGAAATTCAAGCCAGGCTAACTCAGCCTACAAATTTCCTGTCCTCAGAGGTTCTGACCAGTGTTTGCTAGAGAATTACACATTAACTTGAATCTTCCTTCCTTACAAGGTTTTAAGGCTACTATTTTAGGGGAGGGTAGACGTGAAAAAATCATATCCTTAAAGTCTTTACTTTCCACTCCCAGCTTAACTTTTAATTTAGGAAAAAGGGGGGAAATATTCAGTTAAAGAGAAACTGAGTCCTGCTTTAACAGCACACTCAGCCTTCCTCCTCCTTCCCTGGCCTCAAAGACAAGGAATAATCAGAGCGCGCATCAGTAGTCCGGAGATGCCAGGACCTGTACACCCTGCTTTAATTCCTCCGTGTCTCCCTTAAGGGGAAGATGTACAGAAGCCCTGTAAGTAGGTCAACCAAAAACCCTCACGGCCTGTAAGGCAGCCAAGTGACTCCATTAGGATCTGACAAGGGTGGCTGAATTTTTACACAGCTAATTAGCAAGCTCAGCAGAAGAAAACGGTGTTTCGGGTTGTCACAGCAAAATCTTCAGGAGAATCTGCATGGTAGGTGAGGCAATTAACATTCCTAACAGAACCCTGGTGAAAAAAAGACAGCTGTTTATTTGTGTTAAAAGAGTGACTTCCTAAGGAAAAACCGGCCTGACTAGTCTCCTGCTACCCTCAGCTGCGTACAATGCCTTTAACAGGTAGGCCAAGCGAACTCTCATTGCTGAACTGGTTTCTCATTGCAGTTTCCCTAAATACACTAAAGGGAAAGCCGGTAGATACTTCAAGGTGAAGCCTTTTCACTTTCAAAGCGCAAGAAACTGCAATGATTTCAGCGATTTGGAAACAGTCCCAGAAGGAGTGGTAACTGATGGCAGCAGTGTAGAGCAGACTCAAAAGACACTATTAAAGCAGATAAACATGCAGAGTGAAAGCTGATATCTGCTTTCTTGCTTCCTGCTTGAAAAGTCTGAGATAATCCATTAAACTGCCCACATATCAGCATACTAAATATTATCAGTGTATCTAGGGGAAGGTGTCCCTGTCCTCGGCAGGGGGTTGGAACTAGATGACCCTTAAGGTCCCTTCAAACCCAGGCCATTCTATGATTTTATGACACTAAAACTACAATAAGGTACCATCATGAAAAATTTCATAGGATCATGTACTGTACTATGCCAGCTGGTTATGCCCTATGGCCTTTAAACACCCAGCCGGGCTTTTTTTTTTTTTGGTTGCCTTTTGAAATGCTGCAGGTTAAACTTGTAAGCAAATAAGCTCTAAGATTAAAATAGTCTTATTTAGAAGAAAATTCTCCAAGTAACTGTGCACATCACATCCTTACATTTTGGGGGTTCTAGCTATTCCATCCCGCAACCTAAAGGTGTATTACCACTCATCAGACTATGAATCATTTCTGTACCTCTGTCAAGCTTCTGCAATGTACAAAACATAAGCATCGCATGTTCTAACCTCTAATCCTACAGCTAAAGGGAGAGTATCATCTATTCCTCCCACCATTTTCACCTCAGCAGCAACAGGTACCGAGGCAGCGAGCAGCAAAATCAGTGGAATTTTCCACATAGAGCAGGAGATACTAATGCAAGAACACAACAGCAAAGGCAACCTCCCACCATCTGCAAGAGGATTAGCAGCCATCTATCCCTACAGTGACGGAGATAAACACCGCTGCCGGCAGGAAAAACAGTCCCTCCCAGTTGTCCCCACCAACCTGGGATCTGAGCTGCCCGATTCCTTCCATCGGGAAGTCATTTCCCTACCAGCAGCGGGAATGGCCGGATCCTCACGGGGACTCCCCGCTTCTCCCTGCGTTTCCCTAGCGCTATTTTTGGGCGACCCGCCCCCCCCCCCAAACACAGCCTTTCCATCACAGCCACCCCGAATGCGCCCTTG
>VZTE01002686.1:108276-123464 GCA_013397775.1 Eulacestoma nigropectus
CGCTCAGAGAACCTCTCCCCGAGCCCGCCGGGGCTCAGCTGATGGGGAAGGAGCTCGGGAGGCGGAGGGCAGCGCTTACCGGCGGCCAGGAGGCCGAGGAGGCTGAAGAGCCCGAGGATCAGCGACCGCGCCATGGCTCCCCTTCCTTCTCCGCCTGCAATGCGGCGCCGCCGGCACCGCCCGCTCCCACCCTTATATAGGGGCGGGGCGCGCACGCGCGCACACCGCCCCGCCTCCCGCGCACGCGCACTGGCGGGACAGGGGAGGGGGAGCCGGGGCTCTGAGGGGGCGGCTCAGGGGGCGCGAAATGGCGGCCTCGGGGCCGTGTTGTGAGGGGCAGAGCCGCGGCTCCCCGGGGCCCTCTGCGAGCCCCCGCCGCTGGAGACGGCGTTGTCAGGCCGGGAAAAAAAAAAAGCTTTCAAGGCGATTTTTGCCTCCACGGGCTCTGCCCTGAGGCAGTGGCAGTCCCAAAGGCAGGAGTCCCAGCACATAGACCTTCCAGGCTGGCAGCATTGATTGAGGCCCACAGCAACATGGAGACATAGTGTTAAGGGGTTGGAACGGACCTTCTCCGACGCCCTGCCATGGGCCTCCCACTGGACCAGGTTGGCCCAGGCTGTATCCCACGTGGCTTTGAACAGTTCTAGGGATGGCACGTCCACATCCTCCCTGTGCAGCCTGTGCCAGTACCTCACAGCCCCTACAGTAATAAAGTTTCTTCCTAAGATCCAACCTAAATTACCTCTCATTCCCTAAAATTATACCTATTCCCCCTTGTCCTGACACTACAATTGCTGATGAAGAGTCCCTCCCCAGCTTCCCTGTGGCCTCCTTCAGATAGCGGGATGTGCTGTGAGGTCTCCACACAACCAAACATCATGCTGGACATGTGCCACCACAGTGCTTCCCACTCACAGGCTTCCCATCTTCCTTGGGAGGCAATGGGAATGCTGTTTCTTCATTGTCATGCAGGGAAGGCTCCCTGTTGTCACAGGGCAGCCAGGTATCCCTGTGGTCCAAATGAACAGCAATTAAAAGTACAATTAAGAACAACAGCCTGAATTCACTCGCTTGCTATTTCCCAGCCTCTTACTCCTGCTATGCCCCTTGCACTCATACAGCCAACTGGGAAAAAAAACTGAGCGAAAAAAACTGAGCAAAAAAAAAAGGGGGGGGGGGGCAAAAAAGCAGTGTTTTCCTGACTGGATCAACAAATTGAACCAACTCAGTCAAGGGACAGAGCAGATCTCTCATGGGCTCCCCAGGACTGGGCAGAGCTGCCAGACCAGCTCCCCTCTTCTTCTAAACCCACACTCAAGGCTTGCTGTAGCTGGAAGAAGGGTCCTCGATAATGCTTCCCACAGCCTGGGGAATTGGGCATCCCCCGCGGCCTCAGCATAACACAAACCTGTCCCATCTAAAGAGCTTACCCTCTGCCAGGCTTATCCTGCCCGGTTCGTGGGGATCTTCCAGGTACTGCCCTTCATTTGAGGGCACACATTACCTCGTTAGGTCCTTACCTACGTGTTCATTTTTCAAGGACCAGAGTTGTTGATAACATTTAAGGTTTACTTGCAGCATGAGGATTAGGAGGAAGCGGATCTGTTCTAGTTCACTTTGCCAGGCTATACCAAACAGCGTAACACACATTTCTCCTTTTCTAATAAGGACCCTTTAAAAGCCAAGCTAAGAAGTCACAGTTAGCATGTTTTTCTTCACAAACCGCATCAGGAGAACTTGATGCTTACACAGGCCTTTGCCCCTCTGTAAGTCAGCACAGCTTCATTCGGAGCCTGCAGAGCCTCTGCTATCGCCACCATCAGGAGCCAGGTTCTTAGATAATTCCCAAACTGGAGCCAGGTGCACCCAGACTGAATCAACGAGGCAGAAAGCCACCCCCAATTTTGGCCAGACTAAACAAGCAACCTTTACTCTGGCTCTAAGGCCACCTTGCCTAGGCAGGGCTCAGTGTACTGCCCTTATCTCAGGAGTGCACATAAAGTGTTGACGAGGCACCTCAACTTTCCAACCAGCGGTCAGCTACTAACCTAGGAAAACACACACCAAAGAAAAGAGCTTTGTGAAGAATATTTAAAAGGAGGTTAAGTAAGACTGTCTGGAACAGGAGAGCTATTTCAGCAGGCAGGGTGTTTTTCTTCTGAGAGCTGAAGGACAGGGGGAAGGAAGGACTAGCTTGGAGCTAGCAAGTTCTACCCCCAATCTGTTATCATTTCAGGCTAGCTCAGGTTTTTCTGGAGCTTTGCCAATTCCCATTGATTTGGGGCCTTTTTTCTCTCTCTCAAGCACACAGAATATAATATTTGGCAATAGCAAATTGTCTCCATGACTAAGCTTTCCTGGTGTAACCATACTGCCTACTAGTTTCCTCACTTAAAAATGGGATTAAACAAAATAAAATGGCATCAAGAGTTCAAGCACAAGCTGTCTGCCATGGATGTTTGGAAGAGTGGGAAACTCCAAAGGGTATCTCAGCCTGGTGGGATCAGGTCCAGCTCACAGATGTGAGCTGAGACCTGGCACTGAGGGCACGAGCTGCAGCCACCAGCCACCATCTGCCTACCACCTTCTGCTTTTGCTGAGCTTCTGCTGAGATTTGGGGGTTTTCCTGGAGATAAACCTCCCAGATAAGGTGCCAGACAGGGCTTCTCAGGAAGGGTCGTGGCTTGTCTGTAGTGGCATACAGCTGAGTCACTTGGCTGTGGCTGAGGGAGGAGGAGGCCTTCCCCAGCCTAAACTTGGTTTTTAGCCCCATTTTCTGGGAGACACATGCTCTGCGTAGAGAAAGTGAATAGGAAGGGCTCAGAAAGCTGCAGCCAAGTGAGGGACTTTCCTGCAGCTAAACACATGACTCACTTTCCAGCTGCCTCCCCTACCAACCAGTTGGACTGGGCTGGCACCAGAGCCCGGGCTGGTTTTGATGCTCAGTTTTGTCGTGCCTACAGCACATGAATTCCTTCCACGTCACCTCGCCCTCCTGGTGCCCAATTCTCTGCTTTGCATAAGTGGAGCACGTGAGGAATCTCTGTTTGGCAATCCCGGGAGGCCAGCCAGAGGCCCCTGCAGGCTCTGGTTTTGCAGCTGCAGCCAGCTCTGCAGGAGAAGTGTTCTCTTTGCAGAAGAAAAAAAACCAAAACAAGTGAAATAAATAGAGAGGCGTTTTCCGCAGCAGCCTGGCTTTCAGACTGCTTTGCATTTCCACTCAGACTGCAGCAGGAGGAGGAAGAGAAGCAAAGCCAGCCACTAACTACAGCCTGACAGCCTCGGTGCAGAGCTTTGGACACGTCTGAAGTTTATTCCAACCCAAGACCAGCCTCCCTGTGATTCACCAAATGGTTTGGCTTGCGGGTCCCACTGGAGTGGAGACAGACGCCCACACACACCCCTACCCTTCCTCACCACCAACAGGATGCAGAAAAATAGCTCCTGCTCTGACATTATTCCTACAGCAGAAAGCATCAGAACATTTTCCAAATGGGATGGCAGTGCTGCAGGGACTGCATCCAAGGGCAGAGCTGCAGCTTGGCAACACCAGCAGCAGCCAGGGCAGGTGGGACATGTCCCACTCCTCCTGGCACACACACAAAAAAGAAACTACCAAAAAACACAACCCTGACCCACAGAAACAGATGGTTCTTGACTGGATCAGGGGCCTGAATTAGCCCAGGGCGCAGAGAGCAGCATGTGATGAGCCAGCTGGGCTGTGAGAGCAAGACTACAGCAGCTCCAAACCGAAAGAGAGTAGGTTTAGATGAGATACGAGGAAGAAATCCTTCCCTGTGAAGGTGTGAGGCCCTGGTAATGGGCTGCCCAGAGAAGCTGTGGCTGCCCCATCCATGGAAGTGTCCAAGGCCAGGTTGAACATAGCTTGGAGCAACTTGGTCCAGTGGAAGGTGTCCCTGCCCATGGCAGGGGGTGGAACAAAATGGCCTTCAAGGTCCCTTCCAACCCAAACTATGCTGTGAGTCTATATGACACCACACATTTCCGGCCTCTCAGCCCCTGGCATCAGCACAAACAACCCCACACTGCCGAGCCCAGTGACTGATCTGGCTTTAGGAGTGATCCCTTCCTCTCCCCAGGCAGTTTTTTGCCTGGATTCGGTTCACTGTCTGAACGCCTGTGGCACAGCATGGGGTGAAAGCATTGAGGACCATCCCCCTTTGGCAGCCGTGCCACAGCAGAGCTCTCAATTAACACTGGCATGGTCACAGGCCGCATTCCTTCCCACGTTCAGCTCAGCCACAACTTAATTATCTAAAAGGGTCACATCAAGTGCACTGGATTTTCCAAGCAAAGCATAACATAAAAGCTCAAATCACTGCAGCTAATTCTCATTTCAGTATTTCCTTTGTCAGCTGTCACAAGTTGTGCATTTTAGTTTTAAGCTGTGGTTTGTTTCCAGGTTTCCTCAGCATTTTACGTACTACTTACTGGGATTAAACTCCTGTTTCAAGGCAAACCATATCCAAAGGCAACTGATACTTCAAACCAAGTAGATCAACACAAAGAGTGTCAGCAGCCATAAATGTTTTGCCCTCGTGAACCAGGATTTCTGACCAGCTCTAGCAAGATCTGGAACAACAGAGTTGCCAGAAAAGCAGACGATTCCTCCTAAATATAAGGGAATCAACAGTGCAGCACCACCTCATCAATGTTTTAAAGGGTAATGCACCAAGATGCAGAATTCTGTTCTTACTCCCGTTGTGTCATCCTGTCAAGGTCATAAGCAGTAAGATTGCAGCCAGATAAATCTCTGCCACAGCCTTTGAAGGAGGGTTTCTTTTTATAAATGTAAAGTAATATGTTTCTGTAAATCCTATTTACCCCACCCCCCAAAAAATTAGAACTACACATCTCGGTTATCTGTTGGGTTCCACTATGTGGTGACAGAGAGATAAGCCTGGAAGGCCGGAGAGACAGCCTCTTTCCTGGGCCCGGAGGTGACCCTGGGACTGTATCCAGGTCACCGGGGATGGGCGGAGAGAGGTTTGTGGCTTGTGGACAAAGCTGGAGCTGTGAGAAGTGAAGATTGTACTTTGTGACCTTACAGGGTATTGTTTACCTGTTACCATAATAGGCAACGTCTGTGCACTGCTCCAGGTGATAGGGAGACACTGTGGTGAACATCTTTCCTGTTTCCATGATGTTATATCCTGTTCTGTGGGGGTATTTAGGGAATTCACACTGCGCAATAAACGGGGATTTTGTCTTTGACTTTGCACCTGAAGGAGGGCAGAGTTCGCCCATGCGTGATTACTGCAGTTATCGAGGAAGAAAACAAAGGAAAATGTGTAATAGATTTTAAAATATACTTTGGAAATACCGAAAATATAAAGCCTGACCAAGAAAAAGAAGATTTTAGGACTTCTTTACGTCCCATTCATACTACAGCAGAGAAGCAGCTCTCCAGCAGCTCCCAGGAAGCAGTACCTCTTTTGGTTCCTGACTTGCCCATAAAGATCCAAAGCAGATGACTTGGGCTTCTTACTGGGAACTAAGATCCTCTCCAATAAGAGGAGCAGGCTTGATTTTTTTAGGATTTCTGCAGTAAAAAAATAGGGTTGAACAGAAGAGTGCCTCTATCTATTCCTGCCTGGCACTGGCCTCCCTCCCTCTGTCACATTGTGCCATTGCACTGAAGCTCACTACCATTTCCTAGAGCAGCCAGGTCTTTGGAGCTCATCTATCCACAGAAGAGATGCTTTCCAGAAGGTGTATTTAGTGTTTCACCTCTATCCAAGATGCCAAGCAGGGCAGGCCTTTTCCAAAACAAATACCAAATGGCACAGCCAGGCCTTGCCCTTGACCCAGATGGGGATGGCGAGTGCATGGGTGTGTATGGTTTCTCTTTCACTGTTATTTTTGGTGTGGAGTGGAGAATATCCTCGTCTTCCATTTCCTCCTTAACCTGTCCATTGCCTTTGGGCTCAGCTCTCAACACAGGACTGGCAGCTCCAAACACCAAAGCCTTGCTTTTAGCATTGCCAGACAGAAATGGGCAAAACTTGCCTGCCAAAACCAAAAAGCTTCTACAAAATATGGGGCTGGGTTCCTTTCATTTGCTCTCTGCTTTGCAGGTTTTCGAGGATTGCACTTGGAAGCTCCAAGAGCTTTTTCAGCAGTGGAGGTTATTGCCATCCAGTGTTTTCCATCTGCTGTGACTCATTTGGGCTCACACAGAAGTGATTAGATAATCACAGAACTCCGGGAGCTACAGCTTTAAGGAAAAGCACAAAGAATTACAGATTTTGCAGGAAAAATAAGAGCTGGCAGAGAACAGCTACAAGGGCTGCTGTAAGAAACCAGGCTGAGGAAACACACCCACCCCCCAGACTTTCTTCATAGTTTCCATCTCTGTTGAAATATTTGCTTTCTCTTCCTTTATTATCCAAAGCAAAAAAGCAGGCACTAAACAGAACCTATTATTTGGGGAAGAAGGTACAAAATGGAAGAGTTTGAACCGGAAATAAAAGCCCAAGTAAGCTGCCCTCAAAAATTTGGGTGAGCTAATAGCTGATGTGTAGGAAAGAGAGAAGGAATAGAACAGGAAGATCTTGTAGTCCAATATCTTAACAAACAGCCTGAGAAGTCAGGCAGGGATTGCTGCTTTCCTACTCACTGTATTCTGTGCTATTGCAAGGTCTACAATTCTTTTTTTAGGTCACAAAAAGCATCAGGCAGCACCTCGTCACACGTGATCTCGCCTCAGCTGCACACTCACGGCCCAAGACTTCTAAGCCAGGCTGTGGATTTCAATGAGGCTTGCAGCAGCAGCCAATCACTGTGGCCAAAAGTGGCACGCATTGGGATTAATCAAAGTCACAAGGCCACAGGGGGAAGTGGCAAGTACAGCTACTGTGGCTCTCACCACAAGGTCTTTCTTCATCATACCGGTGGACAAAACCCACGCCCAGAGTCGTGGGCATCTGAATAGCTGCCCTCTGCCCTCTTCTACAGAAGGGTAAAAATACAACCAGAGACTTAATCTCTCTCTTCCACTGTCCCAGCTAAATCTGGGATTTTAACAGTTGGGAGCAAGCTGCCCAGTGTGGAGTCCATCCCTTGCTTGCTCCGAGTCTGACAGACATCCCACAGCAAACTTCCCAAACCTCTTCTAGGGTTTCTTCACCTTCCAATTTCATAAAGCAAAAGCATGTTTCACTAGGGAAAAAACCCACTGGGATTGTGGCATAAGGAGGGCAAATGGCTACGATTCAACACCTTTGGATTTCATAAGAGGATTCCCTGCCAGCAGCCTCCTTTCCTGTGTCCTTCCCACTGTTCACCCAACAGCAGCTGGGGAAGCATTGGAACACCATCTCAAAACAGGCAATAGAGATGCTTTATGGATTCCATGGGCAGTGCTGACTAATGAAGTATTGGCAGCCTGGTTTTCCATGGCAGTCACAGGGGCAGCCTACAGCCTGCTTTTCCATGGTAGTCACAATTTCCATTATTATCACCTGATGTGTGTCTTTACACTTGCTCTTCACAGAAAAAAAAAATGTCAATAAAGGCTTATTTTAACCCTCATTTTGTAAATCCTGGCCCTAAGAAAGTCAGCATCATGTACCCACACAAGCCCAGCTATTGCCAGGAAATAGCTGGAGCAAAACTCACCATTCTGCCGAGCTTTGTTTGCCATGGTGAACGTCAAAGGAGAAACAAAACCCTTCTTATCCTTCCCCAGGGAAGGGCAGAGAGGCGTAGGAGTTAGCATTCAACCTTGGGCACTGCAGCCCAGTCAGCTGCAGAGCAAACACATGGCTGAGCCCATGGAAGAGAGAGGAGCAGAAAAAGGCAAAAACCCACTCTATTGAGAGCAGCAAATGGCATTCCTGGTCTAACACACTGAGTCACACCCAGCGCTTCTGGAAGGGCAAGGAGAAAAACTGACCCAAGGCTTCTCGGGCACCTACCACAGACCTACTGAAAAAGAACCACCCTCATTTCCCCTCACTAGGCCACTGCAACTGCCTTTTAAAACTTATCCAAGAGCTGCTTCTCCTCAGGTTGTAATTCTCATGCTCAACTTCAACTGATCTCTCTCTGTGCTCCTTTAGTGGGACAAGGTCCAGAACCATATTCTTTTCTTGCTAACAGATCTGCAAATGAGACTTAATTAACCCCGAGAGACGTGGAAAATGTTTTTTCCATTAAAAGGAGGATTTTCAGGTTTGAGCTGCTCCTGTTTCACAGGGAAGCTTAGAGACAAAACAGGTTTTGCTCTTATTTGGTTTTCCTGTTGCTGCCTGGGGTAATCAGAAGATGTGTGGAATTTGTAGTGATTTCTAGTAAAAGTGTCTGGGTTTCCCCAGCTTGCTCTGAACAGCTGTTCCAGTGACAGCCTCCCTGCTGGCAGCAGTGGTTCCTCCTACAGGTGTCCACAAAAAGCAGGTGGTCTCCTCGGTGGACCTCGTCCTGCTCTCTCCCTGAGACCTACAGGTTCTACACCAGGAGGATCCTGCCCTGTGTCACACACCATCTGTCTTTCCACAATGCACCTTTCAAATGAGGCCCACCACGACTAGAGCAGCCAAGGTGGAGAAGCATGTTCCATCCTTCCAGGCTGCCAGGTTGCAGCAGTGCCATTTCCTAGAGGTGGATCTTCCAGAGGTCCAGCTGCAGGGCTTGGGTGACCCTATGGACATCGCAGTGAACTCCCCAGGCTTCTGGGCAGATGCTGGTTCTCTGTTCTTTATCCGCTCGGGTGCTTTTGTTTCAGATTCTTCTTTGGAAAGGCCCTTCTCCATTATGAGTAAGGCTCCAAAGATCCTGGTGCCCTCATTGTGTGTAAAGCAGTGAGGATTTGGTTATCAACAAGCCAGAAAGGTCTCCAGGCAGAGATGTTATCTTCCTTTTGTAAACAGACCCACAAGGCCACAGCATGACTGTTAGGGGGTTGTCAGAAAACCAACCATGGGCTGAGTGGTGTTCACAGTGGAACTGAGCATGTCTGAGGTGTGCTGGAAGGGGCTCCTCTGCCATCTGTCACACCCTGGCCACGCGCTCCTACTGCTTCCCTGCCGAGGGACAGACTGACCCTGAGTAGACCTGATCAGCTCCTGATCCAGCTAGATCAGGAGGATCAGGGGGATCCAACTCCAAACTCCCCCTGCAAAGGAAAGACAATAAAAGATAATATTACAGGCTCACATTACTGCAGGTGACACAAAGGGAGGGAGAGGGAACGTGTCGGGAACAAAAGAGAGCACAGGATGGTGCTACCCCTGCATTAGGTGGATTTAAGCACCTCATGAAATAGCAGGGCAACAAAAAGATGAGATACAAATAACACATTAGGGCAAGGAAATAAGCTGCACCCATAAACCTCACTGATGAAAGCATTCAACATGAAGAACCTCTTCCAACCTAAGGCTTCTTGAAGGTTTCGTCAACATGTGAGAACACCTTGATAAAACCACACCATCTCATAAACATCTTGAAAACAAGGGTTTGGCTTAGATATTAGTAAGTCACTGTTGCTGGAATTTATTTCCATACTCTTCTGTCTCACGATGTTCTGGGTGAGGAGCAGAAGAGGAGACCATGCAGCAGAGACCACGCTTTGGTCTGTGCCTGTGGCCCTGTATGGCACTTCCCAACTAAAACCCAGTGGGCACCTCGGCTGAATAGCTCAGTGCCCAAAAACCTGAGTCACTCCTTGGGTTTTCTGGGTGCTCAGAACTTCCCTCTACAAAGTGGTTCTCACTTCCTTCTATTTGGAGGTCTTGATTTTGCAGACATTTCCTCTCCCACTGAGGTCCAGAGTGGGTAACTGGTGCCATTAACATAATCAACTCCTTTTTACTGGGGTTTTCTGTTCATACACAGGCTGGTCAGAAAGAAAAGGAGCTATACTTGGTTGATCTTAAATAGAGCTCCCTTCCTTGAATGGTATGTTGGGAGAGTGGGGTAGTCAGATGGGGATTTTTTCATGTTTGTAGAGAGCAGGGAGACCCAGATTTTACCCAGCTGAGGATGCTGCTGACTTTACTGAGATGCTAACAGCCACCTGATGGAATTTTTTTCACTGCAGGGCTGCTCCAGAGCCAATGACACTGGTACAAATGCACTTGCAGCCTGCATGTGATCCCCTCTCTTCTCACTTGCCTTTTTTCCTCCATGACAGAAGCTTCAAAAGCCGAACCAGAAAGCACAGGGCTTCCTGCTCACCTGGGAGAGCAGCAGACTGGCCTTTCTGGGGTGGGAGACATCAGAGGCTCTTTCTACTGGTGTCACTACTTTAAGGTTTGCCAGCCTCTCTTCTCAACAGAAATCGCCCTGGCTCAGCTGCTCTCATCATGTCAAAAGTGAATCTTCTGCGTTGCACGTTTGGAAAGTATTTGCGATGATTAAAAATAAACCAACTTCTTTGTTTCACCCTCAGCAGTTTTAGAGAAGCAGAATTGAAAAAGGAACAGAAAATTAGGTGCAGGGTCACTTGAAGATCCTGCACATGTTTGTGGGGGGCTGAAGGAGGCCGTGAGGAAGGGTGAATGGAGCTCAGCCAAAAGTACGTCAGCTGTGAGCACCACTGAGCTCCCACCCTCATTATGAAGGCTTGTTTTAATTATACCTGCTGCGAAAGTGGGGGAAAGATCCACTGAAAATCTCTCTGGAGAGCTCAAATGATGGGATGTGCTGGGGCTGCACAAGCCAGACAGCCAGGAAAGCAAACGTGAGAAATCAGCCGTGTCCACGATACTGGATAAAAACTGGCCAAGTATCAGTTCTCTGTGGAGAGCAGAACTCCTTCCTCGGGTGCTGAGCAGATGGCAAATCCTGCTGGCTTAGGGGCAGCCCTTTCCATGCTGTTTGCTGGCTGTCATCTCCCCCAGCCCTGGGTCCTGTCACCACTGTTTGGGCTTGCTGCCCTCTTTGTGGGCAATTTGCTTTTTCTTCTTTGATGGCAACACTCTCCTCATGACAGCTGATGCACCAGGGCTGTGCATCGTGGCGTCGGGTCTGGGACAGCCCTGGGGGACTCAGCAGAGTCGCTGAGACAGGAACAGGCACTGCGGGGGGAGACAAGGGTTACACAGGGAGCAGACCGGAGCTTTTTTGGGTTAATCCGTAGAAGAGATGGGGAAGGAGGAACAGAAAAAGCAGATGTGGAGTCTGCCAGCTCTTTCCCCCTCCAACCTGCAGGGCCAGGAAGCACGGGGGGAGCTCGGCTCCCTGAGAGAGGAACCCCCCCAAACCCAAGGCAGCAGCCGCTCCAGTGAGGGCTGCAGTGCAGCTGTGAAACTGGGACCAGTTCGCAAAGAGGCGAGGGGGCGGCGGGCGGTCGGCAGGTGGCAGCAGGAGCCTGGTGAGAGGAACAGCTGCATCCCAGGACCCTGAAAATGGGGCAAAACCACGGAGTTTCCAAGCTTGCCTTTTTTACAGCCTTCTTTGGCATAGGACTCATCAGCGGCAGAGAGGGTGGAACACCCCGTTGATGGTTACAAGCAGAGAGGTTTCCCAGTAGGAGGGGGTAGAAGTGTTTAATTATTCACAGAAGCATTAAAAAAACCCCCAACAACAACAACAACAAACCAAACAAAAACCACCACCACCAACAAACCACCTAGAAAAGTTTCGATTCTTAGTTCTGCATTCCCCAGAAAAAGTAGGGCAGCCTTGGCACAGAGAATGGAAACTCTCTTGTGAGGTTTATGTGGGAAGGTTCAAGAGGAAAAGTCCAAGGACAGGTGGGTCAGTGATTAAAAGCAGCACTGAGCCCTTAGAAGACAACGAGGATTTTCACACTGTCACCTTCCTGATACCAGCCCATAGCCAGGGAGTCATTAGAGCTCTCATTAAAGTGCTTTCCTTGGGAAGGCCAGGTGCAGGTTATGGGAGACTGGAGGCTCTGGGATGGCTGTGCACACACCCTGCTCCCAGCTCCGGGGTGATACACCCACACCCTGGCACTGAGACGAACCTGCTCCCTCTTCAGAGTGTGGGGGGAAATTGTTAGTTATTGTTTATGATCCACGGGGAATTTCCTTTGGGAAAAAGAAAAGAGGAGGAATTGTAAAGTCTTCTGCTGATAAATTGGATCCTTTGGGGTTTTCTGTTCTCACACTCAGCATCCACATGAGGCATTTTGTTTTAAACAAGCTTTGGAGACTCAAAAGGTGCAGAAATAGCAATGCTTTATTATGCCAAAGGAAAGTGCAAGTTAGCCTGTTCCTGAGGATCGGGGGATTTGCTTTTAACTCTTACCAGCTCAAAGGGCTTTAGATAATACAGGGGAAAAATAGATTTCATGGTTGGAACTAGGTGATCTTTTAGGGTTTTTTCAACCCAAACCATTCTGATTCTAAACATTACAGAGTAAATCTTGGTCCTTCCATTTACCCATAGGAAGAAAGCAAGTCCTAGTTGTCTTATGCCTAATAAACACAGAATTTTATGTCCTCTCCTTCGTAGGATGTAGGACCTCCAAAAGGAACCATTTGAGGCTTTGATGTGATTGAAGTGGGTCAGGGAGCTGCTGCCTTGGCAAGGCAAAAAGTGGAGCTGGTGCTGGTGACTGTTTTTGGAGGGAAAAGCTGAGATCACATGTACGGTAGAGAATGAACACTTGAAGTAAAAGAGAGGTAATCAGTAGCAGACAGGTACAATTAGGCACCATGACTAGAGACTGTCCTGGAGAGCAGTGCCCCTCTGCCCTAGTGCCACGCCCCCAGCCCTTGGGCCCCTGTCTGGAGGATGGCGTCCAGAGGGGTTGCTGGAGAGGGAAGGGGGAGACCGGGTCGTGGGGAGGCAGGGACTACAGGAACTGTAGGGAAGGGAGAAGGAGAGGGAAAGAAGGAGGGGTAGAGGAAGGTACGGGACGGGGGATCAAAGACCCACGCCTCACCTGGACCCCGCCGCTGCCGCCCCATCCCGCGCTCTGAACGACTAAATGGGGCGGGGGGCGACTGCCGGGGCTCCAATGTCCTGGGGCCCCTGACGCCTGTGCCGGCCCCGGCCCTGCCGGCAGAGCCGCGCCCGCCCCGCCCTGTGCGGCGGTCGCTCGTCCGGGATGCGGGGAACGGCGGCTGGAGGCCCCCTTCACCGTCCAGCACTGGGAGTTATCCCCACCACAGACCCCGCACTGACCTTTGATCTCGTTGGAGCCAATTTCCTTGTCACAGCCCACTTTCTGCAGGAAACAAAAAGAAAAAAAGAAAAATAGGATATTAGGAAGAAATTCTTCCTGTGAGGGTGGTGAGGCCCTGGCACAGGTTGCTCAGAGAAGCTGTGGCTGCACCATGCCTGGAAGTGTCCAAGGCCAAGTTGGACGGGGCTTGGAGCTACCTGGGATAGTGGAAGGTGATCCTGCCCATGGCAGGGGAGTGGAACGAGATGGTCCTAAAGGTCCCTTCCAAACCAAGCCACTCTGCAACTCCCTGATCTCTCCCTACATTTATTTTGCATTCTTTCCCACTTTCTGCTCCCAGCAGATGGAGCCACTGGTGTTTAAAAAAGGTGGAAGTGGTTTGGGACATGGATCCATGGATCATTCCTGCTGCTCATTGAGTTAAACGTTTTTAAAACTGAAAGGACGATATTGTGCAATAATCTGTGATGAAGATTTAGTCCCCTACAGATTACCTCACATTTAGCCCCCAAAAGTTCATTTTGTCCTCTACGGATTAGCACAGATTTTACAACCAAAAGAACCCTCTGACTACCTCTATCTTATCCCCAAAATGTTCATTCTCTCCCCTACAGATTGCCTACATTTTACCACTAAAAAAACCTATGATGATTACCTCTAGATTATCGCAAAAAAATGTCATTCTGCCCCCTACAGATCATCTCAGATCTTACCCTTAAAATATTCGCTGTGCCTTACAGATTACGTAGTTTTCTAGCCAAAATACCTATTTCTACCTGTTGATTACCTCATTTTTACCTCGAATCATTCTCTTCAGTACAAACTAACTCAAATTTCCACCACCACCCCCATTTTGTCTCCTACAGATTAAGTAGATTTTACCACCCGAAAACCAACTGATTACCTCTATTTTATACCCAAATCGTTGAAGCAGATCCTGCGAGATGGGATAATGCTTTCTATCATGCCAATGTCCTAGGCAGATGCTGCCCTGGTGATAACAGAGGAAAAACCAGTGGAGGCTTTTTTAAACTGAAGCCCGACCTGGTCACTGCCACATCATCAACTTGAACCAAGGGCATAAAACCAGCAGCAAATGCCTTTATTCCCCGAAAACCGGAGCATCCTGGTTGCTATAGTGACACGTCGCCCTTTCCTTGCTTCTGATGTCGTTCTGGGGACTGCTCCTTTGCCTCCTCCCGCACGCATGGACACGCCCATGTGCAACACAGGGAGCGAGGAGAAGCGTCTCTGTTATCCCTGGGGAAGAGGAATGGGGGACGAAGGGAATGTGATCCCGCAGCTAGTGAAGGGCGGAGGAAACACAACTCCCTGCCTCTCCCGCCGCCTCTCTCGGCAGTTTGAGGGGTGGAGAAGACACTTTGTTCCTCCCCGTGCCAGCTTTACTTATTGATGAAGCAGGAAGGTGATCTCCGTCCCGAGTCCCCGTGCGCATGCAGAGCAGGCAGGGAGCACACCCCGGTCTCAGGCTGTGCCCCACAGCAGGGGAAGGTCCCTCCTCTGCTCCTGCCACCCCCTGGGACCACCGCAAAAGCATCCTACAAAGACAGTGACACCCCACTAGCGTGGGTGTTTAACTGCCCACCAGCCTCTCTCTGCCCTCATCTCAAAATCATTTACATATTAGGGTTGTATTTTTGCCAAGATCTTTGCCCACAAAATCCGAGGCAGAATGCCCTGTTCCAGTTGAAATAACAAGTGAGGAGCTTAAAAATGCTTTGCCGTGTCTCAAAACCCCACAAAACTCCTGTGGTGTGCGGCCAGCCAGACTTATCCACTCTTTTATGACATGATCAACCTGACAGCCTACACAGGCCTGATCCTGCCAGCCCTGGGTTTGCCTCATTTAGGCAGAGTTTCTGAGACACTGCCCTTCACGCCAGCTCCATCAGCAATGCTGCAGAAGCCAGAGTCCTGGAGTTATCAGAGTTATCCTGCCTATCTGCGGCTGGATTGCGGAGCTACTGGCTGTGGGTGCCCACTAAAACCAGGAAACGTGGAAGGAAGGAAGGAAGGAAGGAAGGAAGGAAGGAAGGAAGGAAGGAAGGAA
>VZTE01002686.1:125158-142600 GCA_013397775.1 Eulacestoma nigropectus
GGGGAGCGGGCCCGGCGGGGAGCCCGGGGGCTCGGTGGCCGCATCCCCCCGCGGGGCGGCCCCGGGCTCCGCCGGCTCCTTTGTGCGCCCTCCGGCCTCGGCCGCTCCTTTGTCTCGGTGCGGGGCCCCCCGCCGCCCGCTCCCGCAGCGGGGCAGCGCCGGCGGTGCCTCCCTTCCTCCCCTGCCTCTCTCCCCTCGGCGGACAGCCGGATCCCAGCGCCCTGCCGCCGAAAGTCCTCCCAGCACATGACTGGTCAGCAGCTCTGCCCCTGCCTTTCTTTCGGGGAAAAAAAACGGGGGAAAAAAAAATCAATGGAATAGGATCGAGCTCTGCGGCGGCGGCGCCGAGCCTTCGTCCGGAGCGAAGCGCGGCTGGGGCGACAGAAGGATACTTTGAAAAAGGAGAGTTTCTCACAACCATTCCGGAGTTGCATCATCCGGCCTGTCAGCCCCTACCAGGGAGCACTGGAAAGTTGTTCGCACCCTTTCCCCTCCTGTCCCAGGGCCACCGGGGCACGCTGGCCCTCGGTCGGCACCTGAGAGCCAGCGACATTTCTGCCGGAGCTGGGACTCTGACACCCTCACGGCCCCAGACGGGACGGGACAGGCTGGCATGGGGGTACCTTGGGGAGAAAAAGGCCATCCCAGCAGAGTCCCCCCTCAGTGCCTGCCGGGACTTCAGCAGCTTCTCCCGGCCACACTGGGAAGAGCTGCCCACACCCCACTGGCTTTGCACCGAGCCTGGCTTTGGTGCCTGGAGGAAAGGGTCTCGTTTTCCCCAGTCGACGATTTACAACACTACACCAGGACAGGGACTTAACTCTGCAGTTTTCCCACATCTGCCATGTTGCTTCAGCATACGATTCGTTTTCACATCCCCAGTCTCTCTGTGCTGACTCGAGGACAGGTCACTATTCCCCACGGCAAACATCTCTTGCCACCAGTCCCTTCTGGGTCCCTGGAGTGCTACCGACTCCTGTCTTGGGCTGAAAGGCGAGCAGAGCCGGGCACAGAGAGAGCGGTATCCCTGCTTTTGGGGTGGGTTTGGAGGAGGAACTTCCAGGCAAGCGTGGAGCAGTGAGGAGAAGGAGGGCGGGGGGGGGGGGAGGGACCGGGGGCTCTGCGTCCCAAAGAAGGGGCTCATTGAAGCAGGGACGGGCATTTGCGGTTCCCAGCGTGGCCGGGGGCCACCGGCACGCACAGCAGCTGGCACTGTGCCACCAGCGCCGAGCAAACAGGGCCAGGCCGTCCTCTCACTCCTCTTGGTGGTCTGCTCTATAGCCTCCCTCACTGCCCAGCAGTTCGGCGCGTTCAGTCGCTCACCTTTGCTGCAGGTGGTGCTGCAAACCCCACTCCAGCCATGTGTGTGGTTTCCAGCAAGCTGGTTTCAAGGCTGAAGGTTTTCTAGCCAGCTCCTGGTCCAGATCCAGCTCCAGAGGCTGGTCCCTGCCTGGCAGATGCACGTGTTTTACCCCCATGCCCAGCACTGATGTCTCTGAGTCCCATCACGTTCACCAGGGGAGGGAGCAGCAGCTCTCCTCTCTGCTGGGTCAGGAGAAAACACCTCTCTTTGGACACCACCAAGGTGAGGGAGAGAAAAGACCAGTCTGCCCTAGCCATGAAGCCTGTGCTGGTCTGGTCACCAGCATTACTGTGCCCTCGCCAGCCTCTACACCCTTTCTGGGCAATGCTTTTTGGGACACCAGGAACAAGGACAGCTCAGCTGGCTCATCACAGAGCACAGGTGGGACAGTAAAGAGTGGACAGAAGACAGCCTCGTGCACCTGGAATTTGAGAGCTCGTGCAATGGAAACAGTTGTTTCAGTGGTGTCTGTTTGTACCAACACCAGCTCCTGCTGCTGCTCCTGAGTGTAACCTCTGAGTCAGAAGGACTTTCCATTCCCAACTTTCTCCTCCAAAAGGCAGTTTCCAGGCTTCAATTTGATGAGGCTTGTGACTATTCTCGGCAACTTTATAAACATCATAGGAGGTGACTTTTTTCCCCCTCTTTTTTTTTAGCTTGACTAGACATGTTTTTAACCAAAAAATACCTGCCTGGACAGGCTCCTTAGCTGCGCTGCAGGGCAAACCGAAGCAGTGCTGTGCTTGTGCCATGCCTTGGAGGAGAGCCAGGACCAGGATGAAAATTGCTGGGAGATGAAAGTGAAGTGGGAAGCTCTGGTGGCACGTTTCCCAAGGCCAGCCTCGGGAGGAAGTTGGGAGCGGAAATAGTTGAAAGAGTAAATACAGAGGGGTTTTTTTTCCCCAGGTTGCAGACAAAGAGCAGCACGGAGAGCTCCTTATCTCTTTTGTGTTCCGCGCCTGTGTTTTGCTGGTCCGAGTGTCTGCTGGAAATCTGATGAAGCAAAGGATCGTGGAGGGAATTACTCAGAGCAGCAGCAGTGCCAGGGGCAGCTGGTCACTGTGGGCTCCCATAGAGGGATGCATGGGAGTGGATGGGGGATGGATGGACAGAAGGATCTCAGGCAGGGAGGAAACTCTTGCACATTGCCTTTCTGTGTCCGGAGCTCAGTTGTTGCCTCTTGAGTTGCCTCACCAGAGGAAAATGTGATTTCATGCAGTCTCACCTCCAGCTGGCTACCCCTGGCAGCCACAGGCGTCTTTCTTTCCTGGATCCCACCTGGTGGGGGTTCAGGGCAGCCAGAGTTGACATATGAGACCCCCAAGGCTTTGTGTGAAGACCTTCCCTTTCTCAAAATGCAGCTGAAAACCCCTGCTCTGCTCATCCAGTCAGGCAGTCCTGTGGAATGCCCTACAGAAGGGTGACAAGAGTATCCCTTCCCTCCTTCCTATCACAGGGCCTCTGCTCTTCTCACCCCACCTGCACCACCAGTGGGAACATCCATCCCATGAGCCAACTTGCTCCAGCAGACTGGAATGATTTGGTGTCTCCATGACTGTCCAAGTCCTTCCTTCTTGCTGTAGAAAGGTTAAGTTAACTTGCTGGTAGTGGCGGATCCCACCTGGGCAGCTTTGCATAGAAACAAAATCCCTAACACCACACACAAAAAGCTCCTTTTCTGGCTTTGACTCATCTGGGAAATCCATAAATCCTGTTATCATCTCCGCAGTGGGAATTGCAGCCATCCCTGCTGCACTTCCAGCCCGAGGGATAGGAAAAGACAGGGAGCATCATCTGAGCGTGGGTGCTGCCATCCGGGGCATCTCAGTTTAGCATTCCTGGAAATGACTCTGCTTTGCTTGGGGGTGTGGAGAACAAGAGGAGAGCACTGGCCGGCCGCTGCCTGCCGTCCTCAGGGATGATGCCCATCCATCTGTCTGCTCACACAGGTGCATTCCCCAGGAGCGAATGCTGGCAGGGCACCCTGGGGCGGCAACAGCATCCCATGGTTCTCCTCATCCATCCCAGCAGAGCCCTGGAGGGGAACGTGCAGGGGACACAGAGCCCCTCTGTTCCCACTCACAAAGGGGCGCTTGTGGCTTGTGTGCTGCCCCAGCCGGGCTGTGCCTCCCAGGCCCCAGCGAGGAAGAGCTTTAGGATGCCAAGCGGCCTCAGGCAGCCTCACCAAGTCACCCTCGTGTCCCCAGCCCCACGGCTCAGCCCTGACGGGGCCCCCGCGCCTGTCGCTGCCGCCCCGCGGGGCCCAGGCAGGACGTTTGCAGCCGGCTGTTTATTTAATGAATTATGTCTGCCCCGGGCCTGTGAATGAGGGTTCTGCCTGCGCTGCCGGACATGGTTCTCTGTGTCATCCCCGTGAGTAATTCCCGTTCTGTGGCTCATTTGTGGTCAGGCAGCTGGGGGCATTAGAGGGGGAAAACCCCGGGCTGGCTTTGCCCAGGGATTTGTCTGAGGAAGTGGTTGATGCCATCCTCTGTACCTGCGTGCTGCGGGCAGCAAGGGGACTGGCCCAGCCCCCGGCGAGGGCAGGGATGCAGATCACCGCCCCTTGGGATGCCGTGACTCCGCCGGGCGCTGAGACACGCGGCCGCACACCGAGGGCTTTGTGTATTTGATTTCTTCTCTCGGTTGCAGAAATACTCCGACAAGTCCTGTCATCGAGGGGGCACGACCGAGCGGGGGGGCAGGGGGTGCCTGGCGAAAGGCACCTGCCCCGGCTGCTGCCTGGCCCCGCGGAGCGGCCTGATGGCAACTAAACTAGCAGGGCTGTTAAACACATAGACACAGACGGACACACAGACGGACACACAGACAGACACACACACACAGACACACACAGATGGACACACACAGACAGACACACACAGACACACAGACACACACACAGAGACACACACAGAGACACACACAGACAAACACAGAGACACACACACACAGACACACAGGCACACACAGACACAGACACACTCACAGACACACACACAGACACAGACGCACAGAGACAGACAGACAGACACACACACAAACACACACACAGACACACACACAGACACACAAACACACACACACAGACACACACACAGACACACAGACACACACAGATGCACAGAGACAGACAGACACACACACAGACACACAAACACACACACACAGACACACACACACACACGCATGCACAGAGACAGACAGACACACACACACACACAAACACAAACACACACATACACGTGCCAGGGATCTCGGTGCTGCTTGCTCAATGAGGGAGCTGGGGGATCACAGTGGGAGGGCTCTGTAGCTCCCAGGGCTCTCCAGAGTCCCTGCCTCCCACTAAATCTTGACTTTCCTGGGTGCGTGGGTGTGGATGTCTCTTTTTAGAAGGTTTTGCTGGAAAAGAGATGGCTGGAAGCCAAGCCTCGGGAGCCGAGTGGTTTGCTTAAACTGGGAAATTCCTGGTCCTTAAACAGAGAGGACTGGGAACCTGACAGGCTGGGGTGCTGCCCTGGCCACAGGGCACATCCCACCCCTCCTGCCCATGCGCTCTCCTTCCCAGCGGGAGGGGCATACAGCGAGCAACACTAAAAAATGCACATTTTGGCAGAGCACCACGCGACACGGAAGAGGTTGGGACGTGATG
Source organism: Eulacestoma nigropectus (assembly GCA_013397775.1). NCBI lineage: Eukaryota > Metazoa > Chordata > Aves > Passeriformes > Eulacestoma > Eulacestoma nigropectus. The sequence continues at coordinate 130,174 of VZTE01002686.1, forward strand.
CAATGCCTGGCAGGGCTTCCCCACTCCATGCTGTGCCGAGGGCTGCAGATACCAAGGCTTAGCCAGGGCATCTCCCCTCCAGGAAACCCCAGGGCCCCTCAAAGGATGGGGCTCTGCCTGGCTCCCCTCCTTCACCCCAAAAGCAGGGGTGGGACGGGCTGCCGGGGTTGCGCTGGCAGAGCCAAGCCAAAGCTAAGTAGACTTTCCCTGAGTCACTGAAAGTCTGGCCAAGAAAGCGGGACGAGCAAACGGTGTCACCCACGCGGCCGGCCGGGCACCAGGCACGCAAACCAGCGGGCAGGTAGCAGGTGTCAGCAAGGCCTAGGGGTGTAAATCTGCACACCGGGGACCTGCCCCAGAGCCTGAAACAGCAGCTTTGGCCCCCAAAACCTCCACTGGGGATGTGGGTTTGGTGCAACTCAGAGCAGTTTCCACCAACATCCCGATTCAAGTGCTGAAGGAAAGACTGGGGGGCGGACCTTTTCTGCTGGGCGGGGATGCCAAGTCTCCTGGTTTTGCATCCCACACCAAGCAGCTGCACCATCATTTGGGGTTTTTTTCTTTTTTGGCAAAAACCTCCCCCGGAGCATTCTACTACCCGAGGGGGACTGGCAGCAGCAGCGTTTTCCGTCCCGCCGCCATCCCTGAAAACTCTCTGGGTTTCATTTTCGAGGCTCAGCAGCTGCTGTTGCCATGCTGGGGGAAGGCGGAAGCTGCTCAGCCTCACACTGGGGCCCTACAGCGGAGCCTCCAACCCTCCCCTTTCCAGAGGCTGGGAGCCACAATGCGCCAAAGATCGGGATGATCCAGGGGCTCCCTCGCTGCCAGCAGCAGGTTTTTGCCAGCGGGGAGCAGGCAGCTGTCGGGTGGCAGGGATTGGGTTTCAGGGTGGGCAGGGGTGGCTGGTGAATGCATGGGAAGGGGTCCTGTCGGGCAGATATATTTTGGGAAGGAGGGGAAGCAGCTGATGGTGCATTCGGGCAGCTGCTCCTCAGGGGTGGGATGGAGCAGTAGGGAGGAGCTTCCCCTTTTTTACTGCTCTTATCAAGCCTTTGTCAGCCTCTGACCCTGCCTGCAGGGAACTATTGCCATGCTGACCCTTCTTCTCTCCACAGGCAGGGCTGGCAAGGCCCTAGCCCAAGACACCTTCCCGGGGTGCAGGAGGGACCTGAGTGTGTTCCTCATGGAGATCCGACGTGCTTTACCCCAGGATATCCGGGAACTGCTGCACTGCTTGAAGATGAGGAGCAAGTACGCCGTCCTGCTGGTCTTTGTCATCAGCCTCGTCATCATTGAGAAGGAGAACAACTTCATCTCCAGGTAGGGAGCAAGTACCTGAGCCACCCCATGCTTTGCAGCCTCTCTCCCCCCAGTCCCGAGCTCCTGTGCAGCGGGAGCCCCCCAAATCCCCCACCGGGATGCAGGGTGGTCCTGCTGTCCTCCAGGCTGGGCTGGGTCTCCCCGCAGGGTGTCAGACAAGCTGAAGCAGTCCCCGCAGGCACTGGCAGAGGCCAACAGCACGGAGGTCAGCCCAGCACCGGCCGAGAACGGCTCCCTGGCCTCACTGCAGGAGCTGGACGCTGCCTTCTCCCAACTGAGGTCCCACCTGTACAACATCACCCTGCAGCTGGCAGGTGACGGGGACCCCGGGCCACGGAGGCACATTCTGCTGATGGCTACCACCCGCACTGGCTCCTCCTTCGTTGGGGAGTTCTTCAACCAGCAAGGCAGCATCTTCTACCTCTTCGAGCCCCTCTGGCACGTCGAGAAGACAGTGACCTTCCTGCCGGGGGGAGCCAGTGCAGTGGGCTCAGCCCTGGTTTACCGAGATGTCCTCAAGCAGCTCTTCCTCTGTGACCTCTACATTTTAGAGAACTTCATCTCACCAGCCCCCGAGGGCCACCTGACGCCCTTCTTGTTTCGGCGGGGCTCCAGCCACTCGCTCTGCGAGGAGCCTGTCTGCACGCCCAGCACCAAGAAGGTCTTCGAGAAGTATTACTGCAAGAACCGCCGCTGCGGCCCCCTCAACATCACGCTGGCGGCCGAGGCGTGCCAGCGCAAGCAGCACGTGGCCCTCAAGACGGTGCGCATCCGGCAGCTGGAGTTCCTGCAGCCCCTGGTCGAGGACCCTCGGCTGGACCTGCGCATCATCCAGCTGGTGCGGGACCCCCGCGCCGTCCTGGCCTCACGCATGGTGGCCTTCTCCGGCAAGTACGAGACCTGGAAGAAGTGGGCGTCCGAAGGGGAGGCTCCCCTGCGCGAGGAGGAGGTGCAGCGGCTGCGGGGCAACTGCGAGAGCATCCGGGTGTCGGCGGAGCTGGGGCTGCGGCGGCCGGGCTGGCTGCGGGGCCGCTACATGCTGGTGCGCTACGAGGACGTGGCGCGGGCGCCGCTGCAGAAGGCGCGGGAGATGTACCGCTTCGCAGGGCTGCCCCTCACCCCGCAGGTGGAGGAGTGGATCGGCAAAAACACGCAGGCGCCCCGCGACGGCAACGGCGTCTACTCCACGTGCAAGAACTCCTCGGAGCAGTTCGACAAGTGGCGGTTCAGCATGCCCTTCAAGCTGGCGCAGGTGGTGCAGGACGCCTGCGCCCCAGCCATGCAGCTCTTCGGCTACAAGCTGGCCGGCAGCCCCGCGGCGCTGGCCAACCGCTCCTTCAGCCTGCTGGAGGAGGCACGGCCCGCCTGGGTCACGTAACGGTGCGGGGGATGCCGGCGGGGCGGAACGAGGGGCTGCGGCCGTGCTCCCGGCCGGTCCGGAGACGACCTGGGGGTCCCTGCTCCCGAAAATGCTCCTCGCTGCTGCCAGATGGCAGCCCCAGGAGCCGGAGCGTCCTGGCAGAGCTGGCCCCAGGGTCCTGCAGAGCCTCAATTACACAATTTCTCCGGGAACGGGGAAGTGGTAAGGGTGAGGGGCGGCGCGGTCAGCACCAGGGCCACCTCCCCAGCTCGGGAGCTGCACTGAAGAAGAGGAGGGTGAGGCCAAGCAGAGGGGAACAGGACCAAGCACCTCTGCCTTGCCACCCCCCATATCAGCTGGGACGGGGCAAGGACAAAATCCCTGTGATGCCAGTGAGCACCCAGATCCCAGAGACCTTACTGGTTTAGTGCCTTCATACACCAGCACAGACTGGAAACTGTCCACAGAGCCCTGGATGGCACACGGGCTGCAACAAAATGAGGTGACCTTGTGGTTTGGTGCTCTCCCAACTTTGGTTTTGGAGGTTTGGGGCTTTTTTCGTTTTTTCCTCTGTATTTGCATACCAGGTGAATTTATTTATTTATTATGTGAAAAGGAGGGGGAGGCTGGTCAAGGAGCTAAACCCAAAAATCAGAGCAGCACAACATACCACAAAGGGAGACACCCAGAAAAGAGGTCACATTTTGGTGGGAGACCACCACGTGCCCTTCTGTATGATCTCTGGAGAGCCCCCAGGGACTGACGGGCTGTAACCCCCCCCCAGCCCTTGTGCAGCAGCAACTGCAAACTTCGGCGGTGCTGAAGGACGGTCAGACTTATTTGATTAAAAACAAAACCACCAGCACAGAGTCCAAAGCATCTCCTGTCTCTTAGTATTGGTGGGTGTCCTCTGCCTGGGGGGAGCCCCAGAAATACCTGCCAACAGCACTGGTAGGTGACCAAACCTGGTAGAGGCCCAGGAAGTTTCAGGGTGTTTGCCATGTGCAGACACTGGCCCAGTGCCGAGCTGCCCCCTCCAATTCACATTTCACTAATTAAAATGCCTATTTTTAGCCCTCTTTGTAGCTCATTCTTTTTCTCCCCCAAGTATTTTGGGTTATGGCAGCCACGTGAGGGAGAAGCGAAGCATTTTGGTGGAGAGTGGTTGTCTCCACCTAAGGCTTGACGAGGAGCCCTGAGAGGTCCCAGCAGCCGCATGTCCCCTTCTCCCCAACTAGAGCTGTTGGCCAAAAGCAAAAATAAATAAATGAAACGAGGCGGCGGCTGGCCACAGCTGGGCTGTGCTTTGCCGGCCGGGAGGAACGTGCTGGGGCTCCGGCGACGGGCTGCGGCTGGGCTGAGCTCACAAAAGCTGCGTTTTTGACCCAAGAGGGAGAACAGAGGCGGCATTGAGGAGCGCGGGGCCGGCCGGCGGGGAGCAGCCACGCCGGAGCCCCGGGAAGCCGTCCGCCCGCCCGCCCCGGCTGCGGAGGTTTTCCGAGCAGGGCCGGGCGGCATCTGCCTCCAAGGTGTGATTTCAGGGTGCTCGGTGCCAGCTGGATGGGGAAAGGACACAAAAGTGGGGACTTTTTGGCATACTCTCATCGCTCACAGGCGATGGACAGCGTCAGCCTCCTCCCCGCCTCACACGCAGCTCTCGGCATCACAAGCAGCCTTGGGGCTGCTGAGTGAATCGGGTTTTGTTTGGAGGCTTCCTGCTGGGAAAGCAGCAGGGTCACAGAGGTCAGATGGATATTCCGCAGCTGCGCGCTGGGAAAAGCCCACAGAGCTCAGCCAGCATGAGGGGGAGCATAGCCGGATGCAGGTTACTGGTAAATGCCTCTGGAAAAGCACCATTAGGTTGGCTTTTGCAGAGAAAATAAATTTTAGGGTAATTGTTTGTGAAACAGCATGAGGAGTGAGTAGCTACTGAGCTGCCACAGCCGAAGAGGGGACATTGGGGAGTGCCCAGTATCCCCTTCCCATCCCACCGTGGGTAGAGGCGCTTCGGGGCTTGGAAAGCCGGGTTCAGGGGGCAAGGACAGGCAAATCCAAGAACACGGAAAACAAGCGGCGAGGAGACTGGGAGCTGGGCTGAGCCGAGGCCAGAGGGGACGGCGACAGCTGCCCCTTCTCACCTGCACTGCCTCAGCCTCGGCTGGCTCCAGCCTGCCACTGCTAGCCAAGCGTAAGCATTTGTTCCTGGACACCCTCCAGCTTCCCGTCAAAAACGTCACAGGACAGAGAGAAAACATGCTCCCGACCCATGCAGATTTCCGCAGGGCTAATTGCTCCCATTAAACCCGCGGACTCCCGGCCGGTGCCAGGCGCATCGGGAAGCCATAGGGAACACGGCTCCTATCGAGACTGGGGCGGCTGAACTCCCCCTGAGCTGGCTGGGGCGAGGTTTGTCCCCCCACAAGAAGGGCCTCCTGCTCACCCTGCTCTGGCTGCTGCCAGGCCTTGCCTGGCTCTTTCTCTAGAGAATGAAAGGCACGGATTTGGGAGGAAAAGCACGCATTGGGAAAGTCGTAGCGAGAGACAATTCCTTACAGCAAGGACATACCTGCATCCAGATGGACCACGCACGAAGCCCACACCAGGAGCTGCAATGGATGCAGCCTCACCTTTTCTCATAGACACCAGTGCCAAAAAACTCCCCCAAAAAGATCAATCCTCTTTTCAAAAGATCTAAGCTTTCAGAAATAAAACAGTACTAAAGCTTGGTTTAAAATGAGCAAATAAAAGAACCCCAAGCTGCAGCTGTACTGCCTCCAGGCTCACCTCCCAGCCTGCGGCAGCTGTGCTTTGGGGGGAATTCGGGAACATTGTGGTGATGCTAATTGTCACCAGAGAGACCTTTTCCACAAGTAGCCCAGAGCAGCGAGGGGACACATGTCCCATGGGACAGGGCCACCAGCCACAGCTGCTTCTCCTTGGGGTCATTGCAGGTGACACGAGATGATGTAGCACTAGTGAGAGCTTTAATAAATGGTAGTTGTGCTGTTCCCCTCTAAATGGGATCTTTCTGGGAAATGATTCCCTCCTGCCAGTCTAATCCGAAGTTGACTTTGGACGGGAGGTACATCCCGCTGTTTCTCTGCCTCCCTCTCGGAGCACTCAGGGCTGGCTGGGGCCATGCTGGCATGGCTGGTCTTGCTGTGGAGAGGCAGTTCTTGCTTGAGGCAGAAGCTGCTGGTGCCAAGGAAGAGAGCAGTCAAGGTGGGCAAGTCTCTGAAATGCAGGCCACCTTAGATGCCCTGCAGTTTAACACCCAGGTGGCCCTGCTGGGCCATGAAGCCAAGCCGCCAGGTTGGTCCATAGTGATCCATAAAAAGGCCTTTTTCCAGCCTGGCATGAGGTTTGTCCCAAACAGCAGAAGTGGTGGCTGCTCCGCCGGCTGTCCTGACCCCCCATTCCCTTCCCCTCACTTGTTCCAGCTCCATTTAATGGGATCGGATGAGCTAATCCCACATCTCCTCGCAGCACTGTCAGATGGGATTTCTGCACAGGGGTGGAGGGAAGGAAACCCATCATCCCAGCAATTGCCTGCCATCACCCAGCCCTGCTGGCTTCTGCTGGAGGCCGGATCCACCCTTGCCCTTCTCTCCATCGTGGGGCTTGGTGTGGTTCCTGCAGAGAGCTGACCCATGGCTACAGCTGCACCATCCAAACATCCAAACACCGGGTCAGTGGGGAGACCCACAGGCCAGTGAGGGACCCGCAAGGGCTGCAGCACACGTGGACATTTCAGCATTAAATGACAACCTTGTTTTCTGTTGTGTTTTTTTAAGAGATTGCATGCCTGACCAGACTGCATTTCTTGGTCTGCATCCCATATTTATCCTGTAATTACACCTTCTGACAAAGGCTGCCTGTCTGTGAGGCCCTTTTTTTTAATGACACAGTTTTATTCTATGCTCTGCTTTCACTGTAATGAAATCTGGGGGGCAAGGGGAAGAAAACTCCCCGCATCGGGAGTGAAAGCTGTTCTTTCTCAAAAGCTGCCCCAAGAGAAAAGGAGCTTGCTCAAGCCCTCTCCCTTTTCCCAAAGAAACCCCAGCCACTGACATCCTTTATGTTTCTCTACCACTCCACACTGTCAATCTGTGGGCTGCACTGCTGCAGGAGCCAGAGAATTTCCAAGGAGACCCCTGCAATCCTTACAGCCAGGCAGCTGACATGAATAAAGGTGATAAAGCATCTCATTGCACCTGCCTGGGTCACAGCACAGTAAGGGATGAATTCCCACAAAACGGCATTCCTGTAAAATTCCCAATGTCTGCTGTATGCTTGGCTCTGGAGGGGTAGGGAAGATCTACACGGCACAAAACCCAAAGGCAGTTGCAGGAGCTGTTTGAGCTGGGGTTTCCTCCAAGGGGAAGGACAGCCCGTGCTTGGTCCCTGCTCACCCTGTGCTGGGGGCTGACATCAGCCTGGCCACCCCCGGTTCCCCAAAACTTGCCTTGGGATGAGCCCCAGTTTGTAGATGGCGATGGCAGGTGAGATGAAGCCTGTCACCACAGCACACTGAGCCTGGCTAACTCATCCTGCTGCATTGTGCAGGAAAAGAGGAGCTGGGGAGCACCTTGGCACAGAGCACACTGTGATCCCAGGAAAAAGGAGAACAACGTTGTGGCACAGCCCTGGGGTGGAGAGAAGAGCCATGGGGAGGGAGACACCAGCTGCTCATGGCTCTTCTCATGGATACAAAGATCACCTTAATTGCAGAGACCATTAGATTTTACCCTTGGGGTTTTCCCACCCTTTTCTGGGTGGGATCTATGACCAGTTTATGGGCTGGCATGTACAGAGATGCTGCCTATAAATACACGTGACTGGTCCAGCCTGACCAAAATAGGGTGATTTTGGTACTGTTCGTCCATGGGAAGCAGCTTGTCTTCTCAAGCCACTGAAAAACTGGAAATGAAAAATGAGGTTTCTTGGGGAGAGAATAAATATGAATGGGACCCTGTTGATTTCTGCTAAGAGTAGATTTTTATGTATAAGGTATAAAATAGCCAGTGTTGATGTTTAAAAGCAGCCAGGAACTGTCTAAATTGGCTTTTCCAGGTGATTCTTTGCCCTGAACTGACATGATTCCACCTTGGCTGAAGCAGAGCTCCCTGGCATGTGGAGGCAACCAGCTCACCCCGGCGAAATGGGGACCTATGGGGCAAGGATGGGCCAGGCAGTTTGTCTAGAGCAATCTCTCATCCCTGGGAGACTCAAAATCCTTCTTTCCCTGAAGCAGAGCCTCCAGGGGCACAGCCAGAGAGCTGCAGCCACACTGGTGCCACTGGGGCTGTCACAGGATGATGTGCAGGACATGTCTGTGGGCAGAGGGAATGTGGTGCATGAGGCTGCTGATACGGGAGAGGATTTGGGGTTTTGCAGAGATGGCTGTGAGCCAGAAACAGAGTGTCCAGCAGCTCAGGCTTGGCAGAGAAGGATGGGGCCTTCAGCCTGGCCCAGGTGGGGGAGCTGCTCTCTAGAGGAGGGTGAAAGGAAGAATGTTATCCCTCTTCCAGCCTGTCTGAGCTATTGCAAAGTTATGGAGGCCAAACTGCCCTGATGATCGGTGTGGGCAGGACAAAGATGCAGAGGCTTACAGGGGTTTGGGCAAGTGCAGAGCAGGGGCACTTGTGGCATCCTAAAGTCTCCCCAGGCAGCACCATTGCATCCTTGCATTAATCATACTTAGAGGGATGTCTCTTAGCTCTGGATGATGTTGGATTAAACCTGATGAGGAGAGGCCTCACAGACAGGTATATATACACCCATGCTGCCTGTCTCAGCATGGCAAACTGGGGCAGGGCCATCGCACAGAGCCCCTTCCCTACACCTCTTCCTTCCCACTGGACCCCTGCCATCCTGCAGCTTGGTCCGTGGGACAGCTGTGAGAAAAAGTCCAGGGAGCTTGGAACAGGGCAAGGCAGGCCAATCACTGCCCTGGGCCTGCCCACCTGCCTCTGTCCCACCGACCACCAGCATGAGACAAACCCCTCTCTGAAGCTGACCGGCTTTCACCACCTGCCTGCAGCCAGCTGAAGAAATATCATCAAAACATCCCATTTGTCAAACCTGAGACATCTCCTGTGCACGGAACACTTCCTCTGCCCACAGCTTTGGGCATTCCGAGTTTCTTCCTGTTTGCCTGGGTTGGATGTGAGGTTTTCACAAAGGCTCCTTTTACCCTCCCTGTTTGCTCTTTTTTCCATTGACCTTCTCTTGCTTGTTCGTGCATCTCCAACTCAGTGGCCCAGAAGATTTTTCCCCCTTTTTTTGAAAGGTTGCCCTGATCTTCTGTTGTCCAACTGGATTCACCTCATGGAAGCCCTCATATATACCTGGAGGGGGAAAACACCAGGTGACAGGGGAAGTTAGCAGAGTACTCCCGGAGTAATGGATTGCTCCCAGCAGTGGGAATGTGCTGTAAAATACAGGCAAATGCCTGACATGAAAAAACCAAAACTGCCTCTGGAAAAGACAGAGCTGGGCACAAAGGTGCAGAGGAAGGGGAACAGGACAGCAGCACTTGGGAAGTGGCAATTCATGCTCAGCATCCTCATCTGCTAGGAATGGGCCTTTGATCCAGCTTTGTTCCAGCAAGATGAAATGCCAAGGAAGTTATACAGGTAAAGACAACCCTGCCAGGACTGGGATGGGTGCCACAAGGGGTGCCAAGCAAGCCTGTCCATGTAATTTGAGGGAAGAGCTTAAACTGGATTTAGCTTGCAGAGTTCATCCCTTTAGAAATGTGTTTGGTTTTTTACAACTTTTGCTCTGAATTGTGCTTTCCCAAAGCCAGTCACTGCCAGGCTCTTCCAGCAGCCTCCTCACAGAGGTACCATGCCAGCACCAGGAAAAAAGACAGGAAGCAGACCTGAAGCACTGTTTCCCTGGGGATATTTCCCAGCCTCTGGACATTCACAGCTCCTGGATCCCCTGGCCAGGACAGGTGCCTCTCTGTTTAGCAGTTGTGAAGGGTTTATATTGCACAGATTATTCAAAATTATTTTTCTCCTATTGAAAATTTTAGCATTTCCAGCTGAGTCCTGTGTAACAAATAGCACCAACCTACCCTGGGTGTATTTCAGTGGAGCCACGGCCTTTCCCATCAAGGACCTTCACCACTCCCGCTTTATCGTTGGCTGTTCCATCCCTCCCCTCCCAGCTCTCTTCCAGGCTGAAGAGCGTGGGGTGCAAGAACGTCCCTCCCCCGCTTTCGACCCCTTTGTCACCCTCCTTTCCCAGTTCCCGAGCCCCTCCTGCGGCCGAGGCAAGGGTGCGCTGGACTTGGACACCGTGTCCCGTGTCCCCACGGCCGAGCTGGCTGCACCCTCTGGCGGCAATCCTGAGTCCAGGCCCTTTTCCAGGAAAATTCCTTCGTCGTGTCCCACCCACGAGGTTGGAGGGAGTTTTGCTGGGACGGGGCTTTGGCAGCGGGCTGTGTTTCGCTGAGGGAGGGATGAGGAGCAAGGGGGGAGCAGGGGACCGTGGGGGCAGCTCTGCCAGCTCACAGCACCACAGTGTGTGCAGCAGCTATTTTTATCCACAGGGCCAGCAGCTATATTTATCCAGAATGCCACAGGAGCCAAAAGTCTTTGGGGCAACTTCCGTGCTGCGGAAGAACACGATCTGGATGTCCTTTATACTGCCAACCTTCTCCACTCCCTACTCCCCTTCTCCAGGGGCCCTTGCTACCTCCTCAGCCCTTCGCTGCTCCTCTTAATGTCCCACTATCTCCACCGTGGTGATGCTGAGCTCGTGTCCCTGCCCATGGCGGGGAGGTTGGAACTTGACGATCTTTAAGGTCCCTTCCTACCCAAACCATTCCGAGATTCTGTGATCTTCCCTCTGTCCCGCTCGCACAGCCGTCTCTGGGCTCCCTTTCCTGCTCCACTCAGATCAAATACATGTTTTCTCTGTTTAAGTTGGACATCAGGAGGAATTTCCTTACAGAAAGGGTGATTGATTAGACATTGGAATGGACTGCTCAGAGAGGTGGTGGATTCACCCTTCCTGGAGGCATTTAAGGAGAGACTGGAAAGACTGAGTGCCATGGTCCAGTTGACATTGTACTCTTTGGTCATGGGTTGGATTTGATGAACTCAGAGGTCTTTTCCTAATTGATTCTGTAATCTTCATTTCCCTCTCCAAGGGGTTGTTTCTTCGGGTGGAGTGGGCAATCCTCTGCTGCATTTTTCACCCTTCACTTCATTTTTGTGGAGTTTAGAGCACAGCTCTTGGTTTGTAAGCCTTTGGTTCCCTTCTTGCGGGGGTATGTACGCGGGGGGCTGTTATGATCCAGTTACTGAAGTTCTTAGAAATGCCTCTGCCCGAATTAAGGTGCAAACGAGACCATAGGCCAGTGACAATAGTATGGGTTTTATTTGATAGTAAATATGAGAGAGAGAGAGAGAGAGAGAGAAAAAAAAAAGAAATAGAAAANCAGAACCCGATGGGTTAATATACGCTCAGGCTAGGTAGGAAAACCCAGGTACCTCCTGGGGGGGAGGGGGAGTTTGCCATTGTCTCTTACAACAGACTCCAGGTTTGTTGCATCACGTGCAGTCCTGTGGTGCAAGGCTTCAGGAATGACTCTGGGGGGCACTTTGAGAGGCCTTTGATGGATTATGACACCCCCTCAGCTGCCTCTCACGTGGATGACCCGTGGATGTGGCCTGTGGGGTTGGGGGTTCCACAGCTGGGCCAGTTTGTATAAGGAAGGATGGGTGTTCCCTGCCTCTGACCAGAGGTTACACCCAAAACCTCCTCCCCCTGCCTCGTTTCGGGGGGGAGTCTGTGTAAACCTGGCTTCTGCTGGCTATGGTCTCCCCCACCCCAAACTCAGCTAGGGAAGAATCTCTGCTGCATTTGGCTTTCTTGTGGATGCATTCCTCTCCTTCAGTTTTGTTTGTTTTTTCCTAGGCCTGAGATGGTTAAAGAATGGGTTTTCCCTTCATTTAATCTTAGTGGTTTAACTTACAGTCCAAAGTTCCAGTCAGGTATCTTCAGGGAGGCTTCTTTGGTTGTAGTTTCTTTATACAGTTTTTGTTATAATGAGCAAAACTTTATACCACTGTTTGAGGCACGAACTATTTCAGTCTCTGACAGGGGCTTAGGGCAGGTGGCAGATGAAGTGCTCTGCGCTCGGGACACGGTGCTCGCCTGGCAGGAGCCACGGCCAGCCCGCGGCTCTCCTGCCCGGCAGCGCGGGGTGCGGAAGCTCTGGGAGCCGGCCCAGCGCCGAGGAGCCCAGCCCCGCCCGCAGCCCCGCCCCGGGACAGCCCCTGCGCCGCGCTCCGCTCGCCATGGGCTCCCGCCTGTCCCTGGACGACTCCGTGCGGGTCGTGGTGGTCGGGGGCGGCTTCGGAGGGACGGCGGCCTCCAGCCTGCTCAAGTCCTGGGCCGTCCCCTTCGTCCTGGTGGACGTGAGAGATGCTTTCCATCACAACGTGGCCGCCCTCCGGGCCGCCGTGGAGAGCGGTAAGGGTTCGGGCAGCTCCCCTGTCCCACCGGCATCGGCGCAGGGACGCGGGGAGCGGCGGGGAACGGGGTGCTCGCACTGCCTCCGCCGCCCTGCGATGGTGAAAGACTTGATGTTTTCCATGTGGAAAACAAATACTTGGCTCCGGGAGGACCCACAGGCCGTCTGTGGTTAAACTAATTGCACATCTGCTAGGAAAACTGAGCAAAAATTGCTCAGACCATATGCCCCCTCCTTCCCCCCTCCCCCCCCCC
>VZTE01002686.1:142635-166833 GCA_013397775.1 Eulacestoma nigropectus
TTTTTTAATTTCAAGAGTTTAGAAGGTGACTCAGCTAAAAGCAACAGCAGCTGGAAGGGGTGAGTCAATCACTTTCTGTACCTGGCCCTGTCGGAGAGCTGCTCAGGCCTGTCTGGGCCTTCAATTGGAGGCTGGGCCAACCCCATTACTCCAGTCACTGGGGAATTTAGGGGTAAAATATCACATTCGAGGCTGGGAACAAGCATCAAAAGGATAGCAAAAGTTAGGTCTGAGAGGCAGATTACATGAAAAAAGCCTCTGACACCCAGCCTGAAATTGCCAGGACCACAGAAACAGTTATGGGCAAACCAGTACAGGAGATAGGAGGAGCAGAGACAAAGCCATCTAGCCCAGGGTCTCACCTGATCTGAGGCAAACAGTGAAGCTCCTTGCTGGGCAGAGATAACACACAGCAAAGGCCCAGCCCACAGTCCCAGATGCATGCCATGCTTTTGTCTGAGCAAGGACAGCATGGGTGGGAGTGGGGTTAGAGGAGTTGTTAGCCTCCACAGAAGGAGAGCTGTCCCATTTTCTCCTCTTCCCACAGGATTTGCCAAGAAGACTTTCATCTCCTACTCGGTCACCTTTGGGGACAGCTTCCGACAAGGCAAGGTCGTGGGCATAGACCCTGGCAGGCAACAAGTCTTGCTCAGCGATGGCGAGGTGGGTGTTGCAATGACCTGGCTGCCTTGTGGCATCACCTGCTAGTGCAGGGAGTCAGCCTTCAGCTGATGCAACGGTGTGTTCCGTCCTCCTGAAGGACTTGGCATCTTCCTCTGCACGGCACCATCCCTTCCAGCCAAGCTAAGTGGCCTAGAGCTGTGCTGGGATGTGGGTGTGCAGTAAACACCCAGCCCCATCTCCTGCTCAGCTGAGCTTTTATTCTCAGAGCTGGATTTAGAGCTCAGCAATTAACCCTGGGGCTCAGATCCTTATTTAACTGCAGGACGATCACTTTTTCCAGCCAGAGCATCTCATCTCTTTTTAGGAGAGGGTGAAGGAGAGAAGTTAATCTCTGGAACCAGCTGTGAGTGTCCAGCATAAATATCAGGTTATTCCCTGTAAATTTAGGGTGATTTCTTTAAAGCTTTTAGCTCACATGAATGGTGCTTCTCTCAGACCTTGAGGAACAGTTACTTGGTGTCACCCAGACCAAGTCTCTCCCTAAAGTCACTTCCTGACAGTGACAAGTACTTTCCTGGTTACCAGCAAGGGATGGAGATGAGGAAATGAGTGATCAATACCTAGGAGGCAACCACTGTGTTCTAGGCTCCGTTTTTAAGTGTCTAATATCCAATTCTACCTTCTGCCCTCCCAGGAGCTTCACTACTCCCATCTCATTCTTGCAACAGGCAGTGATGGGCCATTCCCTGGGAAGTTCAGCCAAGTCATTGGCATGGAAAGTGCCATACAGACCTATGAAGACTTGGTTAAAGAGGTGAGGAATCAACTCCTACCAGGTGCTGCCTGCCTTTGTTCAGCCTCCCTGTCCCAGGTACCACTGTGGCTATCTGGAGCCAGCTGTGTCTAAGAGAAAGGGACCATGAGAGACCATGGTGTCCACAGGGAGCAGCCAGGAGAAGGAGCTCATCATGGCTTCTCTGGCACAAGGGGAAACCTGAAATACTCAACGGTGGTACAGGGTAGGCAGGAAGAGTGCAAAGGGCACTCCTTTCTTGTTTCCTCTTAATGAGCTAAGAGGTTTATTGCTGTTGGGCCTGTGCTGTGTCTCAGAACGTCTGTGGTGTGACTGAAGGTATTCTGGCTTCCTGCAATTTGCAGTTCCCTTGTAACACAAATTTTCTCTTCAAGATTGAGAAATCTCAGCGCATTCTGGTAGTGGGAGGTGGTGCTGCTGGAGTGGAGATGGCTGCCGAGATCAAAACAGAGTACCCGGACAAAGAGGTGGGAGCATCTTCGTCACAATTAACTTCATCCTGGTTTCTGAGACTGTTCTGTGATGGTGCTGCTGGAGGTACCTGAGATGACTGCACATCCAGTTACTGAGCCTGTAGCCAGCCACCAGCAAGGACTGTGGCACTAGGTGCCCCTTCCTGGCTTGTTCTTGCAGGCATCAATCAGGGTGGAGGGAGGCCAGCTATGGCTGCTCCCACTTTGCATGCAGTGGGTCCTGTTCTGTTCCTGTGTCCCCATTTGCTCTTTTGTCCCCAACAGGTCATCCTCATTCACTCAAAAACTGCACTGGCTGATGTGGAGCTGCTAGCCAGTGTCCGTCAGGAGGTGAAAGAGATTCTCCTCAGGAAAGGAGTCCGGCTTCTGTTAAGTATGTCCTTAATGATGCCTCTGAAGACCTACAAGCTGCTCTTCCTTTAGCCAAAGCATCTCCTAATGTCCTCTTTCTGACTTTTTTGTCAATTCCTGTTTCTCTGGGTTAGCTGGAAACCACAGCCTAGCAAAGGTTTGTGACCCAGGGCTCTCTGTTGCAACAGATGAAAAGGTCAGCGACATGGAGAACCTCAGGCCAAACCAGTTCCAGAAAGACATGGTAGTAAGGACAGAGAAGGGCACCGAGGTGGTTGTTGACATGGTGGTGCTGTGCACAGGGATAAAGATTAACTCTTCTGCATATGCTGCTGCATTTGGTAAGTGAAAAAAACCAAACCACTGGGTGGGGAGAAGCAACACAGTTCTTCAGTGTCTGGTGCTTGAGGGGTGTGAGGTGGGGAATGAACCGTGTACAGCCTGCGGGGGTGATTCTACTGAAATATCAAAGGATGATGCATTGCACGAGACTGCAGTGATTAACTACAGCAAGGCAAAAAAGCATCTCTTCCCTGACACAGAAAAGAGGGTGAAAAACAACTCCTCACTTTGTGTCAATTACATCAGCAGCATTTTGGGGTCTCGGGCCACGCCAAGCAACACAAAGCTGCTTCTAAAAACCTGCTGTTTGGCAAAACAGGTGACAAAATGGCAAGTAATGGTGCTTTGAAAGTAAACGAGCACCTCCAGCTGGAAGGCTACGAGAACATCTATGCCATTGGGGACTGTGCAGATCTCAAAGAGCCCAAGATGGCCTACCACGCTGGGCTCCACGCCAACATCGCGGTGACAAATATCATCAACAGCCTGACACAGAAGCCTCTCAAAACCTACAAGCCAGGTAAAGTCAGCTCCTAGCACCTGGCCTTAGATGTTGGGCTGCTTTTCTGAAAGGAACAGCTGTCAAACTTGCATGGGACTCTGAACTCACTGCATTCACTGTGAAGGAACTCACAATTGGGGTTGATTATGTCAGCTTATAGCTCAGGCCTCATCTTAGTCCTTGACAAAGACACAGTGTAGATATTAATTACTTGTGTCAGTCTACCACACAATGTGTCCTTTCTTCACTAATGTCTTGATAAATCTACTGGTGGGAGTCTGAATAGAACTTATTTTCTTTTCTTAAAATTGCTCATTGTCCAATTAAATCCCAGGAATAAGATGACTTCCCTTTTCCTTCTTTCTCTCCTTAAACTAAAACAAACACAAACTGAACAATCTGGTCTCAAAAATCTAGTTGGGTAATGGGTCTTCTTGTTCATGAACACTGATGTAAACACTAACCAGAACTGTGCTGAAAGCTGTTCCACGTGGATGCAGGGGAGCTGGACAACAGTTGCTTGACTTACACCTCTACATCTTCTTTGCAGGGTCACTAACCTTCCTGCTTTCCATGGGCAGGAATGATGGTGTAGGCCAGGTGAATGGTTGCTATGTGGGACGTCTCCTGGTGACCATTGCCAAGAGCCGGGATCTGTTCGTCTCCAAGAGCTGGAAGACGATGGGACAGACAATGCCCTCTTAAGAGGGCACCAGTAACAATCCAGCAAGGAGTACAGCAACTGGAAGAGGGTGAGGGTGCACTTCTATTGCTTGGACTGACTGATACTGTCCTCTGCAGCACCTCCTCAAGCCACCCATCACCGTGCCACATAAAAGGGGTGCCTGCCTTCCTGTAAAGGGGAAGGAGGCGCTTCCCAAATGAACTGCACAGAAGTTCCCGTGATAAAAACCAGGGAAGAAATGTTTCTTATACTCCCCCTGCTGAGAGAGCTCTGAGCAAGAAGCTTGGCTTACCTTCATTTGTAACAATAAACACTGTGGTTTTCAGAATCTCTGTGGTTTGTTTGTTATGTTGTTGTTTTGGTTTTTTTCCCTGGCTTTCTCTATTATTGCTCTTCTAAGAAGGACCTGCTTCTTACAGATCTGGCATCTGCTCTGCAGCTTGCAGAGAGAATGGCTCGCAGTGCTGCCAGGGTAATGCCTGTCTAAAACCTGGAAGGGGATATGGTAAGCCTGGAATTCAACGGAATATAATGCAGCTTTGTGTCAAAATCTCCTCAGCAGCTTTAATTGTGTCACTTATAGCACTAAACTTCAGTCAGAAAAACTGTTGGTTGTGATACAGCAAGCACTTAATTACAGATGCTGCTGCTTTTTTTTCTTTTCCTTTTTTTTCTTTTTAGAGTGAGAAATTCCCAGAGCAAAATTAGGGTTTATAATAATAATCACACTTGACACATCTTTTTCTTTTTTTCTTATAAAACAAACAAAATCACCATGAAATATTCTCAGTGATTACAGAGGTTATTGTGAGTTAAAAGCAAAACAGAAGCTCCTCATGCATCACTTCTAAAACCCTTTTCCCCTCTCTGTGGGCTGAAGGCGGAAGTTTACCATCTACCCTCAAGGGAGGGGAAAAGGGAGCAGAACATTTTTAAGAGCTTTTTTTTAAAGTGGGGGGGGTGTGTGTGTGTGAAGAAATCATCACTACAAATCTAAAATGAGGTTACTCTTTATAAACTTCTAAACTAAAGTAACAAGGGACACTAAACTCCTGAAGACAGATGGTAACTCAATTGCTTAAGGTGATAAAAATGGCATGAAGAAATCGGACTAAACCCCTCTCATCTCTAATCACAGCTCTCCATCAAGTCACAACACATCACACTACTACCACTCCCCCTCCTTGTCACATTGAAAAAATAAAACCCACCTCTAATGCTTTTAATGCTACTCAAGTTTGTTGAAAAATAAAGTTTCATTTGGCTGCCATTGCTACTTAGTGTCTAGCTTGGCCATTTCTTGCACGTAGATACCAATGCTTTCACTGTCGAAGAGCAGAAAGTAAATGTTCTTCAAGGAGGAAGAGCTGGTGCTGTCGAAATGGGTGGAAATAGCTCTGAGGGTCACCTGGGCTGCCGTCTGTTTTGGGAAGCAGTTTCTGTGTGGTCGGGGAAGAAAAGAGAGCAGGTGAGTGTTGAGCAGTGATGCTGAGAGGAATCAGCCAGAGCTGGTCCAGCCACAGGCTGCTAAGATAGTGCCAGCTGCAGTTTGGCAAACCCCAGGGTTTTGATAGCAATATTCACCTGCTGCTGAATTAAGTTTCCTTGATGGCATAGCTGCTGTTTTCATCTGCTTCTACTTCTTATGACCACACAACATTTTTTAATGCTTGCCCTTAGAATTAAACTTTTCCATGCCATCCTGGGCAGGCTAAAAATTTCAAAGAATGATTATTCTTTTACCTGAAAACTGAAAAAAAACCCAAACCCAAAACATCACCTACTTAGCTGACTTCCTTACTCTGTCATTAAAATACTTTGCTTGGGATTCCTGTGAAAATAACTGAAATTACAACTCCAACCCAAATTAAGGTCGAGATGCATTCATTCACTCCTCTTGATGGTAATATTCTCTAACTTACAATCATATTTATATTTAAAACCATCAAAAAGATCTGGCACAACTGAGGTATCACATCTATTGCAATGTTACATTAGTTATATAGTTCCTAAGATGGGACAGAGGAAAATGAAAACTCACAGAACTGATACAGCATAGTTCTTTATCTACTCACAAAACCAGCATTTCCTGTGCAGACATGTAGGTAGAATAAAATGAGAGCAAAACCAGGAAGTCCTATTTGAAAAACTGCCTTTTTTCAGAAAATTTTGAGGTCCTATGATAAATGAAGTGTAAACCAGCAGCACCTGGTAAGACTTACCCTCTTTTTCTGCTAGGAGGAGTAATTGTAAGAGCAACAGAGAGTGAAATGGAACAACGCAGCAGAAGAATCTGCACTAAGACTAATGGTCCAAGAATGAATTATTCTAGTTCTATGCTCTTAGAAGACATGAAGTCTAGAAACTTTTTCTAGTGGCATTAAAAGCTACAGTTCATTTTTGAAAGTTGTACTTTATATTAAAGCCTGTTAAAACAATTTATCACATTTTGCTTTGACTGAAAACCATAAACAAAAAGATCTGTATATTAAAAAATTGGCTAAAAATTGCACTGTCCCTCTATTTATCCTTTTGTCCTGATCCATAAAAATATTATTTTGCTTTGCAGAGTGTGTAAAAATGGCACTTTCACCTCCCGTGTGTTCAGTGATGTGTGGTGATTTCACTGATCAAATGCAGTTTTACTTTAATTTTATTCACTGTCAGGCCAACACAACTGGACTCTGCTCTTTGGGCACTACTACCAAAATCAGTATATACGTTTCAAATTAAACATAAGCATGTGAACTCCAACACAAAATAACAACTTCTGCAGTTAGCAGGGCTTGTGTAAGATTTCTTGTCATCAGAGACCAACAAACTGTTGATTTAAAAAGAAATTTAAAAGAAAAAAAAAAGAAAAATATTTCAGATTTCTTAGTCAAGCACATTCTGCTTGCTAGTTACGGAGAAAGAAATGTGTAGCTTCACACTTGGTTTAATAGTTTTCCCTTTTGAAAGCAGAACTACATTTGAGAAAAACTGATTTTCTTCTGAAAGAAAAGTTTTGTGGGACAAGTCTTTTAAATATCTTTTCTCAGGAGGGCTTAAGTGAACACCCCACATCCACGGAGCTCAGGTGGCATCGCTGTTACCTGCCTTCAGTATTATGCTGGTGTAATCTTATTAGTACAAATGCAGGTTTAATAAGACTCCCCACAGCAAAATGAAGGGACACAAAACCCGAGGTGGTGCAGAGGAATGAAAATGACTGCCTAGCAATAGAAAACACAGCAAGCCCACTCAGCTCTCCTGTGGGTTAGCTAATTTCTCTTTATAAAGGCTCTCTGGCAGTTTCATGCAAACACTGCACTTCAGGCTGGATTCCTCTAGAGCAGCACGGTGTCAGATGGCAGCAGCAGAGGAAGGGTCACAGAGCAGAGGGCACCTCTCTGTCACAGCAGCAGCTCTGACAGCCAATTCCACCTCTGCTACCCAACACAGGGAGTCCTACCTGCCGCTGGGAAACGGGGGGAAAGCCACAGACTTCAACTTCTTGTCTTCTGCAGCTGTTAAGCAGTTCTTGACAGTCTCCTCGAGCTGCTCTTCACACTTGTCTGATCCCCACTGTGGGATGTGACAGTGGATGACAAACTTTGCTGCTAGGCCGCTAGACTGAGTGAGTGCAGCTAACACAAATGAAAATATAACATTTAGTTTGGAACAGAAACCACCCTGCAATGACCTCTCAATCCAACGTACCTTGTTAATTACACTACCCCTCCAAAGGAATACATTTGGAATTAAAATACACCACAATGGCTTGCTTGCAGTCATAACCTGTCTCATCATTCCTTTTGTGATCTATCATTATTTCTTTGGAGACCAAAGAACCCAGGGCTCATTTGGTTAGCACACAGTTACTCAATACTGGTTTTTAGGTCTCTCATTTGGCACAGCCTCTGGGTTTGTTTTATGCAAAGTATGAAAACCTCACTCTGAACACAGTATCAGCAATCTCCACAGACATTTCTGCAGTGCTGTCACAGAGTGCTTTTCACAAATATCCTGCATCATCATCATTACAGCTCCAGAGTGTTGGGGAGTAATATTCAGACTCACTTCACAGCTGGGTAATTTCAGACAAGGACATGAAAATCAAATTTGTCCCCACCAGTTACGCCCAATTAGGAATCTCAGATTAATTTTTCAGAAAGCCTAATATTTGTCCAGAACCTGCAGAGTCCACAGCATGGCATCAGTTTGCTTTTGTTGCAATTGTCACCATCAGCACTAGTGGAAGTCTAGCAAAACCAAGTACACCCAGGTCCTCGGGCAAAGACAATCCCACGAATGGGTTTGCCCTTTCCCATGGGGGAAGAAACCCACACTGACTTCCCCAGCCACTTCCCTATGTGTAGTGCAGGAACCTTGTCTCCCTCCAGAGTGTCAAGGGCTTAGTTTGGGTGGGACCAGGGCGGTTAGCAGATCCCCTAGTACTGACTGGCCAAGTGGCTTCTGCCAAGTTCGCATCCCAATGCTTCCATGTCCCATTACCTAATGCCCTTACATAGTTTTTAGCAACCCATTATATCTTTCAATCTTCCCAGAGGCCTGTGTATGATCTCAGGTTAAACGTTCTGAAATTAGCTGTGCAGGAAGGAATTAGCCCATGGATGAAAAACCTGGATGTATTCACTTGTTCACCATCACAGAGGAATTCTGTTGCAGGCACAGAGGAATTCTGTGCTACTTAAATTTTAACCAGCTATCTTAGTAGCATAAAAGGAGTGTATCTTCTAGTTGGGTAGTGATGTTGACAGAGAAAAGTAGTTCACTTTGATTTTACAGCATATAAATTCGATTTGATATGAAAATGAAGCAACTTGTCTTGTATAAAAATTTCCCTATTATTTCAGGTTATAAAACAATTAGGAAATTTCCAACACTAGACTTTTAAAGCATTTCTTTTCTTGGGTATAGAGATACTAAGCCAAATAAGGCATATTGTAACTTTTCTCCATCTGTCTTCCAGACACCTTCAATTGGTTTAATCTGTCCACAAAGGAAAGCACAATCTCAGGTCCTAAACTATTCCCTGTTACAAATGTGTTAACCCTGGAAGAGAGCTCTTCTAATAAAGTAGCTGTAGTGCCTGAGCAATTGCTCTTCCAAAAAGGGTGCCAGTTCTGCAGATCATATCACATCTTCATTTGTGTTCAAAGTAAGGTAATTATTTGGGTTACATACTGTTAATCAAATATGCATAAAGAGGAATAATTTATAAAGTATCGCTAATTTTTCTTATGCCTCATATGCTAGGCTGACAACTGTTTCTGATTCTCACTAAGGCTGCAGTACAATCAGAGCAGGAAAGATGGCACAAGATTTCCTTAATTTTTGGACTCCCATGGACAGAAATTGCCCAAGACAAATTGATCAGTCTAAAGACAGAATGTGCACAGCACAGAGGTATCCTGTTCTTCCTTTTTTTCCCTCTCAGCAGGCTGCCCATATCAGCAACAGCTTTGAAGAAACATTTACATCACATAAACAATGACACATAATATCAGGAACAGATCAGAATGTTCAGAGAAGAGAACATATAGGATGAGCCATGTCCAAAAGACAGCAGAGTATCCTTTTTACCTTCAGCAACTTCTAAAGGTCCTTGAGATTTGCGAAGCTCTTTCACTGTTTCCAAGAACTCTTTCCCTCCGGCCTTTTCCAGTGCTTTGCCTGCAAGGACACAGAGCAAAAGACCTTGGCTTCAGAGTATCAGTGTGGATAAACAAGTCCACGTTATTTAAAAGAACACTGTACACACACTATCCTGTCTCCCTCTATCAGCAGCAGCTGATGTTTATGTTCACCACTCTGCCTAGACACAGATAAAGTTTACTTTTCATGATTTTGAAGAGCCCTGTATGCTGTTACTGGAAATTGCTTTAATATAAATATCTGTAAGAATGCTATTTACTCTAACTTATGGCTAAAATAGTGTGGAGTGGGATTTTCAGGACCCAGATTTTCAGGCTCCAAAATGGATTCAACATACAAACCCTACTACTTGCTGAAACAAACACAGCTGGGATGCCAGTGAACGTCTTGATGACTAAAAAACAATGATCCAAAAGCCTGCTACTAGATTCTGTGCTCCCTATGCAACTGACTGAATAGCTTTTTACCTCCCTCCTGCTTAAACTTCCGTATTTGTAATAGTAGTATTTCCTTACTTCACGTGAGCAGTATAAGGCTTTGTACTTGAGTGTTTCTAAATTATGTAACATCCTCCAATAAACATAGTTAGAAATGCTATTAATATATAATTTTGCAATGTCATTTTCAGATGCAAATGTAAAAATAAGCCAATAAACATCTCAATAATAATTATTTACACCTTTGCTGCTCATGTGCTTCAACAACTTATCTTTGTTTTGCTTGTCATTAAAAAAAGATAAATTAGTGATTAGCCTGTTATATCTAGTCAGATCCAGCCTGATTTTCAGAAGCTGTAAGTGGTATTTTATGGCCTGGGGCAGATTCAGGTGAAACAGGATGGGATCTCAGCAGGCAGCCAGTAGACCAGCTACTGTTCCAGCTCTAGATGTGTTTTTTCTGCATGAACAGAGCCTCACCTATTTCCTCCTTGAGGTCTATTTCAGCAGTTGTAGGGTGAACGATGCCTTCTACTTTCATGGAGCCAATATGGCTGATGTCACTCTGTGTCAGAGAAAGCTGAAAAATAATAATGAGGGGGGAGGAAAAATAAATAGCAATCTGAGTGCAAAATCATTTTCATACCAAAAAGCTGAAGTGAAAGAAGGCTGGATTCAGTCTTCTAGAGATCAGTTATTTTATTCTGTTCAGTATGTGTGATTCTGACTTCTAGCTTTTAATTGATTAATTTTCACTCAGATTATTTGGTAATATGCCCGCAACTTGGGAGCTTGCTCCAGAGGAAGTTATTGCTAGAAAACATAATGTTCTAACATCACGATTTGAAGGAAAGAAGGCAGATTTTGGAAATGTTTTGGTTTAAGAGAAAAGCATCCTTCCCTTCATGCTAAGTCCCAATCTGTTATTGCTCTCTATTACCTTTTGTCCTGGCACAAGGCTCTTAGAGGACAAGATAGTGAAACCAGCCCCAGGTCCATCTTCAGTTGTTGAATTTGAAGCTCCTTCTTTTTCATTGTCCTTTTGTTTGTTCTATTTGATGGGAGAAAAAAAAGCAAGACTTCTCAAAGGAAACAAAATAATAAACATCTAGTGTTATTCAATAATGGAGAGATTTAATAACTTACTACAAATCTTATTTTCTCAGATCAATATATTACTCATAGCCTTGTAATCCCCTAAGATTATGTAACAACAGAGGTCTGCACTGTTTATATAATGCTAAATCAGTGGTTCATCTGAGGCATTACATACATTTGCAGCCACATTCAGAGGCAGGGCACCCACACCCATCTGTAGATTTACTGACAATTAAGGTTGTATTTATATGGGTGGGCATGTGTTAGTTTATTTTTGTTGCTAACAGAGCAGAACCTCATATTAAATCAAACTTAGTCACTTAGTAACCCAGTCAAATGCTCCAATCTGAAGAAAAAACAACTTTGTGATCTGAAAAACAAATGTTTAAGTCTGAGTTATTAAATGAGAAAGCCTTCTTATGGCTTACCTTCAGGAACAGCAAACCTACCTAGAGGGCTGCAGGAGCATCTCCTCACATCTCTCAATATTTGCTTTAAATTATGTCAAGAAGCTACCACCTCCTAACGAGTCCAAACTCTGCATGTGCACAGTTCAAAGTAAGGTGGTAGCTGAGACCATTAAACATCCCATTAAGCAACTTTGTTTTCTTTTTAAAGGCTGTTTCTGCATATTCTCAGCTATGGACCTGTATCAAAACTTTGAGGCCTCCATAAAAATGTGCTTAATCTAAGTTTAAAAAGTTTAAGTCAATGCTTAATATCATTTAACCCTACCCAATCAAAAACTCAGCACTGTTTCAAGGTGCATGCTCTGGAATGACAAACCAAGAGCACTGATCTGGGTTACTGCTTTACCAAATTAATCCATTTTGGATAGTGACAGAGGATGGGCAACCCTAAGGAAAAGTGCAGTGGTCAAGTTCTGATTGATTTATTCTTCTTTTAAAAATCACTAACAAGAGCAAAGATAAGAACACATGAAACAAAGAGCTTGTCCCAATGACATTGACTTTCCATGTCAGGACAAGTTCTCTCAAGAGTGAAAAATCCTTAACAGCAACCCAGTAACTGTACAAGGCTGAAGTCACGACATCTCTCTAGTAGAAAATGTTTTAGAACACAGCTTCCTTTATTTTAAAAGCAAGAGTTCACTGCCACAGAGTTAGTGTGGAGGTAAGAGATTCTACACAATTATCAAGAAAATATTGCAGAGGGTGACACGGAGTCTGTACCTGCCCCGTGGTTACCTTTTTGGACGTCCGGGCCTTGGTAGACTTTGCCTTCTTCCCACTCTTTTTGTTCACCATGGATTTCCTCCCCTTCTTCTCAGGAGCAGGGGAAAGGATGGTCTCAGATTTGCCTTTGGCACCCCGCTTCTTGGCTAGAAGCTCAGGCTGAATTCTGGGCAGGACACCTCCACTTGCAATAGTCACACCTTTGAGCAACTGCAAGGAGAAGCAGTGTATGGAAGCACATTACAGATCCTCTTAGTCTGCACCACCAAAAAACTATTAGGGAAACAATCCACAGTAACAAGGAACTTGGCAGGTGACAGCAAAGTCAGCCAGCACATCCTGGAGAATTCTGCTGCTGTACAAACATTCCTCCCTCTTCCAGTGCCAGTCTTAGTGCAAACCTGTCCTTGGTGACTCACAAGCAGTGAATAAGGGTAAAAGAAGAACACTCTCTGTGGGCTAGTTAAAAAAAGGACTGCACCACAGCCCTGCTCAGAGGAGGATTGGATGCAGATCCCTTTGGCAGGGAAACAGATGCCGTGAAAGCAAGGAGAAGCTCCAGTGACTTGCTTTGCAGAGGCAAACAACAGGAATGGGCTGTGATACCATGTAGAGGACAAAGTCTGGCTAATTCCTAAGAGACAATACCAGATCTAGATCCCAGTTCACAGGTCACTGACCAGAACCACAGAGCTGGGAAAAGGCTGGTAGTGTTAGCATACTTTTTGTTCTCTTCTGGCCTGTTTTGAATTTCTACTCCACTTGACTGGAAACAGAGCCACATGACTTCATGGGCACCACATTTTCATTATTTAAAGCAGTCATATTAAGTGCAGGAGTATTCAAAGTGCAAATGACATCATCCATCTTCATACAGAGGAGAGACTCTGATGCTGACTGAACCTTTTCAGCACCCCTGAAAAGTACAATCTGCAGCCCAAGCTGTGATCTCTGTCCTCACTCAACAAGTCTAGCAGAAGTGATCCCACAAGTGATCCTGAGAGTCAGAGCACTGAAAACCACAGTTTGGGCAAACAGACAGGGAGTCAGCAATAGCAGAGAGGGAGCCAGATCCCTACCCAACATGGGCCTCACAGCCAGTATAATGGAAAACACGCATTTCTACAGCTTTTGGGAAAAGGTCTTGCACATTTTCTTTAAGTATTGAATGTCCCTGAGGAAAAAGTGAAGCATCAAGTCTACTTGCTTCAACAGGACTCACAGGCTAAGAACCAAAATTTATGTCCATAAGATTTAAGATGAGGTATCTCAGAACCTTTTTTTTGGTTTGCTTTTATTTAAGAGGGCACAATTTTCTGGTCCAATAACTGCGATCTCATTCATGTCTCAGACTAAGCTGTTTCTAACCTTCCCTGGTAGCAGCTTCACTCAAGCCACAGCACATAACTCCTGCACCAAATTGTGAACAGGCACCTGATTCAGTTCCTCATCATTTGCAACTGCCAGGAGGATGTGTCTGGGGGCAATCCTTCCTTTCTTGTTGTCCCGCGCCGCATTTCCTGCCAACTCCAGGATTTCGGCTGTAACACATCAAGATAAAAACAAGTAACAAAAAATGCAGCTTAGGTACATGCTGCATACACATTTTACACTGCTTCTTAATAACCATTTACCTTTTCAGGGACATTTCCAGATTTAAGGGGTTCTTGCAACAGAAAGGCAGAAACCAAACCCCACTCAATGTATTTGTAAATTTAGATAAATTAATTCGTCCTTCCTAATTCCCTAAAGGATATCTAGGAGAAAATATGCTAAGCTTGGTTCACATAATTTCTTTTAAGAGCCCCAAGTCAGAATTCTCTTTCAAAAAGGCAAAATAACCACCTAAAAAAAGGTACATCAGCAATCCAAAATTTATCAGCAGCCCTGTGACAACAGAATAGTCAACTATGCAGTGAAACACCCAACCTGAAACAGACAGCTCTGACAAACAGCAAGGATTCTCAGGACCAGGGAAGATGAAGACTGAGGTGCATTTGAAGAAATACTTGGAAAGCTAGCACACCTGCCAGGCACTGCTGGAGTTCTGCATTAAAGGGCACTGAAAATCTGTGAGAAGCTTCATTTCAGAACAAGATATGAAAGGTTTGACTCAGATGCAAGCAGTCAACGCGAGAGCTTCAATGCATGAAATATTGATAGAAGGGTCCTTCTACATCTCTGGGAACAGGAGGTCACTTCAAAGGTAGTTCCTCTAAATTAGCAGTAACATTTACACTGTAACCAAAGTCACTGAGGTTTTCCTAGTAATTACAGAAATACAGACACATCTTCCTAAGTTTATTTGGAATGTAGCAATCAGTGTAATTCATCAGCTTACATAGTTGGGCCTCTACTCAGAAGTTATTTCTCCTATAAGAACCCTACTGAAACACTGAGAAGGAAGGAGAAGGAATTTTTTTTTTCTCCAAATAATCATAAAAATCATAATCACACTTTGTTTCAGTATACAGTGTCCCTGTCATCTGGTTTTTGGGTTTGTGCTTGCATTTGTCAGTAACAGGAATATGAAAACTACAGCCAATCAGTATTATCCTACTGATAACTTATTGATGTCTTAATGACATCCTACTCCTTTTTATCAACTACATAAAGAACTATAACTATTATAAAAAGAAGACCTTTCATGAAAAATCTAGTGGAAACATACACAACGTTTGGCTAAAATCCAAATGATTTCAACATGAGGCTTAGCTCTGGCTCATGGGAAAAATATAAGCTTTCAATTCCACTCAGTTAGAATAACAAAATTACAAACTTGTCTTCCAGTTTTCACTACTACACAGCATACATATTTAACTGAATGTTGGAAATATAAAAGCCTTTTTAAAAAATTTACATGCATGTTCACAGTGAATTGTAAAAGTTAGGGCAGGAACCTCTCAGCCCTAGCATTTCAGAATCTGTCCTGGATTTTAAAGGAGGAAACTGAAAAGAGATCCTGCATAATCCAGCTATTTTCACCCCCATGGGGCTGGAAGTGTCAGAACCTCTCCCAGACCTCTGCCAGTGGAGCTAACGCAGCAGCAGAGAGAAGGAATAGATTCCATCCATTGTGCAGACCAGCAGAGAGCAAGAAAAGAGACCCAGGCTCCTCCAGTGGGTTTTGCAGATGTGTGCTGACAGCAGAGGAAAATTGCATCAGGGGAAAAAAAATCCAAAAAACAACATATACTTACCTGTGTGGGAACTGAAGTTCTTTCAGGAGTGCCAACAACAGGCACATCCTGCTACCTGTGTGCTCACCCCACTGCCCCAGGTTTGGGTCCTTTGGCCAGCAGCATTCTGATGGTGCACTCTTAGTCCTCTGCCTAATGTTAAGAGCAAAAAAGGCAGAACACTCAAATGCCAGCCATCCATCACAGGACACTGGGAAGAAGGGAATCCAAGGCAGAGGTGACATATGGCAGATTGTGGAATGTATATAGATGCATATAACCTACCAAAGGATGCAAACATTTGCATAGGTAAATAATTGCCTTGCCTCCTTTTAATGAAGGTTTCTATGCATATTTTTTCTAATGGTGGAGGCAGGGACTCACAATATTAAGACTATAAAATGGCATTTACAAAATACAATATCAAAACTGGAAGCTTCAGTTATCACATCCTCTGCTACAATAACAGATCCCTAAAGAAACTACCTTACATTTCATGTAGAAACATCTAAACATCTGAGGTTACCTAAATTATAAGAAGACTAGTCTGAGTATATAGGTCCTATAATAAAGTCCTATACTCTAACAAGCTCTCTTGGAATTGGGCATCTTGATATTCTCAGCCGTAAGTTGGGTTTACTTTCCGTGCTCTCAGCACCAGGCATTAAGAATTACATTGAAATCTCAAATAATATTGCTTCCTGCAAGAGTCAAAATCCACAAAGATGCCTCCACATCAGAAGTTTAAATTCACACATATTCAGAAAAACATAACTCTCTTCTAGCCAACACAAACAGCAGCCAAGCTATGACCTGAATGGGATTACATCTGGCCATCCTGTGACATACAGGGAAAAAGAGGTTTCTTTAGCTGATGGATCAGCAGATTTGAAATGTCTGGGAACTAAAGCATCCTAGCCAAGCCAAAGGTATTTGTTCAGCTGAGCTTTTGTGAAGCTGGACTGCTAAGAAAGGTCTGTGAGAATTACTGATAGCAAATTGGAAAGATTTCATACAGATTATCTTGTTTTCCATCTCCCCTTCAGGATAAGTTGTGTCAGACCCTGTTACACTACCACATAGAAATCTAACAGTAATACCTTTACTCTGAAAAAATGTATTGGATGATGGAGTCCTTGGTCCCCCATTTGCAGGTGGAAAACTATCTGCTGGATTTGTCTCTGCAAGGCAGATGAGCAAAACAGGCAGAAGAGTATTCCAGGTGATTCCTGTGAAGGAGGAAGCCTTTGCTGCTGTTGTGTTCTGCCCTAATTTAGAGAGGATGGCTTTCCATTGAGACCTTCCATGAGCTCCTCTGACCAGCACACCACTCACATGACTTGTGCTTCCTCATCGACAGGCATCTGTATTCTCTGCCTACTTTTGGGGAAGATGCCCTGTGGGACATATGCAGTTGATGTTTGATTTAGGTAGTTGTGACTGCAGTCAGCCCTGTGCACTCAGAGCATGAGTCTGTTGCAAAATCCATCAATCCCATGGGACTCAGGCCAATTTTTCACAGGATTTGAACTCTGAAGCCAGTGGAACTCAACCTTGTTTCAGCAAACACAACCTTCTGGACAGGAATTAAGCTGCAGTTTTACAATATGATTTTCAAGCCTAAAATGTAAAACAGGATAGATTAAAAAGAAAGGTTTAGAACAGTGATGAGATCTTCACATTATTTGATCAGTTGAGGTAAAAGTACCTCTTCCTGAGATACGCTGCAGTGATTGCTGGCATTTTAATGATGGGGTCGATAAGGCAAAGTGCAGATTTGGGGTTGATAATGGCTATGAGGTGCTGCCACAATCAATCTTGTTTACAAAGGAAAAAACCAAGGATCTAGTATGTTGTGACACAGAACACATACCAAAGCCAAAGAGCAGTCTGAACTACATAAACTGTGAGTAAGGATGCTCCAGATGTATAGGCACCATCTGGATGATGACAGTCAAGAGGCTCAGTGCTCTGGGGCAACACAAATATAGGCCAACAACAGATCATGCAGGGCTGGTCACTCACAGCTGGTTCATGCCAGGCCCTGGAGAAATGCAGGCACTTAGGTGGTTCTGGTCCTGTTTGACCCTTCCAGCCTCATCCACCTTGCCCCTATCCCAGCCATGACTTGCTTTCCCAGCTCCACAGCCCAATCTCCTTTCCCTGGCAATCCACACCAAGACTACTACCTCAGCTGCCTTTCCTGGACAGTCACCATTTCTCCTGTCTACTCAGGCTCAATATTCCTGCCCAGGTCCTCCATTACCAGCATCCCCTCCATCCAAACCTTGGCCTATTTCCTATTTTTTCATTTTACTCTCCAGCTTCCTGGCAGGATATTTGGACACTCCTTGCCATTTGTTTGCCTACAGGCCATCAATCCAGCTCTTCCCACTAGCCAGATCTATCCCTAGCTCTGTCTCTAACATCAATATTCTTCTCCCATAACCACTGTCTCCCCACAATGTTATGATCTGGGAGCTGAGAGAGGCTGGAACATATTCAGTGAGGACCAAGTCTTCAGAGATTTTAGCTGTTAAAAATCAAAGAAGTCTCTGCTAAGCATGAGCAACCTGTGTTTTAGCAAAGTTAGAGGCTGGCCAAAGAAAGCAGATTTCCCTGAGATGGCAGAGACCCCCCTTCCCCTTTTGTAAAGCATCAAATCTCTGCTCAAACACAGAGAAGCACTCAGGGGTTTAGAGGAGAAGTTCTCATGAACGTTTTGACATAACACAAAAAATACATTTGACCTGCTTCTCTGAAAGCTAAAAAGTCATAGTCTCTTACTGCCACTCTGCCAGATCTAGCCTGAAGCAGCCTTTTCATCCCAAGGAACCACCATTTCATAGCTGCAAGTCCAGGAGAAAAGAATAGCATTTGTATTACAAAGATCAGATAATGTTAAGAAAATTTACCAGTTTGACATATAATACTCCCTTTGACAACATCCTTGGAAAAACCTATTTTGTTTCTCCAGGCTTCCCAAAACCAAAGACTTTATTCACATGTAATACTAGGAATAACTAGATCAGCAGGGTTAGATGTTGCAACACTTTTTTTAACTGAACTCTCCACCTTTGTAGTATTTCCAAACAAAACTCTGGACGGAGCACAGGAACTTTGGTTTGGAAAGAACATAATCCACCAGCAATAGATGTTTGCCCAGAAACATTACTCCATTCTATCACAATACATACAGGAGTTCTCTGCTGAACCAAGTAGCTGAAAATAACATTCCCTTACAATTTATGTGGGCTCCTAGCCTACACCTCTAGCAATCTTCTTGCCTGGTTGGCTACACATTCTTTTTTTTTTCTAAAGCAAAGTGTAGGCCCACACATAATCTGCTCATTTCAGATTGATGATTTAAATTAAACTGCACTTACTACCCAGGAGCAGAGCCAAGACATACATTGTTCTAGTTCAGGTAATAGGCAAACAGTGCTGACCACAACTCAGTCTGAAACACTGAAATGTTGCACATACCAGATGTGCTGCTGACAATTTATTACTGCACCTTGTAATAATTGCCACAGCTCAGAACAAGCATCTCCAAATCTGTGGAGTAGGAAAAGTAAAAAGTATTTGTCTCCAGATAGAAGGTCAGCAGAGTCACAATGCAACACATTATGTTATAAAAGTTACTGTGATTTCTTCAACACAAGCAATACTTTGTCACTCCAGCTCCAAAAGAAGCCTCAGGGGAAAAAAAAAAAATTATTCTCATCCTGGAATGTACCGCCACAAACATGGAAATTTCTGCAATGTGCTATTAGGCTTCCTCATAAATTTAATTATAATACGGAAATTGTGAAATTACAGAAATTTAGTAGTGAGATTTCAGATTTTCTCCACACCTTTGAAAGAAAATAATGCTTTCGTTGTCTGGTAGTGAGAACAAGCTTCACATGTGAAAAAGACAGTGTTGTTTACATAAAACCTGTTGCATGGACAACCAGGCTCCATGCAAGCTTCCTCATGCCACTTTGGCAATAAACTACACTCCTGAAATACAACTCGCTCAACTAATTCCATCCAGGCTGTGACTCCTCACAGATTCTCTAATGCACCTCAGTCTTGATCTGTAACCCCTGAGTAACCTGAACCAGAATCCTCTCTGCACCATGAGTTCTAACAATTTGCTAAAGTGCTATTTTCCATAATTAAATGAGAAACTCGGCGGATATGATCATAGGACACTCTGAAATATTTCTATTTGAACCACAGTATATTGTATCACCATGGGACACCTGCCCCTTCCTCTAAGTTCAATTTCAGAAAGGCAGGAAAAAGAAAACTCAGGACACGCGGGAAGATTTAAACCCTGGAACACCTTCTTTATACACTTAAGCAAAGCAAAAGGGTTTTTAGAACACAACCCCCCTCCCCTTTACATTTCATAACACTTTGACACTCCTGCAAGGAGAAATGCAGCCAGCAAGACAGTTTGCTCACTTAAAAAGCACAATAGATGTACAAGCTGGGTTTGCTTTTTTTCCTCCTATCATTCACATTTAGGTGTATAAAAAGCCTAATTAGTACCATTTTCTCTGGGACAGAAACTACCCAGATGTGACTCCTCATTCTGCAAAGCAATAAAAAATAACCCTTCTAGCTAGTGACCAAGCATGGTGCCTCTAAAGGAGAGAATTTCCACCCTCAGCCTCTCCAGGAAACAAATTAACCTCCTTAGCGTTTTCAGCAAATTTCAACAAATCCTGCACTTGCAGAGCCTGATTTTCAGGAGTGCTCCACATGTTCGTATCCCATCCTGTGGCTAACCCTGGCTTCTGTGTGTGACTAGCACTTCCAGGAGCAGGTTCTTGGTTTACCTGCAAGGTACTCTATGACAGCTGCCATGTACACTGGTGCTCCAACCCCGATCCGGTACTTGTAGGTCCCTTTCTTCAGGTAGCGCATCATCCTCCCCACAGGGAAAATCACCCCAGCCCTGCTTGAGCGGGACAGTTTGGACATTTTCTTCTTCCCGCTCCGCCCCGACATCTTGCAGCCTTGTGCTTCTCAATTTGCTGGTGGTTCTCAATGTCTTGCTCCAAATCCAAGGGCTGCAAGAGAAGACCAACAGGACTGATGAGAAACACCTTCGTGCATTGCTGTTGTTCCAGAAACAAAAATCCAAGCTCACCCTCAACTCCTGTTAAAGTGCAGGCATTATTCACTAACAGTTGGATAATTGGAATATTTGCTGTAACTTCGCTTTCGAACTGCATTGTAAGTGTAGCAATATCAGGAGCAAAGAAAACAAACCTTGTCTTCTCCTTATTTTTCTGGCAACAACAAGATTACGGATAAACGGACAACAAACCCTGGAATCTGCCACTCCACTCCAAAGCTGGCATGTGGTTACAGTTATACCCCTAGTTCTCACTCTCAGTCAAATGATGTTTGGGAAAGTTTTAACTCTGTTTACAAAAATTGGTTTTAACTCTATTTTGACAGCAGCTCTGGAGGCCTGGTTACTCCTCTGAAGCAAACAATGGGCAGGTCTGCCACAGATGGCATTTCTGCCAAGGAAGGCACAGCTACTTCCCTCTCAGCATTTACTCACCTCAGTGAAACAAGGAAACACAAGGAGGGAGACACTTTGAAAAACATTCCAATGAATTTAGGTGATACTGCTAAATTTTATCATAATCTTTTCATTTATGATATCAAGGATATAAAATCAGCAGGGATCTATAAAATCTTGGCATGTCCTTGTGTATCAGCCAGACAATTTTATCTTTCTGTGTACAATGTATTATGTGGGCATGGTAAGAAAAGTTGGGAAAGATTAAACCAGTAAACCTATCAGACACAGACACGTCGAAATTGGTGTTGCTCATCAGCCCACTCCAGGTTCCCTGCCAACTGCCAGCCTGGAATCACAAGTGGTGGTAACAGAGCTCAAAGGGAAGGTGAAAAGAAGTGGGGAGGCAAGATACTGGTCTTTAGAGATGCAAGAGGATACTGTGAAGGTGGAGAGAGCAAGTGTTTCCTATAGCAGTGACTCTTACAGAAGCTGTATAGCAGACGAGATAGCAGAGCACCGGACTCAGTCAGACAGGGAGGCAGCAGAATCTTCCCACCAGGACAACTTTAGAACAATTTGAGAATGTATGTCAGAAATCACTTGAGCAGCACTGGATCTGCCTTGGGACTGGAGGCTCGACAAAGTGATCTTCCAAAGTCCCTTCCTCAATGAAACTTGCAATTTGTGACAAACCCTTTATAAACTTTCAATTTCATAGTAATAACAACCCTTAAAACATGTCCTTTTCAGTTTGTGATAACTGACATCCAAATAATAAACCTAGGCTGGGAATTAGGTTTCCAGCCATCAGAGGAGCCAATTTCTGGAACAGCCTTCTCTTTATAGCAACAATAACTCATGTTAAAGTAGAAGTTAAAAAACATATGCGGTAGGGTACAAACAGGCTCCTGCAATGCTGGCAGGACAATTCCATCAGCCAAAAGTTCAGTCCAGCACTGAAATCCCTCCAGAGAGCCATGCTGAAAGAGTACACTATATGTATCAAAATCATATTAAGCTAACCTCTCTATATTTGTTCCTATAGCATCAAATCCCAATTGAGTGAAAATCAGTAGAAAAAGGCAAATGTCAAGGGATTACATACACAGAAAATACCATTGTTGCACTGGATCTCTGTGACAGAAAATCAAAACATATTTGTATACAACTAACCACACTGCTCTGGGCCATGCTGTTGCATTATATAAATTTATGTTTAATTACTCACTTCTGGCTCATCCTTCTGTTGCATCACTGAACTTTCCACCCCTGCCTACTCCTTTATTTTTCCCTTCTCTCTCACAGAAAGCCTCTGCCATTATTTACTCCCCTGCTGCCAAACCAACTTTTGGAATCCCAAAATATTTCCCAAATGCACTGCAGGTTATGTTTGCAGAATTCTTTGAGAGCCTAAATACAAGATGTTTCAAAACTCTGCTAACACTGTCTCTGCTTTGCAACTTACATGGACCAGGGTGTACTGAGGAGCAACAAATACAACAGCATGCTCTTGTCTTGTTTTGACTCCCATAGGAGGCAATTTTTGGTAAGAAGCCAAGCTATGGCATAGTCACATCAGGACCTGGACAAAGAAACATGCTGAGAAAACTCCTGTGGACCTGGACAAAGAAATCCCACAGACAGGGATCTGGTTCCCTTGCAGGAAGAGGCACAAGAGCTCAGCCCTGCCACTCTCACCTGAACTGCAACCAACAGGTAAAGAGCTACAAGTTGAGCACTGCTGCCCTAATTGTTCTCTTCTGACGACACAGCCAAGCCTCAAGGGCTTATCAGTTGAAAAGTCTACCCACACACGTTCCCGCCCTGCCAGCTGATTCATCATCTCTACATTTCTCCTCATGAAGTGCAGCCTCTATTTAAAAATAAACCTGTGCCGTTCGTGCAAAGTCCGTCCGCGCTGAGCTACATCGGCTGAGTCTATATCGGGCTGCCATGACATCAGGCTTGGGCAATTTAAAGCAATTATTTTCCCTATCCCTTAATTGGTCACAGCACACTTCCACTCTGCCATGACTCCAACATCCTTGTGTTGCCATGGGGGACTGAGTAGCTACCGCAACTCATAGAGCTTTCTACAATATGACTGCAAGCAGGGCTTTCCTCTGTTGAGTTTTGCCTTCTTCAGAGCCCGAGGCAACCAGTGACATTTTCCTTCTGCCTCCTGGAAAAATACCTAAGAATCCACCTTCCACTGGACCAGGCTGCTCCAAGCCCTGTCCAACCTGGCCTTGAACACTTCCAGGGATGGGGCAGCCACAGCTTCTCTGGGCAACCTGTGCCAGGGCCTCACCACCTTCACAGGGAACAATTTAGGGAAGAGTTCCTTCATAACATCTGATATAAACCTCACCTTTGTTAGATTTAAACCATTCCCCCTCATCCTGTCACTATCTGCCCATGTAAAAAGTCCCTCTTCCTCTTTTTCACACGGCCCATTCAAGCACTGAAAGGCTGCAATAAGGTCTCCCCAGAGGCTTGTCGTGCCCAGGCTGAACATGCCCAGCTCTCCCATCCTGTCTCCTGAGCAGAGGGGCTCCAGCCCTCGGAGCATCTTGACTTCCAGACATTGAGACAACTCGAACTCAGCAGTCAAAGATGGAAATAAAGAACATGCAGGACTATCAACACACCAGCACTTCCCTCATCTCCAGCTGAAGAGCTATTAGAACAGTTAGGAGTTGACAAGGAACCCACAGACATTATACCTTGGAGCCAGCTTAGGCTGCACATTCATTTACAAACGAAATATTTGTGAAAAATTATGCAGAAGACCTAAAGCAGGTGCTCGTTACCTGAACGAATTGCTAAGGCACCAAAGCACAAACATAGTGCTATTCAGGGGGCAGGTGGGGTGTCTCCCAGACTCCAGAACCACACACACAGAGTGCACTCCCAGGAAAAGAAGCTTCCCAGGCACCCCGAAGCCCCGGGGGTCCCTGCAGAGGCAGCTCCCACTCACAAACAACAGCGGGCGACCTCTGCGGCGCCGCGCGGCTGCCAGGACAGGCCTCGGTACGGACCCACAGCGAGTCTTTGGATCCCGCTGAGAGCTGCCGAGCTCGGGGGACCCCGCGGTCACCCCCGAGCCCCCTCAGGGCCCGCCCGCTGAGCGCCACCGCCCCGCCCCGCGCACGCCTCGCCGTTGCCCGGGCAGCGCCGCCCCGCCCACTCCCCCGCTGATTGGCCGCTGCGGCGGCCCGGGCTAGGGAGGAAGCACGGTGATTGGCTGCGAGCCGCTTGATCGACGGGAGAGGGGCGGGGGGAGCAACCGGGCCGCGCAGG